>OX578148.1:106189185-106199185 GCA_951213105.1 Amaurobius ferox | reverse complement strand
CATTCAAATTCTTTACAGGCAATAAATGATGAGAATGATTAAATAAATTCTTAAAGTTTATGGAATTATAAATAGGATGCTTAAATGATATTACACAATAAGAATTAGAACAGTTATTATTATGAAATTGATTAAGTTTTATTTTTGAATATTTTGATCTAGTAATGAGCAAATCATAGAAAATATGATTAAAATGTTCATTAGTAAGATTTAACTTTAAGAAAATAGCATAAACTGTGTTTAATTGTTTTTTCTTAACTGCAAATACCCATGATTTAATAAATTTCCATTGAAATGTGTTATTGAATTGTTGATGCATACTTTTAATCTCCGCTTTAAAATCATGTTGGGAAGAGCTTCCTTTACCGCGTTTAGATCTTTTGAGTTTAGCCAATTTACTATTATGTAAAAGAGGATAAGAAAAAGGTGATTAAAAATAGAATATTTATTATCTACAAAATTATTCTTAACAATATTACCATTGAGATATAATTGATTAAATCCATATGGAAACAGAGTACATTGTGATTTAATATAGAAGTTTTCAAAGAATAATCTATCAGCAGTATTTGTTTTAATGTCCAAAATATGTATAGTTATATTTTCAAAACCATGATGAGCAATGTGTTTATATTCGATTTTATTAGAAGTGGGAAGAAAATTATTATTATGGATATATTTTTTAACATGATCTCTATGTACATTCATACGTAGATGAATAGGATTACTGGTCTGTCCTATATAAGATAAATTACAAATATTACAAGATAATTTGTAAATGCAATTAAAAATTTTACAGAAAGTCTTATGACTATTTAGATTAGTAATTTGTGAGTCAGAAGCAAATGGGCAGGTTTTACAATTTTTATTCTTACATTTATTGAAGTTATAATTTTTAGCTGGGCAAATATTATATCTAAAACAATCCATGGCACACTGTTGGTAAATTGATAACGGTCTAAACAATTCCCAACAAAATTGAAAATACCGGGCAATATTTATCAAATTATATAATAACAAGAATAAATATATTTGCCAGTCACTAAATCAAATAAGATGTATAATTCATAATAGTTTAAGTAATATAAAGAGTCTGGCATTAACACATATAAATAATATAAATAAAAATAAAATAATTGCTTATATATAAATATAAGCGACTAAGTCCATGTAAAACCTAATAAAATGTAGTAAGGAGGATATTACAAGATAAAAAGAAATGATTAACAATATAAATATAATCAATTCTAAACTAGATTAATTAAAACACAAGGTATAATAAAATATATACTGTGTAAATCTTGAATTCACATAGAATCCTGTCCAAAAAAGTAATAAAAAGATTGTACTAAAAAGTACAGTTTATAAAAGGTATCAATAACACCAATACAAAAATCCCAAAGGCAGTTACCCAGTCATAAAATCACAAAACCAATAAATTAGTAAGAAATAATAACGAAAGATGGCAGCACTAGAATGAGATACTTCTAATATTTAATTACTAATAGCAAAGAAAATTTGCAGTAAGATTTAAAAACGATAGATGGCAGCACTAGAATAAGAAACTTCTAATATTAAATTACTAATAGCTAAAGAATAATTGCAATACAAATATTTACCATATAATAAAACAGAAAGGAAGACAATAATTAATAATACTTTAAGCAAAAATATAATAAGTAACCTAAGCAAATAAAAGAAAAGAATAAAATAGGAAAATGAGTCACAATAAACTATATATATATATGTGTGTGTGTAAATGTAAAAAAATGTAATAATTTATCTTCTTATTTTGGGGAAATACCTATTACTGTATGTATTTGCACGACCATTTTAATACAATAATCGTGTTTGCCGTTGCACTATTTGCCTGATATCGCAGAGCAAAGATGTGTTGATATTTAGCAGATTCTATAATTGTAGAGTTCTAAAAAAACTTACTTCCGTTAAGACGCAAATCATCTCCAGCTCTGCGAGTCTCCTTCCGATGCAGCTTCTGGTTCCAACACCGAAAGGTGTGTAAGAGAAAGGATGAAAATTTTCGTCTTTGTTCAACCATCTTTCCGGCAGAAATTGATCAGGTTCGGGGAAGTATCTAGCGTCTCTGTAAACACCTTGCAGGCCTATGACTAAAATAGTCTGCAGATGAAAGGAAAATACAGTCAGAAATAGCTTTTGCCCAAATAAATTACAGTAGAAATAAGTGAAGCTCCACTCATCTTTCTCATACCGATACAGTATTCAGTTACTAGGTGCGAGGCCTGTCATATGTGGGGAAATATAAAAATAAATGATAAATTTCTTTTCAAAAATTCACTTCTATTGATTCGTTCGCAGAAGTGATACTTTTAAAACCTCCATATATACATAAAGACCTCCCCCGATTATTAGAGTTAACTAAAATTGTTAACTAATAAATCCATCGTTGTTAAAATTTTATTTATACTAATAATTTTGAAGCTGGGTCATTCCAAGAGAAATGAGCACAGCGTGTTGCTCAGTCATTGTATTATTACTTTCCTTATACGCATAGTATAATGTATAAGGAAAGTATTGTGACGGGATCGAAAATTCGAATTCGAGTTTTCGACGGGACACGTTTCAAGTGTCCCTGATCACGAATTAAACATTTTTGATGTGATGTGTGTGTGTGGAGACGATATCTCACGAACGAATGGAGCGATTCGAATGAAATTTGGTTCAAAATTACAATCCGTGAATACTGGAAACCTATTGTTTTCAAACGCAAAACGCAATCAAATATTCAGAACCCCCTTAAATTTTCAAGTGAAATTTTGAAAAAATCATCCCAAATCAAAACTTTTAAAAAAGTTACGTAAATAGACATGTTTTATGCAATGCTTTCTTAGAAAACGATTGATATAAACTTTGGAAAGCTAGCATAAACCGTTCTCGAGATATTGCACATTTTTCAAATAAATTTATAAAAAAATCCCATAAATTATTAAAAAAATATTAACTGTTGAGAAACATGTTCACTTTTCATATGTAATATAATACGATAAATTGGGTGACATCATTCTCGTGGATCTGGCTCGTTCCATTCATGAGAAAAGATACTTTGAGTAATACTTTTGTATTTTAACGCCAATAGTGATTTATCTGCAGTAAAAATAACTTATTTCTCCGTCCATAACGCTTGGCGAGATTTTGGCGACGAATTTGGCTAAAATTCAATATCTTGGAAAGAATATAAGTATCTACTATAAAAATAACCTATTTTTCAGTCCGTAATGTTTGGCAAAATTTTGGTGACGAATTTGGTGGAATATCTCCAACTTGCTGACTTTTTAAATATTCCAAATTGACGAAAGTGTCACCCAATTGATAAAAATTCGCCAAATTGATTAAACCGACGCTAAATCAGTGGAATGACGGCTTATGGAGTTCATTATCTTGGAAAGGATATAAGAGTAAACTATAAGAATTACCCATTTCTCCGTCCATTACGCTTGGCGAGAAATTTAGCGGGATTTCGCCAACTTGGCGACTATTTGAAATGTTGCCAAAGTGACAAAAATGTTGCTAAATTGATAGAAATGACGCCAAATGGGAAATGTTTCGCAAATTCTAATTTCTCTCATATGACGGGCATATACCTTCTAGTATATAAGAAATGATTTTATCTCAGTTTGTCTGTAGCACTTGCTGATGCATTTGACGAACTTGGCGAGTAATTTAGCTACGTATCGCCAATTTGGCGATATTTCGCCCCAGATTGACGAAAATGTCAAAATTTCAAAAATGACGTCGCTAAATTTCGCTTTTTATTATTTTGATGAATTAACTATTAAAATATTTTAATATATGAACTATGCCGCTTATTGAGGATGCTATCAATATTGATAATTATTTATTTAGACTTGGCGAAATATAAGTTATTAGAGTACTTTGAAGTAGCTTTACATATCGTCATCCGGAGAATCGCATTTTGTATGTACAATTTAACGTTAAAAACACAGTACCGTGGTTCTCATACATTATTTTTTGACTGTAAAAGGAGTAAATTCATTGCACTGTATAAGGAAAGTCAAGTGCTGCCCACATCAGATTTTTTTTGTTGTTTGAAGGGGCAGGCCAAAATTAGGGTATTCTGTGGTTCGACGAAATGACTATATAACTATTTAAGATAACTTGATAAAGTTTCCCCTCCTAAAAGTAGGTATTTTGAGCTTTTAGAATAGATACTTAAGTTGCATTTAGTTTTAAGTTTAACAAGATTTAAATGGACTTACGTTCAGCAAATTTGGATTGCACAATCGCCATTTTCAGGTGGCTATAACTCCAAAAGGGCTAAAATCCAGAAACTAATATATTTCCCTAACAAACTGAAAAAAAACAGCCTTTAGATTATCAAGAAAAAAAATCCATTTACTTGCCAAACGTTATTTTAACGTACTTGCCCTTTGGACGTACTTGCCAAATATTCAAATTACATATTTCAAGGTTAAATATCCTGAAATGGGGACTTGACCAAAATTTGACATCTTTTGTGTTGACTACTCTATTGGTACTTTATCAATGGTATGAATTCCATTTTGTGGTTCAGTATGGTTTTAGAATTATGAGGACTCAGATTGTGATCGGAAAGCACTTTCAAGATAAGAAATAAGTTATGCATTTAGTCTAGTATTTGCAGAGTCCATTTCTATAATAAGAGCCTGCAATTTCGTCCTAATAGTTCAACGGTAGATCGTCGGCTGGCCAGTTTCGAGATCCAGGGTTCGATTCACGGTTGGGGAAGCAAGGCTCTTTACATATTATAGGCCGGTGTAATTTTATATATCAGTAGAAACAATTAGATACAGTATTGTGGCAATTAATTGAGAAATGCAGTTTTTTTTATAAAATTCAGTTTTATTCAAGTTTTCTATGGATACATTTAAAACTAATAAGTGATATGACCTCCCCGAGACGTTATAACATCACAGACACGTTTCGGCATGGAATGTACTAGACTAGCACATGTAGTTTTAATTTCAACGTCTCTGAACCATATGTCAATAACGGCCGAAATTAGCTTGTCCATCGTCGTACAGTCAAATTTGTGAAGCCGTTTTTTGACAATAACCCACAAATTTTCTATGGGATTCAAGTCTAGTGAATTCCCGGGCCAATCCAGTACGGTAATATTTTTTTTGAGCAGAAATTTTTGATTCGCTTCGAAGTGTGACATGGCGCGCTGTTTTGTTGGAAAACGCAATCTCCGTTCGGCCACAGTTCAGCCATGGTTGGAAGCACTTTTCGGGTCAATATGACTTCGTAACTGGCACTGTTCATCATTCTCTCTACGGGAACAAGAGATTCTGTCCCCAAAACGCTGAAACAACCCCAAAACATCTTTTTGGGCGGATGCTTGGGTGCTTGATTGATGTGGTGCTGATTGAGAGGTTCTTCTTGGCTCCTTCTCACGAACATAGATCTAAATCCCTGAACCACAAAGTGTGTTTCGTCAGAAAAGAGAACATTCTCCCAGTCCTTCTCAGTCCATGTTTTGTATTTCCGTGCCCATTCCAACCTTTTTCTCTCCATGCGAAGCGTCAGAAGCTGCTTCTTGTACGGTCGACGTGCTCTCCGTCCGCGTTCTAACAGCCTGTATCGCACTGTTGAAGGTGCAATATCAACTCCAGCTGCCACCATGGACTTAGACAGGTCAAAACTGGTTAATCGAGGATTTTTAACACTCATTCGATGTAAAGTTTTGTCGTCACGAGTCGAAGTTGATCTTTTTCGGCCGCATATTCCAGAGCGGTTGGTTCCAGCATTTCCTGTTTCCTGAAACCGCTTCCAGATCCTCCCGACACTTGCTGTACTCACTCCACATATTTTACCTATTTCCTCGAACGTCTTAGAAGTGTGTTCTCTAAGCGCAATCACTTTAGCACGTGTTTCCGCGCTGATATCCATGACGCTAATGAGCCCCGCAACAACTGAGAAACTACCACTGCGGAACACCTGCCACCTGGCGGAGGAATTTGAACACCTGCTACTTACCAGGTGCATACGAACACCTGTTACTTTGATAATAACTGCAATTTGAACTCTGAGCTAATTTGGAGTGCTTCTTCCCAAGCTTACGTGTGATAAAACGAAAAAAATGACATTTCTCAATTAATTGCCACAATACTGTATATTATAATGTGAAATGTTATATACTGAACATACTTTACTGGTCAAAATACACGCAAGATTTCATTCCCTGCTTTAAAAGGATAACAAACTCAATTTTAGATGATTTCTAGACTCAAAATAAATTTCATGTACATGTGTGCCCCTTCTATTTAATAATCAAATTATTTGTGCTACATTATTATAAATTGTATTGTTTAAAATACTAAAAGGAAGAAAAGCTTGAGCAGCGTACTCGTATAAAAACACGAATAACACAATAATGCAGCATACAGCTGTTTCGGGGATATGCTGGATCTCCTTAGTCAGTGCAAGAGAGCCAACATACCCGAAGTCCAAAAGAGGAATGAGAGAAAAAAGAAAAATCAGGCTAGAGGATTTTATTCTCAAAACCTGGATTAAGAGAGAGCCAATCAGAAAGCAGCATGATGAATCCCCCAGCTAATTCGAAACGAGAAGTAACACACAAGATTGGCGTGCACCAAAACACAAAAGCAATATCCCGACAACATGAGTCGGGTTGGAACAAGAATAAATGAGACCCAAACAGACGAGAAAGAGTTAAAACGACACATAAGAACCCCAAAAGAATAGAGTGAAGAAAGCAGGAAGGGGGGGGGGGGAGGTACAGGGCGTTCTGCTAGACCACGGACAAAAATTGAGTACTGGACAAGTCATTAACTATATTACTGGAATTTTTATGGATATGAAAGGATTCAAAGAAGTCAAGATGATGGATCGGCGTGCATTTTTGTATGATCCTTGCTGAAGAAAATTTAAAACGTGGTCAAATTGATAGCAATGTTGAGCAATTGCAGAATTCATGCCTCTTTCTGATTGGCTCTCTCTTAATCCAGGTCTTGGGTTCCCCTGTTTCTTTCTTTTGCGCCCCTTCCTCTTTTGGACTTCAGGAATGTCGGTTCTCTTGCACTGACAAAAGGGATCCAGCCTCGAAATATCTGTATGCTGCATTATTGTATTATTTGTGCTTTTATACGCTGCTCAAGTTTTTCTTATCCTTCGTACAAAGAGTATTGTGCTTATTAATTTCCAAAAGGTAGTTTACTTTTTAAGCAGAGGTGAAATCCTGTATGCATTATGGCCAGTAAGATATATCCAGTATAACATTTCAAAATATAATATATATAATTGTTTTTAATGGCATACAAAATTACATTTGCCCATAATAATAGCATAAATGCATAAGTTTGTCTTGAAAGTGCTTTTCTATCACACCTTGAGTTCTCATAATTATAAAACCATTCTGAACCACAAAATAAAATTTATACAACTTATAGGGTACCAATAGAGTAATTAATACAAAAAATTTAGATTTTTTTTCAGTTCCCCCTTTCAAGATATTTAACCTTAAAGTTTAGTGTTATATGCCCCCCTCCCCCGATAGAAAGGGGCTTAAAAATGTGTTTTTTTTTATAAACTATATGCTGTCTTGCTATACTTTGTGAGGAAAAAATATAAGTTCCTGGTTTTTGCTTTCTTGCAGTTATAGGTACTTGAAAATGGAGAAAGTTTAATGTTATGTGCCGATCCTCACCCCCCCCCCTCGATAGAAAGGGGCTTAAAAATGTTTTTTTATAAGCTAAATGCTGTCTTGCTCTTGTTTGTAAGGAAAAAATACCAGTTCCTGGTTTTAGCCTTTTGCGGAGTTATAGCCACCTGAAAATGGTGATTTTGGAATCTATATTTGCTGAATGTAGTAAATATAGATCCCAAAACTACAATTCGACTACAATTTAACTACAATTCGATTTTTAAACTTACCCCAGCAGGAACTCTGTAGCCTGAAAATATCACATCATGGTCTATTGTTCTAGCAGCTCCACCGACAATAGGGTTTAATCTGAAAGAATGCATTATAATTCGAAATTTAGATACTATAATTATATAGATACTTATGATACATAAATTTGTATGAGATATTTTGTGTCATAGTATTAAAAGTATTCTACAACGATGAAACGTTAGTATCAATAATGCAAACTTCAATGTTATATTCCACAAGGATGAATTCAGACTTGCAAAGGAATTCAAGGAAATGTCTTATATCACCTGAACGGCGTAGATGGTAGTTAAACTCTGCAAAAGTCAGAAAGCCAGGCCGATTTTAGTAGATACTTCTTCTGGGAGAATATTAAATCTGTAGACTTGTGTAGGATTGTTACGAGAATTTTAACCAAAATTTCATTCGAGTTAGCTTTGTTACATACAAATCTGAACACTTAATTTTACAGAGTCGGAATTCATACTATTGTAGATCCTTGTATATGGATGGGTTAAAGTTGGTATATTTTCGATTTCATTGAAAAATCAAAAAATGATATTTTGGGGAGAAAAACTGAAATAACATCACAAACAGATAAAATAGTAAAAAATTAGGTAAAATTTATAATTTATAAAATCTTGTGATACATTTTAAAATATGAGCTAATAAGCACATTTGTCCATGCAAATTTATCAGAGTAACTAGTTTTCAGTGTAGCAATATTAGAAAACGAAATTGCATATTTTTAATCATCATAGCCATATTATTTAAATAAACTGCTTATCTTATTATAATGAATCATATGCAATATTATAATGAAAAATGTTTCAATTAAAATATTGATTTTTCTTCCTTTCGCCATATTTTAAGAATCATTCAAGATATGATAGATATGATTCTATTTATGTTTTCTATTCACATTTAAATCGAATGACTGCCTAATTCATCAAGAACATTTTCCTGACAGACTGGATGTGTACATTGGGAACACTCACACATAGAGATTTTGTTGAAAATAGTCGATTTGTACGCTATGGCGATATAAATATAGACAAATATATCAATCATTTGGTTTTGATTATTTGTGAAATAATTTTAAATATTGTTCTCCATGCCACATTAGTGCAATTTAAATATACCAAATTGTAAGAAACGTCCATCACTCCTCATATCTGAATGTTCCATTTAGTGACAAATTAGCGAACACATTGGTAATCTTGTGAACAATATGGCGACGAATTAGTGACCATGGCGACAAATCTGTCGAAATGTCACCAAATTGGAGACTTTTGGGAGATGCCATCGAATTGACAAAAGTTCAATAAATCAGAAAATTAAATTGAATATATATGACATTAACAGTTATTACATAAGAATTAATTTGTTTCACTACTTCACATTGTATTTATGTTCTTTAAAAAATCGCTTTTTGCTGAATCATGAGATTTTTGATGTTAAATATGCGTATATATATGTACCTTTGAGATTCCTTCATGCAGGCTTTCAGGTATTTGAATTCGTTAAATATATCCGGAGTGATTCTATCTCCTTTGTTGGGAAGTACCTTCTTGAGCTCCTGGTGCAAAATTTCTTGTTTTTCTGGATTTCTGGCCAGGTGGTACAGTAAAAAACCAACCGAGTGGGATGTCTAAAAATGAAAAATTTCATTTCTATTTTTTAAATATATATTTTTTATGCTCTTGCTCCATTGAAATTACACCATCTGGATATATATATATATATATATATATATATATATATATATATATATATATATATATATATATATATGTATATATATATATATATATTCATATATATATATATATATACATATATATATATATATATATATATATTTGAAATGTAATAATAAGAATTATGTAAAAATAAAAAAAAAAAAAATTACAATTCAAGTAATATTAACATCACCATAGAAGCAAATTCACGGCCATAATGCCGATAAGAGAAAAGAACAGAACCTTCCCAAATTCGATGATTAATCAGAATTAAATTCCTCTTCAGGTCTGAGTATTTAATTCTAATTAACCCAGACAAATGCCTGTT
>OX578148.1:105849185-106184185 GCA_951213105.1 Amaurobius ferox | reverse complement strand
GTATTAAAACCAAATACTTTCCAGTCTGTAATTGTAATGAGCTGCAACCAGTAATGAGATTGGTTGAAAGGCCGATTGAGAAGAGCCAAACATCATACATAGAAAATGATATTTTTCGATGCAATCGATATATACCGATAAAAATACTATAAAATACTATTATGGAATCCTTACCGTATCAATTCCTGCCATGAGCATATCAGCAACTGTAACCATAGCCCCGGAAACATCAAGTCCTTTAGTCAACACCATTTGCTGCAACAAGGTTAATTCCCTGTCTTCTGTAGCACCTTTCTTAAGCTCCTCCAGGGACCGGTTAATGTACTTGAATGCTATTCTGGAAAATAAATATGTTAAGATAGAACAATAAAATGAAATTAATCTCATCTTTCGTTTCGCATTTTAACAAAACATTTTGTACTAGGCTAGATGGGTGTGTGTTATTGAAAGAGTAAGTAATAGTTTCATATCATTTGTTTAACAGAATCTCATTTTCGGTGGGCGTATTATACGACAGATTCGAAAATATTGTAAATCAACATTAACTGTTTATTTTTATAATTTGGAACATTTATAAAAAAAGTTATTTAAATCAAATCTTTTAATAATGTTTTTGTATCGGCAAGGAACAACTATCGGTGGAAATAAATGCGGTTTTCGTACAATGCTTTAGGTTCTTTGTATGATGGTATGATTTTCGACCAGATTTCAGGATATCTACTGGTGACCTACCTTTGTTAGCATAGTGTATACGGAAACTGTTGGAAATTGGTTGAAAATAGTTGTACCCAAGAACCTAGCAAAGGAAGCGAATGGACAATATATCAATTTCAGGTAATGCGGATGTACTTAATGTACTTAAGTTAATATGTTATGTATTTAAGCTGGTTTTGCGCATGAAGATGAATGTGGCTACGTTTTGCCGATTGTCCTATCGGGAATTCTAGTTAAGTATCATGTTACATATCCGTTTGTCACAAATTATGTTTTTCTCATTCACGAATACACTGATTAATTAATTAAGATTTTAGTTCAATTTGCGATTGTAGTTCAATTGCACAAGCTTGTATGTATCTTATTGTTTGGAAAATATGGATTGTTTCATATGAAATTTCGCATGCTGAGTTCCAAACAGGCATTTCTTTCTGCGCATCACGTACAGTTTTATTTTTGTAAATTAAGTTTTTTAATAGTTCAAACCATAATAATTTTAAAAATCAGTACGGTGTTATTATTTAGGATTTTCCTTTTTTATAAGTAAAAACTGTTTATCAGAAATAGTGATAAATATAATAAATTATACACTGAATATTATTTTCTATGAAATATAAATATACATACGGGACAATAGAAATATTGCTTCGAAAAATATATGATGAACACGATTCGCTGATATACGGAGGAACTTGAAAGCTATTGCTATATTTTTGGGTCGGCAAGAGACTATACAAAACTTTCACGCCTCCTTTGCGAATGGGATAGCAGAAATCAAGACTCGTATTGGATCCAAGATACATGGCCATCTAAAAATGCATTGATTCCAGAAAAATAGAGTAGCCTACAAATTAGTGAACCTACAGAAAATACTACTACCGCCACTTTGTATCAAATTAAGGTTCATGAAGTAATTTGTGAATGCTATAGATAAAAGTGGGAAATCTTTTCAATATCTTGCGTCGCAATCGCCTTCCTTGTCTAGTGCTAAGATAGAGGAAAGAAAATTTGATGGAACTCAAATAAGAAAACTAACAAAAGATCTGCATTTCGAACAAATTGTAACAGACATGGAAAAAGAAGCAACGAATGGATTCATAAATGTTATTAACAATTTTTTAGTTAAACGTAGAAGTTCTAATTTTAAATAAATCGTGGTTTAGAAGTTTATGCTGTTTTGATACAATATAAGCTTTAAAACCAACTTCCTACGCATATTATCATTAGGACTACATTCCAAGAAATTTGTGTGCAGTAAGTGAGAAGTACGGTGAAAGACTTCAAAGACATAGAACGAAGATATCAAGGGCGATGGAGACGATGCTTACAAAGAGAAACTGTGATAAGCAGTCACTAAAAAAATCCCTTAAAAAACATGTATTGCTTTACAAAAATAGCTGAAATTACTTTAAGTTGTAAATAGTACCTTTTTAAAAATGACATTTGTTCAACCTTCATTTGTAAACTACTGTATGTAGTGATAAGAGACATTAATTTATGCTTTGTAATTAGCACGTTGATACTTACTTAAATCAATTGAAAATTTGAAAATAATACCAAAAAAATTTTCATTTGTAAGATGATGCTATTTTATTACTAATGCCCGGAAGTTGAGGCAAAATACCTCAGGCATTTGGCTCTCTTTTAATTCACATTTAAAGAAAAATGCCTTTTTCTGTTTTTAATGCCTTTTTGAGTCTTTATTGGCCTTAATTTATGTTTAATACTGACAATTAAAAAAAGTGCAGTTAAACTATGTGACACAAACACTTACAGGTAAAATGGATTTTTTTTTCGAATGAGTTGTTCTTTTGCAGTATTAACAATTTTGATGAAGGATTTAGCTCAATACCGTTTGCTAAACAAATACTAACTAAAGATTTCATTCATTATGAGTTAACTTTTATTCAAACACATTTCTCAAGTTGCCGCTATTATTACTTCTCCTTAAAAAAACGAAATGTTAGTGAATGCCTTGAAGTTATTGATGGAGTTAGTGAAATTGAATCTGTCCCCACGGACGATAGTTTCACATTATGAAAGCGAGTTCTTTTAGAAGAAAACGACTTTGAAAAAAAATAAAAACAGTGGGAAAGGGGGGGTATAAAATACTTTAAGGTGATATTGATAATTTAGCTTTTATTGAAATGATTCTACAAGTTTCACAAATTTTAAATACACTCCTATTACCTCCATAGAAGTCGAAATATCATTTTTGATTCTAAAAGGCATTCTAAATGACAGAAAGCAAATTTTAACTTTCGGTAACTTAAAAAAAATCTCTGAAAATTGCGTTTATGTTTCGTTTTTACGATTTTAAATTGAGATAAAAACTATTCCGGCATTCCTGCAAATTTCTTGTTGGAAACGTTAGGCGGTCTTTGATCGAAACATCACACTGCAGCTTTAAAGAAAGATATTTTATGCAAATAAATATATATGCTGAGATGATTCCTTTTAAATTTTTGTGGATTTTAGTACTACAAGTTTTGGTGGTTCCACGATTAAACGAATAGACTTTTAACCTTTTGCTTACGAGTGGGACAGCGTCAATCTCAAACGAAGAACCTCTTGAAAAGGCTGGTATTTGACATACCCTATCCCAAATAGTTCAATCGCCTTTTTCAGGTATTGATGTCCACCCATATGGGTGGATGCCAATGCCTGCAAAGGGCGAGAAGAACCTTTCAAAAAGGTAGGTATTTGACATACCCTATCCCAAACAGTTCGATCGCAGGCATTGGAGTGCAAAGGGCGATCGAACTGTTTGGGATAGAGTATGTCAAATACCTGCCTTTTAGAGAGGGTTCTTCGTTTGGGATTGACGTAAGCAAAAGGTTAACATCAGAAACAGGTTTCGAAAGACAGGATGGAATGGGTTTACGCCTTCACAGCATCCCGATTAAAGAAGAGTTTGAAGGAGAATTTCGTAATTTCACTTACTCTGTAAAATCATCTGCTGCGGAAGTAAATTTTTTCCAAGTTGGCGTTGGAAACAGCTTCCAGAATTGCATGTTCCCAGCAAAAGCCTCAAGTTTGTAAAATGATTCGAACTGAGTCTGAACTGAATTAATCATTCTCATACCGTCCGAATCTGCAGGCAGGTTCAGTTTGAAACATCCCAGCCTTGTATCCAGTCCAACTAAAGCAACAGCTGTTGGAGAAGAAGAAATATTGAGAAATACTTTTGATTACCTTTAAATTTCAATAGTTACATTGCACTTAAATTTAATCCCCTCCTTCTTTCAGGGGTATATTCCCATTTCGTCCTGTCCTATTTTGTTTCTTATATCACTCTTTATTAAAATAGTAGCGCTTCTTTCCTTATCCAAACCACAGCTGCTCTCCCAACTATTCTAAACTACACCTGCTCTCTCATCCAAGTGTGTGTGTGCGTAGATATCCATGCGTAAATATCCTAAAGATTATATTGGATATTTATGTATCCATGTGTGTGGGGGAGTGGAGGGGAGAGAACAAATTACTTTTTGGGGTATGAGTTCCGTTCCACTTGCGATCAGTATGAAAGTTGTCTCATTTGCGGTCATTTCTATTCCCCATGTGTGCCTGCATGTGTGTTGGGGGAAGGGGGGTAACAAGTTATTTTTCAGGGGATGAGTTCCGTCGGGTTCCGTTCCACTTGCGATCACTGTGAAAATTGGCCGATTTGCTTCTTTGCCTCAGAAGAGAGGGAGGGAGAGGGGGGAGAGGAATCCAAACGCCATTCAGCAGTTGCAAAATTAGTGTTGAAAATGAATTAAAAGTCTCACTTTTAAATATTAAATTATTTGAGGTTATTTAAATAGTATTTAAAATAGTTTAGATAGACAGAAACCTATTTTAAATATAGATAGACTGAAACCAAACATTTCATAACGAATATCCTTATGAAATGGATAGTTTTATTTGTTTTATAGTTCCATGAGTATAGATGTTTATGTAGTGGCTGTCTTGCAGCATAAACTTTTAATTGGTGAATGCGGAATTCGAAACAGCTTATTACTTTCTCTAATATTGTAAAGTATTCCCTAGTATTCCCTAGAAGGAAAAGTATTATAATTGAGTCAAAACTTTGAGTTCCAGTTTTTGCCGAAAGTTTGAACTTAAACTGAACGTTTTGGGGTCATGTATGTGCATACAGTATTGTGGCAATTAATTGAGAAATGTCATTTTTTTCGTTTTATCCCACGTAAGCTTAGGAAGAAGCACTCCAAATTAGCTCAGAGTTCAAATTGCAGTTATTATCAAAGTAGCAGGTGTTCAAATTCCTCCGCCAGGTGGCAGGTGTTCCGCAGTGGTAGTTTCTCAGTTGTTGCGGGGCTCATTAGCGTCATGGATATCAGCGCGGAAACACGTGCTAAAGTGATTGCGCTTAGAGAACTAAGACGTTCTTCCACTTCTAAGACGTTCGAGGAAATAGGTAAAATATGTGGAGTGAGTACAGCAAGTATCGGGAGGATCTGGAAGCGGTTTCAGGAAACAGGAAATGCTGGAACCAACCGCTCTGGAAGATGCGGCCGAAAAAGATCAACTTCGACTCGTGACGATAAAACTTTACATCGAATGAGTGTTAAACATCCTCGATTAACCAGTTTTGACCTGTCTATGTCCATGGTGGCAGCTGGTGTTGATATTGCACCTTCAACAGTGCGATACAGGCTGTTAGAACGCGGACGGAGAGCACGTTGACCGTACAAGAAGCAGCTTCTGACGCTTCGCATGAAGAAAAAAATGTTGGAATGGGCACGGAAGTACAAAACATGGACTGAGAAGAACTGGGAGAAAGTTCTCTTTTCTGACGAAACACATTTTGTGGTTCAGGGATTTAGATCTATGTTCGTGAGAAGGAGCCAAGGAGAACCTCTCAATCAGCACCACATCAATCAAGCACCCAAGCATTCGCCCAAAAAGATGTTTTGGGGTTGTTTCAGCATTTTGGGGACAGAATCTCTTGTTCCCGTAGAGGGAATGGTGAACAGTGCCAGTTACGAAGTCATATTGACCCGAAAAGTGCTTCCAACCATGGCTAAACTGTGGCCGAACGGAGATTGCGTTTTCTAACAAGACAGCGCGCCATGTCACACTTCGAAGCGAATCAAAAATTTCTGCTCAAAAAAAAATATTACCGTATTGGATTGGCCCGGGAATTCACCAGACTTGAATCCCATAGAAAATTTGTGGGCTATTGTCAAAAAACGGCTTCACAAATTTGACTGTACGACGATGGACAAGCTAATTTCGGCCGTTATTGACATATGGTTCAGAGACGTTGAAATTAAAACTACATGTGCTAGTCTAGTACATTCCATGCCGAAACGTGTCTGTGATGTTATAAAGCCTTGGGGAGGTCATATCACTTATTAGTTTTAAATGTATCCATAGAAAACTTGAATAAAACTGAATTTTATAAAAAAAACTGCATTTCTCAATTAATTGCCACAATACTGTATATCTGTAAATGTGTACATTGGCATAGGCAGGGGGTTTAGGAGTCATACCTCCTCTTGGTTGAAAGAAGTCTAGCACTCCCCACTTTCTAAGATCTTGGCTACGCCTTTGTATGTATAGGCTTGTATGTGTGTATCCGTGAGTTGAGGATGTAATATCTGAAGAACTAAAAATTGAACCAAATCGATTAAAATTTGGCACTTAAATTAAATCAGTAAAACTTTAAAACACAACATATAACAAATTTACTAGGGTGGGAAGTGTTGTTGAATACTAGAATAACATCTTTCTTTGCGGGTGTTTTGCCATCTTTAGACATTCTCAAAACAGTTAAAAATATTAAAATATCGAAATTATGTAGCCACTATAGTTCGAAAATGAGGTCAAAATACATATCCATTTAAGGTTTTCGAAGGGCTACAAATTAATTTCTACAGTTTATACAGGTAGCTAGAGTGTTTCATTTTGAGATATATGCATTACAAATTTGAAAATCGGAAAATTTTCAATCTTCTTCAACTTGACAAGACGAGTCCTAAAAAAATATATGTAAAAACAAATTATAAATCAAATCTAGAAACTAGATTTTTCTAATGAACATTTGTGTCACTTTACTATTTTTATCTATCTCTTGTAGTTTCGAAAATATTTCGAGTGAAAGTAAGCAAAGTTAAGAAAAATATCACTCGGACAAGAAATCTCTTAGTTTTACGAAAGAAAAATAAACATTCAAAATCTTAACATTTTGAAATTATTTTTATATTCATAATGTGTAACCTATTTCCAACGAAACAAGTAAACATTGTTTGCACTTCTATCTTTTTGGTTTGAGTATACAAACGTCCGACATCTTTACCTTTTTCCTAACACTTCAATTTTAGCCAGAGATGTATATTATTCACATCGAAATTACATAATTTTTTAATCTCATGGGGTACCCCCCCCCCCCCCCCCACCAATTTTCACTTGAATCTGTTTGAAACAAAATTTTCCAAAATAAAATAGAATGTAAAGTCAGACTCTTGAGTTTTATTAAGCGACTAATCAAACATTGTTACAACATGTAGAAGACCCAGACCGTCCGACTCGTCCAGAGGACTAAGAGCAACTATTTGGACGGCCGCCATTGTTACAACATGTGTGATTAAGATCCGTAATTTAAAGAGTGATGAACAAATTGAAAGTGAATTAATCTTACAAGAAAGCGAACTTCTTTAAATGCAATTTCCAAATATTTTGTAGATAAAATCTAAAATATTGTCCTAAAAACTCGAGGAATAAAGCTGCGAAGCCATAGTGGCTTCCTCAAAATTATAATATATATATATTTTTAAAGTTGGAGTCTAAGGAAACATCGGAATTAATTGGATGCAATTAAAACCTTGTCCGTAGTTCCATTAATCTACAGGAACGGTCGCCACATTTAATTTCAGTTGGAAAAAATAAAATGAAATTTAATGCCCAAAGCAAATAATTTTGAGATTTGCTATCGCTTAGCAATTATTAATGTTATGCTCATTAGTTAATACTTTAGAATATTTTGTCAATGAAGACATTTTTAAAGATTGTTTAATGTCTCATTGGGAGTCACATTTGTAAATTTCAAAGATACTAGAGAATTGACGGCGAATTGGGTAAGTAAATTATTCTAAATAGAAATTTAGAATGTTCGTACTGACAGTTAAAAAATATGTCAATGATTGGCAACCAGCTTAGAAATTAGCTTTTGAAGTATTAAAAAACGTTTTATTATATAAAAAAAACTATGTATATTTCGAATTGATAAAAGCTGGGGAAAAATCATACTCTAACAGGGATTATAAATTGTGTTTGAATTATGCAAAAATTCCAATTAAATGTTAACACGTTATCCGGTTGAGTCAATAAAATAATATTTTACTCAAATTTGAAATTAAAGAAAAATCTTCATTCGTAACAACATAAAAAGTGGATTAAAATATCAACCGGTTTTGTAGGAAAAAAAATCTGATGTGGGCAATACATGACTTTCCTTATATAATGCAATGAATTTACTACTTTTACAGTAAAAAAATAGGCTTTTCTTATAGTAGATACTTATATTCTTTCCAAGATATTGAATTTTCGTCAATCAGTTGTCATTTTCATTTATTTAGCGTCATTTATATCCATTTGGCGAGATTTTTGTTAATTTGGCAACATTTTAAAAAGTCGCCAAGTTGGCTGCATTTCGCCAAATTCGTCTCCAAAATCTCGCTGAGCGTTATGGACGGAGAAATAAGTTATCCTTATAGCATACAAATGATTATTGGCGTTCAAATGCAAAAGTATTACTCAAAGTACCTTTTCTTATGAATGGAACGAGCTAGATCCATGAGAATGATGTCACCCAATATATCGCATGATATTACATATGAAAAGTGACCATGTTTCTCAACAGTTAATACATTTTATTTAATTTATGGAATTTTTTGACAAATTTATTTTAAAAATGTCCAATATCTCGAGAACGGTTTATGCTTGCGATCTAAAGTTTATGTCAATCGTTTTCTACGGAAAAATTACAAAAGAAATGTCTATTTGCGTAACTTTATTACAGGTATTGATTTTTTGATGATTTTTTCAAAATTTCACTCGAAAATTTAGGGAGATTCTGTACATTCGATTATGTATAAAAACAATAGGCTTCCAGTATTCACAGATTGTGACTTACTTTTGTACCGAATTTCATTCGAAATGTTCCATTCGTTCGTGAGATATCGTCTCCACAGACTCACTGACACCCCCCCCCCCCCCCACACACAGACGTCACCTCAAAAATATTTGATTCGTGATCAGAGATGCTTGAAACGTGCTCTCCCGTCGAAAACTCGAATTCGAATTTTCGACCCCGTCACAATACTTTCCTTTTATATTATGTATATAAGGAAAGTAAAAAGCAATCTCTTTAGGATGATAAAACCAAACATTCATACTACCATAAGTAAGAAAGCGTCTATCTAATGAATCAGTTACTAATGATTTTTTTTTTTATTTAGATTATTTTAGACAGCAGTTTGAGCTAATTTTTGTAACACACGACTATTTTTATTTTTTCTTAATTTCCTCTCTCACCCATATGTTATTACCTTCTTATTTTAATCAACTTGAACAATTCCTGTTTTTTTTCCTGTACTTGAGTTGGCTTGATGTAACTCTAAAAAGTATCGCATATATGTTTGTTTTTATACCTTTTCCGCGGCTGAGTAAAAACGAAAATTTTCCATTTAAACTGTCCCGTTGTTTGCCTTGAAAACTGGTAGGAACACTAACTTTTTGTCTTATTCTCTTTTACCAACATCTATTTTTTTGCGATGCTAATATCCACCACTGATATGTCTTAGGGCTGCTGTTTTGCAGAAATCTTTGAGACTTACATTCCAGAGCCCATTTGTAAAGCTCTCCAAGGAAATTAGGAATTTCCTTATTGGCATCTCTGACCTTGTGCATCTTGTCCACAAAGTCCCTTGCCACGTCTTGCATCGGGTTCAGGTAGGCCTGGATGGCCTTCGGTTTCATCAAGTGCTTCTGCGTCTTGGATCTGAGGTCATGCCACTCTTTGCCTTGCCTATATCAATAAAGAAACAAGATCAAAAATAGTTTGCATAACTGCTTGAGGTATGTTTAGTCGTTCAAATAAGTTTGCATTATTTGGCCCAAATAAGCTTTTGCTAACTATTTGTTTCTCCAACTGTGGTTTATGCACATATATTTTATTAAAGTTTTAATGCATATATATGAAAATTTATTTTTGTAAACAATGTTTGATGCAGAGGGTGGCCATAATTAAATTGACAGTGCTCAGAGTGTTCTGTAGCGCGATCTAATTGCGAGAATGGCGCCAAATTTTGTAGGAAGATTAAACAAGACGGGGACGAAGGAGGCCGCGAAGAAAAAATTAGTTCAAAAGTCACCGCAAGGGGAATATGTGGCGCTGTGTAATAGAAAGAGAGTTTTAGGAAAGAGAGTAGAATGCAGAATAAATACTGAAGTAAAATTAGCTTTTATTTAGCACATTCAAATCAGGTTCAATATGGCCGCCTTTTTTGTGGACCAAATATTGCATTCTGTGCACAGCATTCACAACAGCAGAAAGTAACATGTCTGCAGGAACTCCCATACAGTCCGTGATATGTTATCCTTCAACATAGCCAGGTCCTGGATAACTCCTGATAGACCTTGGACTTTAGGTAACCCCATAGCCAAAAGTCCTTAAAATTGTTGCCATGTTGAGCTTGAATTAAATTGTTAAATGTGCTAAATAAAAACTAATTTTATTTCAGTATTTACTATTTTTTAGAACTCTCTTTTCTATTACACAGCGCCACATATTCTTTTAGCGGTGACTTTTGGAACTATTTTTTTTTCGCGGACTCCTTCGTCCCCCGTCTTGCTTAATCTTTCTACAAAATTTGGCGCCATTCTCTCAATTAGATCGCTCTACAGAACACTCTGAGCACTGTCAGTTTAATTACGGCCACCCTGTACTTTAACAATTTCTAGACATTTGTGGATTGTTGAAGAATTTGTGAGGTCCCGATAGCCTGTTAGTTATCATTTAATTAAATTGCCTAATATTATTATTTTCCTGTTGACTAGCGCTCTGTTTGACAGAAAAATAAGAAGCTGCCCAAATTTTTTGCAGATTCTATACAAGTGGAAAGGAATAAAAGTTTAGCCAGATCGGGTTTGTTTTATGATACTATTCGCACACGCGCTGATTTCGCGCTAAGAAATTCTGATCGTTAGAAGGAGATCTGGAAGACTTGGAATCGCGATAGCAATCTGAGTAATTGGAGGATATCGGTATCGGCGGAAAGTTCTCGCTTGTACTCCAATATTATTACAAAATTTCACTTTGGTGGCGCGTGTAAGTTAGGTATGTAGGATCTCTACATGGATATTGCCTCCACATATAAAATTGTATTCGTATAGGTAGTTTTTGAGTCTGATTAAGGTATAAGAAATATCTCTTTTATTTCGATTATGTTAATTGAGAAAGTTGTGCATTATCAGTTAGATGAATATGTTCTTTGGCCCCTTAAACTCCGTGTGTGTGCTTTTTCTTGGCAGTTACGCTTTAATTATTCACTAAACCAGAATCACAATTGAAGCTTTGTCACTTTTGAGAAGTCTATTTAACAGATCAAGTCGAGATCTTTACAAATTTACTATAATTTTTCGGGAATCTTCCATACAGGTTCAGAGAATAATTCGACGTGGAACAAGTGAAAGTACATTGCGAAATGCGTCAGTGTTTTGATAAAATAATCATCAGTTTTGTAAATTATTTGAACAATTAATTGTTCTTTTATATTTTACGGTTGTTTTGCTATTTAGCTATATAGCTGGAATATTATTAAATGCATCTTGCTTTTATTTACGCTTATTGCTGCTTTCGTGAAAAATATTAGTTATCTCGAACACTTTCTTACATCCTGACAATACACCCACAATTCCAGAGCGTAGTACGTACGTTCTTGAAATAAAGTTAAAAATTAAACTATTGTGAAATTTGTGTGAGGTCCTTTGTGTGAGGCCGCGGGTAAACAAACATATGTCAAATAAGGGTTTCTCAAACGAATTCTACAAAATCAATTACAGGGATTTTTTTTTTTACTGTGCATGTAATTTAGTAAATGCTACAACAACTTTAATAAATTAATACTTACAGGACTATGAGTCCTGTCGTTGAGTACCATTGTTTTCTGGATTCCCTGTAGGCCTTGAGCGAAGTGAATTCACCCCTGGAGGGGTAGGGTCCTTCGTGATTAAATATCGTCTTCATATCGTCAGGGTTGAAGGAGACGACCAAGTTCATAGGTCCGACTTTCTCACGAAAAATATCTCCTAATCTTCTGCGCTTATCTTCCATTGCAATATGCTGCAGTTTAGGATCATATCGTCCTGAAATTTAATAGGTTTATGAGTATTCATTTGCTTTCATAAGAACTTTGAAATTCATAAATATATTCCACACCAGATGTTAAGGGGAATGGTACCTTTTAAACGTTGTATTTTAGATAATATATTGTTTATTTTTTCTACTTTCTACTTGTGATATTTATGACGACAAAGCATGTTAAGACCTCCTGCACATATTTCGACAGGTATTTCTCTGTCTTTTTATTGGAGAAAAATATCATTTCATTATTTATTTTTAAAATTAAGACTTTCGCTTCGTCTGTCTGTCTGCAACGCCTGGCAACAAATTTAGCGACAATTTAACAACTGTTGCGACAAATGTGGCGAATTATAGCCAACTTGGTGATTTTTTGAAAATGTCTCTGAATTTATGAAAATGATACTAAATTACTGAAAAGGACGCCAATTTGATGAAAATTCAGTATTTGAAAAGTTCAATTAAAGTTGAATTTCTTTGATAATACCTATCTATTTGTGTTGCAGTTTAATATCATATCGTCCTATAATTCAATTATTTATGAACATTTATCTACTTTAATCTTTGAAGATTCATAGATATATTATACATTAGATGTTAAGGGGACACGGTACTCTTTTTAAAAAAATCTGATGTGGGCAACACATGACTTTCCTTATATAATGCAAGGAATTTACTACTTTTACAGTAAAAAAAATAGGCTTTTCTTGTAGAAGATATTTATATTCATTCCAAGCGATTGAATTTTCGACAATTAGTCGTCATTTTCATTGATTTAGCGTCATTTTTATCCATTTGGCGAAATTTTTGTTAATTTGGCAACATTTTAAAAGTCGCCAAGTTGGCGGCATTCCGCCAAATTCGTTGCCAAAATCTCGCCAATGATCTCGCGTTATGGACGGAGAAATAAGTTATTTTTATAGCAGATAAATGACTATTGGCGTTCAAATACAAAAGTATTACTCAAAGTATCTTTTCTCATGAATGGAACGAGCTAGATCCACGAGAAAGATGTCACCAAATTTATCGTATGATATTACATATGAAAAGTGAACATGTTTCTCAACAGTTAATATTTTTTTTAATTTATGGGATTTTTTGATAAATTAATTTGAAAAATGTGCAATATCTCGAGAACGGTTCATACTAGCGTTCTAAAGTTTATGCCAATTGTTTCTAAGGAAAAATTACATAAGAAATGTCTATTTGCGTAACTTTATTAAAGGTTTTGATTTTTAGATGATTTTTTCAAAATTTCACTCGAAACGTCAGGAGGGTTCTGAACATTTGATTACGTTTAAAAACAATAGGCTTCCAGTACTCACAGATTGTGATTTTTGTACCAAATTCCATTCGAATCGCTCCATTCGTTCGTGAGATATCGTCTCCACAGACTCACTGACACACACACACACACTCAGACATCATCTCAAAAATGTTTGATTCGTGATCAGGGATGCTTGAAACGTGCTCTCCCGTCGAAAACTCCAATTCGAATTTTCAACCCCGTCACAATACTTTCCTTATACGTTATGTATATAAGGAAAGTAAAAATTGGTTCGCGGACTATCATTGAGCCATAAATAAACCCTTTTATGCATGATTATATCACATTTTGTCCTATATGTTAATGAAATATAAAATTTTGAAGTTTTCGCTCGAATTTAAAAAAAAAAAAATTCTATCTAGTTCAGTTTATTTGATAGCAAACTTGATATAAAGTTTCGTGAAAATCCATTATTATTTGTGGCCGCTATCGTTTGGACAAGAAATCGACCAAAGACATACAAACCGACAAACTGACAGACAAACAGACGTACATCACTCTAAAAATGGTCAAGAATGTGTTTAGGAGGTCTTAAAACATATATTGGCATCAAAATCTCGAAATTAAAATTTTTCGTGAAAAAATAATACTTCCTCAATACTACGTACGAGGAAGTAAAAATTAGGACCTTCTCTCCGTCTGTCTGATTGTAAATTTGGCGGCAATTGGGTTACTTTGGCTACGAATGTGGCGAAATATCGCCAACTTGGAGATTTTTTTAAAATATCTGCAAATTAATAAAAATGATGCTAAATTACAAAATGTGACGTTAAATTAATGAAAATTCAATATCTTGGAAAATGAAGTTCGAATCCTTTGATAATCACTGTTGATTTGGGGATTTAATATTGTTGATGTGAAATAAGTAAGTTTCACTGTTTATAAGACAGGTGCGTTTTGTTACGGGGTCTAAGGTTTTCTTAAATTAATTGCGTTTTGTTAAGGGTGGTATAGTAATTATGTTTCGATACGGAGTCGTATAAGAATTATACTGACTCGAAGAAGTGCGAATAACATTGATTATGAAAAATAACATTGATTGAGAGAGGTTTAGTCTTATTTTACAGTTCATAACTAAACAAAATAAAATAACTAACGAAAATATCCTTTCCTTCTCAATACAATCAACTGCGTCTCCGTAGCGGCCGGGGTATAGAACAGGGAGCAGGATTTGGAACAGGGAGCAGAACCCTTGGCAGTAATATAAAAAATTCATACTGATTTTAACTGGTCTTTTCATGGAGGTGACTCATTTGAGATGCCCACGAAAGCTCATTTTAAAAATATATTTTCACAAAATACAAGACGTGACTTTGTGCAATAACATTAAAGAAATCACAGCGCAAGTTACTGGTTACTGTTCTTTCTATAGAACAGCTTACTGCTGTTTTTTTTCAGCATAACTTGGTGGTCTTTCCACAACGTATTATGTTCTACACCGTATATTTTATTCCAGGTTATGCCACCACTGACTTTGTCCTTACGCGACGTGGTTTTGTGTGCAGCTTTTGGTTTGTTAGCTCTTAAGAAGGAAACTTAAATGTTTTCGAATTGACCATTTTCATTTATCTTTTTATTTGCGCACCAATTTAAGTTGTGATGTACTTATTTATATCATTGCGTTTTCATCATATATTTTCCATAGATATTTTTTCTGACCGATTGGAAATACGTCCTCTGATTACTACCAACCGCTACTCCGAAGATCGATCTCAATCATCATACGGGCAGTGGAGAAACACTGAACTAGAACATAGATAATCGAAAAAACATACCTATGATGGGCAAGTACATCCAGGCAGTACCAATGTAGGGTAGCATCATCATGGACGGCATCTTATCGAAAGGTTTCGCAGCAGCTAGTGTTGCACCATCATAGTAGGCCTTATCTGCAGTAAGAGTTGTTGTTAAACGTACAGTCTGCAGTCTGGCAAAATGTGCATTTTTAACTAGCCTCGTCCCGAGAAAACATTGGGAAATAACTTTGCTTTTTAACATGGTGATCACCTACAATGGAAAGAAATTGTATTGTACATTTTAATTAGCACAACAAAAATGCAAAATAGAAATACAAAACATGGATAAAAAACAAAAATAAAACACAAAATATATATAAAAACAAAAGACATACATACATTATTATATTTTGACAACAACTACAAGCCTAACAACATTTATTGAATAAAATGTAAAATGAGATCAGATGTCAAGCTATATATAAATACAATATGCAAACAAATACAAAACATAAACGCAAAACACACGTACACTTTTGAAAAAAAAAACGAAACACCATGAAGAAAGTGACTGTTTTTATTGAAATTAAATATGCATACAGCTCATACACAGGTAATGCAATGATTACAGAATCAAGGCCGCAAGACTCATCAATAGTTAGCAATTGCACATTGAATTTTCAAATCAGTAATTGGTGAAATCCCCCTTGGCGGCAATTCATACTTGTATACGTCTAGGAAATGAGTGATAAAGTTTCCTAATGTCATCCTGCGATATATTCCACAATTGTTGCTCCAGATCTGCTGCATTTCGGGGTGTCTGAATCTGTCGGCGTAGCATGTCCCATACATGCTCGATTGGCGAAAGGTCTGGTGACCTTGCTGGCCAAGGAACAGTATCAACAGCACGGAGACAGTCCACAGATATGCGAGCCGTATGTGGCGTGGCATTATCTTGGTGTAAAATGGTCCCAGAATGACGTACTATGAAGGGTAACGCAAACGGCCGTAGGATTTCATCAACATATCGTTGAGCTGTTAAAGTTGTACGCATAATGATTAGGGGCGACCTGCTGTCGTAAGAGATAGCACCCCACAACATCACACCAGGGGTAATGGCTGTGTGCCAGTGCAATACAAAGGCTGACAGTGGCCGCTGGCCCTGGCGCCTCCACACGCGTACCCGATGGCCATCTGCTAAAAGACTGAAGCGTGATTCATCGCTGAACACTATGCAATGCCAGTCTGCTGGCAGCCATGATGCTCGGCTACGAAATCACTCCAAACGACTCTGTCGATGTTGTTGGGTTATGGGCAGACATCTTAAAAGCCGCCTTGGGCGTAATCCTACCTCAGCCAAGCGCCGTGAGATGGTGGAAGGTACCACGGGTGGTATTGAAGAGGCTGTAACACGTTGGATGGCGGAAAATGATGCCGTTGGGCCAGTTCGGGCCTATTGCACAATCGTCCGATCTTGCCTCGCATTCGTGCACCTTGGTCTTCCAGAGTCTTCATTCCGCCGATGAGTTCCTTGCAGCAAACATTGCTGCCAGCACCTTTGCACAGCAGTGTCCGTTCGGTGCAGGTGGCGTCCTATCGCTCGGTATGACCAACCAGCTTCACGCATCCCGACTATACGACCACGTTCGAACTCGTCTAATTGCTTATAAGGTCTTCGGCAACGTCGTAATGGCATTACTGGTTGTGTCTCCACGGAACTGCAGAGCCGATAACGAGCAAGGATAAACCGTCCACATTTTTAACCAGTTTCATAGGACGCTAGTTGCGCAGTAGAAACGAACGTTATGACCGAAGTTAACACTCATTGGCGTTTCAAATTTAATCATTTGCATACTTGGTATAAAGGAATTTGCATGCGAAATTTTGAGATGATCGGATTATTTTTTAGGGGTGCTTCGTTTTTTTTTTTTTTTTTGTAAAAGAGTGCACAAACCTAAATACAAAAACAACTAAATACAAACAAACCACAGAAAAACAGAACATAAATGTAAAAGACAAACACAAATAGTATTTGCATTTGACAGCAGCTAAGGAGGGTGCAGGCTTTGCCATTTCTTGAATAAAGTGCAAAATCAGACAAGATAATGTTAACCTAAATGTAAATCGATGGTTGTACATTAGCATTAAATAGAAGAAAATAAAATGATCATCTCTTATAAAAAAGCTGTATTAAATTACAGCTTTTTGTTAGATCTATAGTTCATCATTGTTGAAATGAAAAACAATTATTTGATTAGAATATTCGATATACTACATATAAAATAATCCATATCATATTATCTGATGTTTGTAAATAAATTTATCTACAAAGATTTTTTTTGTTTATAAAATTGCCAGTACATTTTTCTATTTCCTTGTTATTGTTTTTTCAAACCAATAAAGGAAAAAACTTATCTATAATTTTCTTTTTTTCTATAAGCATAAAAATGTATGTTTAAATTTATTTTTTGGTAGATCAAATTTTCCCTCAGTTATAAAAACAAGTTTAATTCTAACAACAGATAATATATAGTTATTAAATTCATAAACTTTTTAAATAAATATGAAAAAAGATATTTCTGGTTCAAAATAAACGTTCATGCACATTACATATTGTTATAAATATTTTGAATCTATTTACATCTTCACAATACAATTCATACTACTTCACAATACTTCAATTCTCTTTGCGTTTGCTATGTATTGTAGAGGTAAAAATAAACATCTGTATACAATACAAAACCTTGATGGACCAAGTTATATTTTTACTCTTAAATAGGAAATGCGTGTATGAAATTGTATAAAATGTATACTCTTATTGTTTTTAAATTATACATTTGTATGAAAATATAAAAAAAAACTATTTGAAAATTAGAAACTCATAACTAAGTTGTCATATTTATATTACTTTAACAAATTGACTACCAAACTAATTAAAAATAATTTACCACCGAGAGCAAAATATAATTAGTAAATGATTTAAGTTCTAATTCCAAAACATATATATATGAATGGAATATGTATAGGGTGCAGTAGTGCTTTATTATCAGTTATAGGAGTATGGAGTTATGAGTTGATGTTATTTACTAAAGTTTTCACATCTATATATTATATTTAAAAAAATCTAATGTATCCCATGCGTAGTTGTTCTTACGGACTAACAAATTGCGATCTGTGAGAAAACTATATAAAAAAAAATCTGATGTGGGCATCACATGACTTTCCTTATATAATGCAATGAATTGACTACTTTTATAGCAAAAAAATAGGTTATTCTTATAGTGGAGGATTCCACTGTCACGTGTGGGACATTTGCACATGCTTTTTAGTAAATAATTATACTGTGACTGTAAAGGGGTTTGTGTCTATATAAAATTGACATGATTTCATGAAAATATATATTTTTCTGTATTTTTTAAGACTAATTTCTTGATGGGAAATACTGAAATCTGTCAGGGGTTATGGTTTATGTAAGTGTCACGTGTGGGACAGAGCGAAATTAACAAAATTTGTTTCTTTTAAATTATCATGAAAATTCAGCTAACTGAAAAAAAAATATTACGATAACTTATTTGTTGTCTTAAAATATGGACTTTTTTACACAGTATGTACTTGCTTTCATTATTTCCCATAAGTTATTACTTTGGTAAACCTTCTTTTAAACTTTTAATAGAAGGTCACGTGTGGGACACTTGTATAAATTGTGCAATGTCCCGTACGTGACAATAGGTAAACCTGGTTTTTACGATTATTTGTAGCCTATTTTAAGGCATTAATAACTTTAATTTAATAGAATTTGGAATGCTTAGAACAATTTGTAGGATAGTTCAACCAATTTTGATAATTAATATAAACACAACAATGAAAAAAACTTTAAGCAATATTTATTACAAAATTATAAATTTATATTACAATTTTAAGAAAATACAAAAATGTTATTTATCTAATCCTAGATAAATATAGTCAAAATATATGAAGCAGCTAATAAGATATTTTTTAAAGAGTTAAACAAATTAAATTTCATCACTAAACTTAAACTGGCCACGATTGTTGACAACTATGGGAGCAGTAATTTTTTTAATGATTTCAGTCTTCCTGTAAATGATACAGTCAACAGGGATTGGCCATTTATACATCCCTGATGTACCTTTTGCTTCATGCATAACCGATACTTCAATTTGATCTGCACTGTGAATATTTATTATTTCTCCTGGGTAAGTTTTCGCTTCATAAGAAACTACAACCCAGTCTCCTTGACAAAGATTAAAAATTTTATCACAAAATTTCCTTTGATTGATGGGGATGAATTTTTCTGACTCATTTGCTTTTACCTTGCACAAGACTTTTTCATTTCTCCAACATGCAATATGGAACTGCATTATTCCAGAAATGGTACGCACATTTTCCCATGGCTTTTTCAATTCGATTTCATTTTTTATGTGTTCCTCTGCCATGAAAAGGACCTTAGTACTTTTCACCAGTGTGGATGCTACTGCAGCAAAGTCTTTTGCTGACTGAATGACTGGTCCACCTTGTGCCATCATCTTTTGTCGGACAAGACGCTTGATATTACCCCCTACACCATCAACAACACCCTTTCCGTGTGACGTGGCAAAGTATTTCCAAGAAAAATTCCGATTATATTTTTTAGATAGTAATTCCAGGAGTTTGACCATGTATTTATTCTTGAACTCTGAAGATGGTCCATCGCTCCAAATAACTTCTTCCAAGGGAATATTTTGAGGATACTCATTTTTAATGATCTCATCATATAATAATTCCATACATGCAAACACCGTGTCTTTGTCCTTACTCGCAGTGTCGGAGCAAATAACATATGTTTGACACTGACTTTGAAAAAACTTAGCTGCAGTAAACAGCAAAACACTTGCTCTGCTCCAAAGGGCACTTTGAACCTCATTTTGATACTGGCACGAAAAAGACATTGCAAAATTAACTTGGAGAACCCTTACATGTGAATCTTTTTTATCCTTTTCAAATTCTGAATGCTGACTTCTTTTAATATTGACATGCTTCATCATAGAAGGCAAATCTTCAATCATTTTTTCATAAAGATCACCAGCACAATTTTCTTTTGTTAATAATTGCACTCGATCTTCAACCTTGTCCCATATTTTCCAAATCAGCTCTTTAGCTGGATCACTTGGCATGATCAAAAGCTTTCCATTCTGACATCTAAGACACTCATTTCTCCAGCACACAGAGTCAAGACTTGTATCTTCCCAAAATTTATTTGAATACTGATAATTCAAAGATTTGAGTTTTATCACAAAATTTTCATGAAGTTTACATTTGCACTGCTCTGATGGTGTATCTTTCAAGAGCAGAACATTTTTGGGTCTAAGGCTGCAGAATTTAGAGAAACCCATGTCAAATTCAGGGTTTTCCTCCTTGAATATACAAAAAGCCTCTTTCAAAAACATTGTTAGGTAGTGCTTCTGAAGAGTTTTCTTTTTCCCCTCTTCCCAAACACACATACTATCGTTCATTCCTGGACATGTATATACTATATCAGGTCTGAAGAAAAAATTCATTACTTTAGAATAGTCTTTACTATCATGCTTTGTCATATTTCCCTCCATCTTGCTTTCTAAACATAAACCAACTTTTTTTGTTAATCCACTCACAACAACGGCTCGTTTCCGTGGTGATTTTGGAAGTGATCTGATTGTTTTCAATACTGCCTTACTATAAGTTTGTGAACACCTGTAAGGGGATTCAGCAGAAACTGAAGCTGTATCAGTGTTTTCCATTTTTTTCTTCTTAGCTCTCTGAATTCTCTTCCTATCTCGTTCGTACCTTTTTAATTCCTGCTTTTCCACTTCACTCATTTGTTTCTTTTTCTGACATCTTAGCTTACAGATTCGCTTATTTTCTTCAGCCTGGAAGTTTGGATTTTCTTCTTGCTTTCGTTTCCGCATTTCCTTCATTCTGGATGCACTTGTTGATCTCACAACGCCCATCTCGTTTTTTAAGTCTGAACAATCCATCTTTACTGGTCCATAGAAAGAACAAAAAATTCTAAGAAAAACTCATAAAACCTACATTCCGAAATAAGAAGCTTTGCCATTTCCATGTTAATTTTTAACTAACTAAAAATCGTCTGCCATAAATGTTCAGCAATGTTAGCCAGTAAAAAAAAATGTGTGCAAAATTTAAGTAAAAGAAAATCCAACTGCAAACAATCTGAAAACTAAGTTAATTTTATATAATACTTAGTTAACTTGCAGAGACCAAAAATAAAAAAATGTATTATTCAATTAGGTTATGCTTTCAAGTTTGTGTAGGATAAGCAAATCTGTTGTGTGTTTGTTCTACACATGATGTCACGTGTGGGACAAAAAGTAAACTGTAATAATATTTTTCCAGGTGAAAACTAAATCTATTCAATATAATATCTAAGTGCCAATTAACAATTCCTGTTTGGAAATAAAAAATGAAAGTTAAAAAATTATTTATTGAGTTGCAGGGCTAAAAATAATCTATTTCCTGTCACGTGTGGGACACTTAGATTTTAATAATTTAAACATTTGTTCCCTGATCCTATTTTATAGAAACCACTTTTAAATAGGGAAAATTTAAAGATCATATGCTTACTTTTTTATACTTTGCAGAGAAAGCTGATCATAATGAAATTATTGTACCTAAAATGAGCTTGAAAACTGTACCATTAGAAACACATATTCAATACCTTAGGGTAGCCATGTTTAAACCAGTGTTGCCACTCAATACCTGAAGATTTCTCTAAAATATTTTAAAATACAATAAATTCCATATCTTAGTAACATAATATTGTAGGATTGGATATGGTGAAAAAATCTTTATTTTTGTCTGACTTATTACCAGTTTTCATGGAATTCTCCTAATAGATACTTATATTCTTTCCAAGATATTGAATTTTCGCCAATTAGTCGTCATTTTCATTGATTTAGCGTCATTTTTATCCATTTGGTGACATTTTCGTTAATTTGGCAACATTTGAAAAGTCGCCAAGTTGGCGACATTCCGTCAAATTCGTCGCCAAAATCTCGTCAAGCGTTATGGACGGAGAAATAAGTTATTCTTATAGCAGATAAATGACTATTGGCTTTTAAATACAAAAGTATTACTCAAAGTATCTTTTCTCATGAATGGAACGAGCTAGATCCACGAGAATGATGTCACCAATTTTATCACATGCTATTACATATGAAAAGTGAACACGTTTCTCAACAGTTAATATATATTTTTTAATTTATGGGATTTTTTGATAAATGTATTTAAAAATAGTGCAATATCTCGAGAACGGTTCATGCTAGCGCTCTAAAGTTTATGTCAATCGTTTTTTAAGGAAAAATTACATAAGAAATGTCTATTTGTGTAATTTTATTAAGGGTTTTGAATTTTTGATGATTTTTTCAAAATTTCACTCGAAAATTTTAAGGGGTTCTGAACATTCGATTGCATTTAAAAACAATAGGCTTCCAGTATTTACGGATTATGATTTTTGTACCAAATTTCATTCGAATCGCTCCATTCGTTCGTAAGATATCGTCTCCACAGACTCACTGACACTCACACACACACAGACATCACCTCAAAAATTTTTGATTCGTGATAAGGGATGCTTGAAACGTGCTCTTCCGTCGAAATCTCGAATTCCAATTTTCGACCCTGTCACAATACTTTCCTTATACATTATGTATATAAGGAAAGTAATATTAGAGTTTCTTAATGAAGATCTGGACAAAAATCAGTAAGCTTATTGTTGTTATCGATTAAAACTTCATACCAAATTTCAGATAGTTTGTTTGATTATTTCGAGAGATATCGTGATCCCCGTGGAAATGTAAAATTTTTATATATCAAGAACAGCGCATAACTATTAAATAATAGTGTCCGTTTTTTGGTTAATTATGTATCCAAAGAATTTAAGTATTTGACAGTAAAAATGTTTTTTATTCATTTTATATAAAAAATCGCGCAATATCTCAAAGACGGTTTAGGCTGTCGTTCCGTAAGTTTCCATTCGTTACAAAGTAAAAAAAAATATTATTATAAAAAAATAATAATAAAAAGGCTATTTTCCCAACAAATTTTAGCATAATTATGTTTTTATATATTTTTTTTAATTTGCAGAAACTACTGGTTCAAACTCTCCGAAAATAAATGGGCTTCTGACATTTTTTTACTGAAAAAAATCGTGCTAAATTTTATATGATTTACGTAATTTATTTTGGGGATATAGCCACTCCTCGGGAAAAAAAGCGGTTGCTTGACAATTTCCAAAAAATCTGATGTGGGGGACACATGACTTTCCTTATATAATGCAATAAATTTACTACTTTTACAGTTAAAAAAAAATATTATTCTTATAGTAGATACTTATATTCTTTCCAAGATATTAGAGTTTCTTCAATGAGTCGTCATTTTCATTGATTTACCGTCATTTTTATCAATTTGGCGAGATTTTTGTTAATTTGGCAACAATTAAAAATGTCGCCAAGTTGGCGACATTCCGCCAAATTCGTCGCCAAAATCTCGCCAAGCGTTATGGACGGAGAAATAAGTTATTCTTACAGCAGATAAATGAGTATTGGTGTTCAAATACAAAAGTATTACTCAAAGTATCTTTTTTCATGAATGGAACGAGCTAGATCCACGAGAATGATGTCACCAAATTTATCGCATGGTACAACATATGAAAAGTGAACATGTTTCTCAATAGGAAATATTTTTTTTTATTTTATATTACTTTTTGATAATTTATTTGAAAAATGTGCAATATCTCGAGAACGGTTCATATTAGCGTTCTAAAATTTATGTTAATCGTTTTCTAATGAAACATTACATAGGAAATGTCTATTTGCGTAACTTTATTAGCGGTTTTGATTTTTTGACGATTTTTTCAAAATTTCACTCGAAAATTTAGGGGAGTTCTGAACATTCGATTGCGCATAAAAACAATAGGTTTCCAGTGCTTAAGGATTGTGATTTTTGTACCAAATTTCGTTCGAATCGGTCCGTTCGTTTGTCAGTTATCGTCTCCACAGACTCACTGACACACACACACACACACACACATAATTTCACACACACACACACACACACACACAGACTTCACTTCAAAAGTGTTTGTTTCGTGAACAGGGATGCTTGAAACGTGCTCTCCCGTCGAAAACTCGAAATCGAATTTTCGACCGCGTCACAATACTTTTCTTATACATTATGTATATAAGGAAAGTAATAATGGTGTTTAATAATACCTTACAGAGCATTCACTCATATGATAATAATGAGGTTATTGCATTTAAGAAATGTTTCTTTTTTAGCTGAAAAACATAAAATATCTAGAGAACGGTGCATGTTAACTTTTTATAAATGACTACATTCGCTTTTTAAAACAAAATTATACATATTAAATATCTATTTTCGTAATATTTTTATGCGTAATTACGATTAAAAAAAAGTTGTATCGATTTTCGGAAGAAAATGTTCGAAATATTGAGTGCTTTCTTTCCTTTGCTCCGTTAACCCTGAAAGTTAATAATAGGTCGTTGACATTAGCTAAATGAAATAATCTCCCCAAATTTTAAGCGATTTTATCAATTTGTTCGAGATGTTTCGTGTCTGCATGCAGGCCCATCCAATTCCAAAGGATGTTTGAACCCATCACACTATTTTCACTTTACATATGCAATGTATTGTAAGGAATGTAAAATTAAGGAAATTCAAATTCATTATCTAAATGGAACCTTCAAAGAGATGTACTGAGAGAAATGTTAACAATTAATGATTATTTACTTACTTATCTCGCATCTTTGCAAATGTTTTCAGACTCACTGCAGAGGTTACGCTTTTTGAATATAATGTAAATTTCATATATTAACAGAGCTATACAGCCGAAGTAGATTCGCTTGACAAATTCGGCCGTCCAAACAGCTGCTTAGGACGAGGTCGGACTGTCTGGGTCTTCAACACTACTCCACTTTGCGGCCAGTTTAGATTTATATGTCCTTGGCGGCTAGTTTAGATTTACAAGCTAGAAAAACACTAGCGTCTTCCCGTTGCGTTGAATTGCTATGGAAGAGACTTTCATATTCAAATATTTTCTAGCAACCCCACTACTTAGCGCTTTGGTGATATTTTATGGTATTGAACCGCTGTAAATTGACATTGGAACGGAGCTTTGTTGTTTATGCCGATTGTCTATACCGAACGTGCTTTTAATCTTTAAAGTTACTTATAATCATTTACGTCGCGTCTTCAATTTGTCAGATTCTCTTCTTTTCCTATTAATTATTGAAACTATAATCTCAGAAAAAGAAAGATCTTAATAATATCGTTTGCAGTTAATGTGGGCGAACGTTTATTCTACGGACGAATATGTATGCTCATTTTAGGAAAATTTATCCTGGTGAATAGATATTATAGATTTTCAACAGAAAGCAACGAGCATTTTTACTTTCCTTGTATACATAATGTATAAGGAAAGTATTGTGACGGGGTCAAAAATTCGAATTCGAGTTTTCGACGGGAGAGCACGTTTCAAGCAACCCTGATCACGAATCAAACACTTTTGAAGTGATGTCTATGTGTGTGTGTGTGTTTGTCAGTGAGTCTGTGGAGACGATATCTCACGAACGAATGGAGCGATTCGAATGAAATTTGGTACAAAAATCACAATCCATGAGTACTGGAAGCCTATTGTTTTAAATTACAATCGAATGTTCAGAACCCTCCTAAATTTTCGAGTGAAATTTTGAAAAAATCATCAAAAACTCAAAACCTTTAATAAAGTTACGCAAATAGACATTTCTTATGTAATTTTTAATTAGAAAACGATTGACAAAACTTTAGAACGCTAGCAAGAACCGTTCTCGAGATATTACGCATTTTTCCAAGAAATTATCAAAAAATCATGTAAAATAAAAAAAGTATTACCTACTGAGAAACATGTTCACTTTTCATATGTAATATCATGCGATAAATTGGGTGACATCATTCTCGTGGATCTAACTCGTTCCTTTCAAGAGAAATGATACTTTGAGTAATACTTTTGTATTTGAACGCAAATAGTCATTTATCCGCTGTAAGAATAACTTATTTCTCCGTCCATAACGCTTGGTGAGATTTTGGTGACGAATTAGCGGAATGTCGCCAACTTGGCGACATTTTTAAATGTTGCCAAATTAACGAAAATCTCGCTAAATCAATGAAAATGACGACTAATTGAAGAAAATTCAATGTCTTGGAAAGAATATAAGTATCTACTATAAGAATAACATTTTTTTTAACTTTAAAAGTAGTAAATTCATTGCATTATATAAGAAAAGTGATGTGCTGCCCACATCAGATTTTTTGTTTATGTGATCGTGAGTGCTTATCAATGGCAGCTTTTATTTAAAGGGGGGAAAACACAGATAGCAAACATATGAAAATTTAAAATATGATAATAATTTAATTTTACAATTAAAACACATAAATTACAAATTTCAAGCTACACTACATAAAATCATTTATATGTAAATAATATCAGCTACTCTGTGAACGATCTTTTTAATTAAAGAAATTCATTAAAATCTGGAAAATAGCATTTGTACAATCTCTAAATTTGCAATATGGTACGACGTTAAAATATCAGATGCTGATTCTTGAAATTTTGTTTTATTGCATTCATTTTTACTTTCTCTGCAATACATAGCAATGTATAGGGAAAGTATTGGTATCATACCGAAAATCGCAACTCGAGTTTACGACGAGTCTACTCCTTTTGAAACCATTAGAATACGAAAAAACTGTTTTTAGCGTGACGTCTGTTTGTCTGCGTCTGTTTGTCTGTCTGTCTGTATGTATGTGTATGTTTGTATGTATGTGTATGTCTGTCTGTGTGTATCTGTCAGTCTGTGTAGATTTTGTATCCACTCTAACTGAAAAACTAAAAGACCGAATTTCATAAAATTTGGTAGGCAAGTCACTTGTGTGTGACCTTGGTGTTGATTAGATTTTAGTACAATGCAGGGTAAAAGAACTTGCCTTTTTTGCGAAATGTCCTGCAAAAATTGTATGTATCCACTCTAGCTGAAAAGCTAATAGACAAAATTTCACAAAATGAGTTGACAAATCACTTATGGGTTACCCTGGTGTTGATTAGATGTTGGTACGATTCGGAAAAAAAAATCTGCCGATTTTGCGAAATGGCAGATCTAAAATATCGTATCTAAAATATCCTTAAATCTAAAACATCCGATATAAATTAAAAGACTACATATGTTCAAGTGTATCCAATAAATGCTGGCTTTATACGTAATTTTTGATGATAAAAAGAATAAAATCAACCTTATTACTCTAAGATGCACCATTCTTGAGAAATTCAAATTTTTTATTTCGAGGAACTAAAGACGTTTTTCACTGTTGTTAAGAAACTATTAAATGCAATTTCTTAAAACTAAACTTCGTAGTTAACTCCCTTGACGATTATTTTCATGCTAGATTTTGATATGATTCGGAAAAAAAAATGACTTTTTTTTTTGCAAAATATCCCGCAAATATATTTATACGTAAGTCTATAGTGATAATCTGAAATAAATGACTAAAATTGTTGAAATATATTAATTATGCACTTGTTCTTCTAGCAAGTTCTGATCACAAAACAAATACGACTGATCCCGTGAGATGAACCATTCTCGAGATACTTTAGTTTTCTGGAATTCTGAGAAGCTTAAGAATTTAAAGTGAATTAATTTGCCAATTGAAACGAAGATGCGTTAAAAAGGCAAATTGGATATAATATCAGAAAAATATTCATGTTATTTTCTGCATCCATTTAATTAATTAACTCCATTTAATGCATAATGAAATGAAAAAAATGAATTTGAATCTGCAGGGAAAGTCATATGCTGCTCATATCAGATTTTTATATTTATTTGGAATATCTGAAAGACGAACAATCACCTAATGTGGAATGCTCAAAATCTTTCTCAGTGTATACAGTATAGTAAAGTAGCAGTCAAAACATATATCGCCAAATGAGTGATTTCGTGCCAAATATGTTTTCCAACCTACAAACGTTCTTTCGTTCCAACTTCATGAGCAGGCACAGTATAGGTTTCCGTATCTCCCATCCAGTAAGACCGCAGCCAGGAGAGCGAGGTCGGCGAAACCATTCACAGGGCGAAGTCGGAAGGTTCCCGCCGAGACTCGACCCCAGTCGCCGACGGGTCGGGTAACAGGTCTCAAAAACACTGCTCTTTTCCACCACCTGGAAGCGCCTGCTTCAAGGGCCGCAAGCGCGAGTTCCCAGGCCAATCCACAGATTAATTTGCCTCCAGCAGAGCTATAAGGAACTGAGATCCGTTCACCACTCTCTTTGAGTGGGCACCTTAGGGGGGGGGGGGGAGATTCGCTTGACAAAGAGAATGAGATACTATATGTCCATATATGTCCAGTTTGATATATCATATCCGAAACGGTGCATACGAAACCAAATTGTATCAGACATGTACTTCTAACATGGCATTTAACTTGGTAATAATGAACAGTGAAGATGAAACTTACCCTATTATTTCATTTCATACAATGATATGCGGAAATAATGAATAAAACCAAACGTTTAAGCCTTGCTATGCATTATCTTCCATCTACTGGTAAATACAAGATTGTTCATCATGAGTAAGTTAAAAGTTATCTACTATCAGTTTTGCCAGAAAAAAAAAATATTTCAAATATTTCGTCCTTTTTATATTTTATTGAATCTTATCTATAGTATCTACTTAGTCTCGAACAGAGTATATCGGTGCATGTGTACTGTTAAAAGATTTTAGGGTTTTGTTTTTTGTTTTGAGTGCTACTAAACTTTGGTTTTTAATAAACTGTATCTCCTATCGATATGAGCAGTCTTAATGCTCAGTCCTTCATTGATATAAGGTGCTTTCCTTGCCAAGTTTTTCACAAATATACGGGTCGTTTCAAAAAGATTGCAGTACAGAATATCTCTTGAATGATTGGTCATAATTAAATAGATTGGTCATAATTAAATAGATTGGTCATAATTAAGAATGATTGGTCATAATTAAATAGATTGGTCATAATTAAGAATTATTGGTCATAATTAAATAGATTGGTCATAATTAAGAATGATTGGTCATAATTAAATAGATTGGTCATAATTAAGAATGATTGATCATAATTAAATAGATTGGTCATAATTAAGAATGATTGGTCATAATTAAATAGATTGGTCATTATTAGATTGGTCATAATTAAGAATGATTGGTCATAATTAAATAAAGTGGTCATAATTAAGAGTGATTGGTCATAATTAAATAGATTGGTCATAATTAAGAATGATTGGTCATAATTAAATATATTGGTCATAATTAAAAATGATTGGTCATAATTAAATAGATTGGTCATAATTAAGAATGATTGGTCATAATTAAATATATTGGTGATAATTAAAAATGATTGGTCATAATTAAATAGATTGGTCATAATTAAGAATGATTGGTCATAATTAAGGTAAGGTAGTCCAATTAAACTAAGGTAGATTACCATCGGGCAGATCACCAAATTTTAATCATGTGACACCTTTTAGTAAAAAAAATAAAATGTAATTTTTTATACGGGTCCTTTAGAAAAATTAACTAGAGTGTTTGCTTAACTCGACTTTCTAATAGCAGAACGCATTTTCAAGTAGTTTGTGATTTTTTATTGCCACGAACAAGGTCGCTAAATGCGTCCGCAAGTGGAATGGTCGAACTGATAAAACAGACCCTACCGAAACATCATTACAGTGCTATCTTCTAACAAAACACAATTAATTTCATTGATTTAGCGTCATTTTACCAATTAGGTGATATTTTTTATCGGTTTAGCGACATTTTCGTCAATTTGGTAACATTTAAAAAAAATAGTTAAGTTAGCGATATCCCTCCAAATTCGTTGCTAAAAATTTCGCCAAGCGTTATTGACGGGCGAATGGGGAAATGGGTTATTAAAATATTGATGCAATAATTCTCTCAAAGCGACAAGGATTATGAAGGAAATTGAACTTAATTTTGTAAAATAGAATTTATAAATTCGGCGTCATTTCCATCAATTTAGCACCATTTTATCAATTTGACAACATTTTCGTTTATTTGGCAATATTTTGATCAATTTAGCGAAAAAGACGCTAAATTTGCAGCCAAGTGCGACGATTGGGATAGACAAATACTACCAAAACATTCTTACAGTACAAGCATCATTACATCTCCTAACAAAACACATTTAGTTTAATTGATTTAGCGTCATTTTTTTCAATTTGGCGACATTTTTATAAATTTCGAAACATTTAAAAAGTCGTCAAGTTGGCGATATCCTGTCAAAGACGACACCAAAATTTTCGCCAAGCTCTACAGAGACGGACGGACAGAGAAATGGGTTATTCTCATAGTGAATTTTAACTTGCTTGTGATTTTTTTTCTCCCAGTTATAGCCTGTTATCCTTCATTTTAAAGGATTTGAAAAAAAAAATCTTTCGATTGATACCAAGTTTGAAAATATACTCCTCAAAGGTGTATACCTCTGTACGAGAGAAGGCTGTACGAGATTCAAAAATTGATGTACGGGGAAACATTATACACAGGTCTGTGCAGCTCCTAGCCTACGCTGATGATATCGACATAGTTACTAGGAGTGTTCCGGCCTTGAGAGAAGCATTCTCCTCCTTGGAGGTAGCTGCAAGTCGAATGGGATTGATTGTAAATGTTTCAAAAACCAAATATATGCCAGTACAGAAAACACCAACTGGTGATACGCCCAACTTTCTGAAAATTGGCCCACATGAGTTTGAAACTGTTTCTGGTCTTAAATACCTGGGATCTTTTGTTAATGCAAAAAATGATATTATCCCTGAAGTTCAAAATCGTATTTCACTGGCCAGCAAGGCATGTTTTGGACTTCGCCCTGTTTTGAGGTCTTGTTTCCTCTCTAGAAAAACAAAGTTCCTTATCTACAAAACTATCATTAGGCCGGTCCTAATGTATGGTTCGGAAACATGGTCCTTAACAAAAAATGGAGAGGGTAGAGTTGCTGTTTTTGAGCGTAGGGTTGGTTCTCAGAGGCATCCTTGGTGGAGTAAAGGAGAATGGCCTATGGCCGAGGCGCCTTAACTCAGAGATTTATAGATATTTTAAGGAACCCGATATTATTAAATATTTTAAAATTAAGCGAATGAACTGGGCCTCTCATATTGCTAGAATGGATGAAAGAGACCCGGTAAAGAAGATGTTTGCTGCAAGGCCCTTTACTAGTAGGAAAAGAGGAAGACCAAAGCTGAGATGGCTTGACTCAATTGATTCGGATTTTAGAATGATTGGAGCAAGAGACTGGCAGACCAGATCTAGAAATAGACAGTCCTGGAGGAATCTTCAGCGAAAGGTCATGGCTCATCCTGGGCTGTCGTGCCAAATATGATGATGATGGTGTATACCTCCCCCCCTCTTAGGAGAGGCTAATAACGTCATGATCACAAAAATTGTATCACAGTTATTGTTTACTACAATGATTGAAGTTATTAAGTATCGCCATCATTGAGCTTTAAATTATACCTTTCATACATAATTATATCAAATTTTGTCCTATGCAGCCATGTTAAAGAAATATAAAATTTCGAAGTTTTAGCTCGATTTTCAAAAAATTTATATCTAGTTGTAGATTTTTCGTTATCAAAGTCGGATATAAAGTTTCGTGACAATCCATAAATATTTGTGGCAGCTATAGTGTACACAATAACTCGACCACAAACATATAGACAGACAGACGAGACGGACATCACTTAAAAAATATTCAAAACGTGTTTAGAACGTCCTAGAACATATATTGGCATCAAAATCTCTTATTCGAAAATTTTCGTGAAAACAATACTTTATGTATTACATAGTGTATATTACATATCCTCAAAACACTATCTCCTTTGTTAGCTTTAACCTTGAATTTTTTTTAATAAAAGCTACATGTGTGGAGAGTTACAGATTACAATCAAAAATGAAAAAAAAGTCGGTAAAAATTTTATGCAAGTTTCTTTTTTATTTAATTGTGTTGTGTTATAAGTATTATTTATGTAGCGGGCTCCTATTCAGAGATTGTGTCATCTTAAACCCCCTAGCAATGCCGGATGTATCGGGCTAGTTGACTTATATTTATTCAATGAGAAAAAAATATTATGAAATTTATATAATTATAAATATTATTTTTGTGACCATAATATAATATAATAATATAAACACCCTGATTTAACCGTCTATTTATATATCTATCTCTGGGTAACGCCGCTATAAAATGTAGCCAAACGTGTTTAAGCATTTCAAGTCAGATACTAACCCAGACCATCAGCATTTTCATAACCCTTCACTTGAAGACTAAATTTTTCCGATCACCTATTGGCTTTCCACGTTCAGTGCTGCTTGAATTCAGTGTTCATAGTAAAAACCAGAGCGTTCTTCTGAGCTAATCAAATTTTTGCTTGAACGAGGTTCGTTTTTTTTTTTCTTTTTATTTTATTTTCCCTTCTTTTATTATCTTTCTTTTTATATTTTCCTTGGAGTGGTGCCAGCAGATTTAAATTTATCTATAAAGAGCAGTACTCTCTGAGCAGCACTATGGAGTTCTACGTTGAGGGACCTCAGATACTGAAACGAAGCCAGATATTGAACTCATTTTTAACTTATTTACAACGATGGAAAATTCTGGAGTTCTATGTTAAGTGATATAACATATTGAAAACGAAGCCTGATATTAAACTCTTTTTTAACTTATTTACAACAATGGATAATTCTGGAGATAATTCTGAAGCAGCAATGGATATTTCTAGAGCGTTGCATATGACGTCACTGAAAACGAAGTCGGCCATTGGACGCATTTTCAATTTATTTACAGCAATGGGTATTATAATACCTCCTTTTGTGTTGTGACTACACAGACAGTGATTGAGTGTTGTCTTTTATTATGGTAAGTTATATCATAAATAAACACAATTTTTAAATTACTTACGTAATCTATATAAATAAAAATGAAAATCTGTCTGTCTGTCTGTCTGTCTGTTTGTCACACCATCACGGGAGAACGGCTGAACCGAATTTGATGAAATTTTGTGGGTAGCCCAGAAATAGCCCCACTTAAAATTATATCCGTGTTTTGAGTTTCTACGACCAGTGGTTCTCGAGATATTAGTAAAAAACGAAATTTTCGTTTGTCTCATCATCACGGAAAAACGGCTGAACCGAATTTAATGAAATTTGGTGAATAGCCTTGAAATATCCCCCCATAAATTTTGTCTAAGTTTCGAGTTTCTAAGACCTGGGGTTGTCGAGATATTAATGAAAAACGGAACTTTTTCCTAGGAGTTCTACTCCCTAACTCCGTGGCTTATCCAAACGAAAAGCTTGAAAATCGTTTGAAAGTGAATTAAAATTTAATCTCTGAGTTTGATGGGAGATTTTTTGCGTTAATTAGTCACTTTCTGAAAAAATGAATTGTTTGAAACATGATTTAAAGGGGAAATCTATCTCCATGGTTCATGGTTTATTTAAAACAAGCTTTTACGGAACAATGAGAAGTATAGAGAAATCAAAATCGTTATTTAATTTCGCAGTTTATGTTATAAGACATGACATATTTAACATATTATAAGATTCTATCTTATATCATGTTACTCAGAAACGCAATTAAATTAAATCTGTCTGTTAATTTTAATAATTATTTTTTCGATTTGAATAATAAATAAATGGATATAAAAATATGTTTTAGAAAAGAACGATTTGATTTTTCTTATAGCATTTTTGACTGGATAATATCAATTACGGTCTTCAGGTTTAAAAATTATTATTATTTATATTTTCGGGGATTATTGATTCTAGGATTATTGATATTTTCAAGTTATTATGCAATTATTTTATTATGACAAAAATTGTTTAAACTCATATATTGTATGTTGTACGAATCTTCTACAAATACACGTGTATATCCTTTAATCTACGAGAATATAAGTAGTACAGGTATATTGACATATGTTTTGATATATATTGGCATATATTGGAATCAATTACGACCTTCTGGTATAAAGAGTACGGATATTATTGATGTTTTCAATTTATTACGTCATCTCTTTTATTTTGGCAAATATTTTTGAGACGCATATTGTAATACGGGTAATCTTCTACTAACACATTGGCATATTTTCTGATCTGCGACAATATAATTAGTACGGGGTTGCATATATTCATTCAATTCCTATTTTTTCTTTTGTAAATTTGCTTACAAAAGGGGGCAGGATGTTTTGTTCTTCAGATCTGATCGTGAAGATAATTTTGCATAGTGAGAACATATATTCTTAAACTTCTCTTTAGGAGCAATAAATTTAATATTTTAACAGAATTTGCACATGATTGCGAACTATAAGTTTCTTTAAATTATACACTCCGTACGAATAACGGGTGTGCTGTTAGTGGTTAATAAATTTTAACATTTTAGGAGGATATATCATGTTGCTCGGCATCGCAATTAAATTAAATGTGTTTGTTAATGTTTTTATTATTTTTTTTCGATTTAAATAATAAATAAATGGATAAATGGATATAAAAGTATATCTTATGAATGGACGGTTTGATTTTTCTTTTAATTATATTAATTGCTGACTGCGTACATCAATTTCATTTATTTTGTTCAAAGAGTTTTCAAGCTTATATCGTATTTAGCTACTAAACTCATATATTGTGTTTAGCCAATAAATTCATATAGCCGATTGTTGAAACAGAAAAAGAGTAGAGCGGGTATATCTTCTAATACAATTGTAGTGTTTTCATTTAGTATATTGAAACGGGATAAGAATGTTTCATTCAGATCTGCAAATTCAAAGCTACGAATTTGGAGGGATATCGCTAATTTGACAACTTTTCTTAAACTTTGCCAAATTGACGGAAATGTCGCCAAATTGATATAAACGACACACAAACAGCTGCCATAAATCTTCGGGTTGGTCGTGTGGCTTGGGTCTTCTACATATCAATGAAATTTTTTTTTGTTTTGTTAGAAGAGAGTACTGAAATGATGTTTGGTTAGCATTTATCTGTCAGACCAACCATCCTACTTAGTAATACATTTAGCGAATTTTTAAAATGTCACCAAATTGATAAAAATGTTTTCAAATCTATAAAAATATCTTGAAATTGATAAAATTGCGCTACATAAATTATATTAATTGTTTTTTGTTAGGGGATAGTATTGTGATGATATTTCGTCAATTTGTTGCAAAGTGGAACTGTCAGTTCTACAGTCCCACTTGGCGATAAATTTGGCGATTTTTTAAAATGTCGCTAATTTGACGAAACTGTCGCCAAATGTTCCATAGAAATATAACTATTTAGACGATATTTTTTCTACCATTTTATTTGAAGCAAATGATATCATGTCGCTTAGCAACGGATTTAAATCCAATGTGTTTATGCGGCAGACGATTTTTATTAAATCCTTTCCGATTTGAATAATGAAGATATGTATATAAAATAAATTTCATTGCCATTTCATTTTGGACTGGATAATATCAATTATACTCTTCAGGTTTAAACATTATTATTATTGATATTTTCCGGAATTATTGATTCAGTGATTATTGATATTTTTAAGTTATTACGCCATTGTTTTATTGCGGCAAAAATTGCTGACACACGCATATTGTACGTTGTATGAGTAATCTTCTAGGAATGCACGGGTATATCTTCTAACCTACGAGAATATAAGTAGTACAGGTATATTGGCATATATTTTGACATATATTGGCATATATATTGGAATCAAGTACAGTCTTCTGGTATGAAGATTACGGGGATTAATTATATATTCAATTTATTACGTCGTCTGTTGTATTTTACCAAAAAACATTTGAGACTCATATTGCAAAACGGGTAATCTTCTTCTAATAATCGGACATATCTTCTAATCTACTATATTATAAGTATTACGGGTAATACTTCCCATATAATTTTAGCACTTTCATTTTGACATATATTGGAATAAATGACTGTCTTCAGATTTAAAGATTACGGGTTTATTGGTATTTTCAATTTATACATGTAATCTACTAATACAGGTTATATTTTCTAATATTCGCGTATATAATTAGTACGGGTCCCATACAATTTTAACGCTTTTATTTTGCATATATTGATTCAATTCCATATTTTTTTTTATATTTGCTTACATAAGGGGTCCAAGATGTTTTATTCTTCAGATATGTCCATGAAGATAATTTTATATAGCGAGAACAGAGATTCTTAAACTTCTTTTTAGGAGCATTATATTAAATATTTTAACAGAATATTTTGATTGAACATGTCATTTACTATACTATAAGAATTTGGGCATGATTATGAATTTCAAGTTTCTTTATATTATATACTCCGTACGAAGAACGGGTATGCTGCTAGTCTACTATAAGAATAACCTATTTTTCCGTCCGTAACGTTTGGCAAAATTTTGGTGACGAATTCGTCGGATTACTTCCAACTTGGTGACTTTTTAAATGTTGTCAAATTGACGAAAATGTCACCCAATTGATAGAAATTCGCCAAATTGATTAAACAGATGCTAAATCAATTAAAATGAAGACTAATTGATGAAAGTTGATTATCTTGGAAAGAACATAAGAATAGACTAAAAGAATAACCCATTTCTCCGTCCGTCTGTCCATAACGCTTGGCAAGAAATTTAGCGGGCGATTTTTATAAATGTTTTTTTAAATGTTGCGACAACTTGGCGACTTTTTTGAATGTTGCCAAAGTGACAAAAATGTCGCCAAATTGATAAAAATGACACCAAATGGGAAGTAATGTTTCGTAAATTCTGATTTCCGTCATATGACGGGCATACCTTCTAGTAAATTAAATAATTTTCTAAATGCCAAATATCCCTTGAATTTTTTCATATTATCCAGGGTTACATATACTCCAGTTTGGGAAATACAGATGTACGATAATTCCAATATCCGTCCCAATTGTACAATTGTAGGATGTTGCACCATGTGGAAAATGGGGATCTATCAATGGATACGCTATGAAGAAGAATAAAATGTTATAAAAAACTTGTTAAGTTACACGATTTTAGTAAAATTCCCTGAAAAGTAAAAATAATTTTTACTAACCACAACATTCGTGGTCATATGCGACAGAAAATAAAATGGTGGGGCGCCCGTAGATGAATTGTACTTGGACATTAACAGAATCTTAAGGAACAATAGAATTGATAACATAGAAATTACATATATAAAAATGATTGCATTCAATTCATTTAATTTTTTTTGACAATTTTGATTTTAAAATCCGTTATTCTTATCAATGGGACAATTTCAATGTCATTTCTATGGGCAAACAATGGGCATTTTCCGGAGAGAGGGTATGAGTCAGAGTTAATTTGGAGCCTGGAAATAGTTTTACATTTTGTCACCCAGAAGAGCGCCTAGTTTTAGTATACATTTCAATACCCAAAACTTTGTACTATGGATTTTGTATACATCATTATTTTGCTGCGAAAGAATAGTAAAGGCATTGCATTATGTAGGGAAAGTTATGTGCTGTCTAAATCATATTTCTTTATAAATATAAGTGTATTGGATTTGTCGCTTTTATCTTGAGCTTGAATATATTTAGGATTTGCTTAAAACAATAATATTTATTTCCAAAGTATAATGTTTTAAATATATTTATATACATATAACTTAAAATCGTTTTGTCTGTTTTTACACAATCGAGGGAGAATGTCTAGCAGACTGCAAGTAGAAAAATGTTCTATTTATGTTGTTCCACCAAGAAGATGTTGTATTTTCTGTTTCAGACAGAAATATTCCCATTCATCTTTCATTGAAAGATGAATGGGAATGTTTTTATGATTTTATCCATTTTATATAAAAAGCGTGCAATATCCCGAGAATGGCGTAGGTTATCGTTTTGTAAAATGTCATTTGCTACAAAATATAAATATATATGTATAAGATGGCTATTTTTCGCAACAAATTTTAACATAATTATGCTTTTATATATATATTTTTTAATTTGCGTAAACGAAATGTTTTAAAATGGTTTCCTGGTTTAAACTGATCAGAAATAAATGGGCTTCTGATATATTTTAACTAGGAAATAAAATCGTACCAAATTTCATTCGATTTGATAAACTTGTTTCGGAAACATAGAACTAACTCCTCGTGGAATAAAAAAATAATATCTCAACGGTTCCTTGATGATTTCTAAATAATGGTGTCTAATAATGGCTTACAAAGCATGCACTCATATGATAATCATGAGGTTATCTCATTTAAGAAATTTTTAATTTTAGCTAAAAAAAACGTACAATGTGCAAAGAACTGCACATGTTAACATTTCATAAAAAACATTATTACAGTCGTTTTTTAAAACAAATCTATGCATATCAAATATCTACTTTCGTAGCATTTTTATACACAATTATGGCAAAAAATGTTTTATCGATTTTAGAAAGAAAATGTTCGGAATATTGAGTACTTTTCCCTGGTCCGTTCACCTCGAAAGTCGATAGGTCTTTGACATTAGCTGATTAAAATAATCTTCCCAAATGTTAATCGATTTCATCTCATTTGTCCGAGATGTATCATGCCTGCAAACAGGCCACCCAATTCCAATGGATATTTGAAATCATCAAAATATTTTCACTTGACCTATGCAATGTACTGTAGGGAATGTAAATAAATTAAAAAAAAAATATAATAAAATATCAAAAAGAAAACCTTAATCAAAGGTACTGAGAGAAATGTTAATAATTAAAGATTATTGACGTGATTTTTTCGAATCGCGACAAATTTTTCCAGGCATGCTGCGGGGTTACTTTTTTGAATATAATGTAAATTATCATGCATTAACAGCGCGATACAGCTGAAGTAGATTTGCCTGACATAGCGGATGAAATACTATATGTCCGAATATATGTCCAGTATGCACATATATGTCCAGTTTGGTATATCATATCCGACGCGGCGCCTAAGAAACCAAATTGTGTGAGATATGTACTTCTAGCATAGTAGTTAACATGGTAATAATGAATGGTAATAATCAACAGTAAAGATGAAACTTAGCCTTTTATTTCAATTCATACAGTGATATGCGGAAATAATGAATTGAAACTAATTTTTAAACTTTGTATTGTTGTCTAGCAACTGGCAAATACAAGATTGTTCATCATGCGTAATTTAAATGTTATCTACTATCAGTTTTGCAAGAGAGAAAAATATTTCACATTTTTAATGTTTTATTGAATCTTATCTGCAGTATCTACATATTTTCGAACAAGGTTGCGCACGTGTAGTGTTAGCAGATTTTGGAGTTTAGTTTCGAATGCGACTAAATTTTGCTTTTAAATAAATTAAATCAACTATCAATGTAAGCAGACCTAATAATCAGTCCTTCATCGATATAAGATGCTTTCCTTGCTAAGTTTATAACAAATTTACAGGACTTTTCAAAAGGTCTGAGCTACGAAATATATCTTGAATGATTGGTCGTAGATCTATGGTTCCAATTTAAGAAATCCTTTAAATAAGATACCATTACACAGCTTTGTATGTAAACTTTGATCATCTGACATCTTATAGTAAAAAAAAGTACAAAATGCAACTTATAGAACGGGCCCCTTAGAAAACTGTTTCAAATATAAAAATGTTTCTCATAGATAAATTAATCAAACAATGAACGTTCCATCTTCATACCATCAAAACGACCTGATATATCAACTTTTGATAAAGATAGGGTAAACCTATAAGTTTTCGGATGGAAATTTTATGTAATTTATGTACGAGCCCGGAAATATATGTTTTCGCCTTTTCATTTGTTCAGCTCAAAGTGGTTTAAGTCCTATAACTTGTAAAGAACCTTGTTGCCCCAACTGGGAATCCAACCTTGGATCTTCAAGCTGGCCAGCCGACGCTCTGCCATTGAGCTACTGGGACGAAATTGCGAGCTCTTATCGTCGAAATGGATTCTGCATTCTCCACCCTCTAATATCAGATTGGTAACTGACAATCTGACTGACCATCTCCTGCTATTTTTACTCCAGATTAGCATCCTGCTACTACTATTCTTATCCAGGTTAGTATCCTGTTCTTATCCTGTTATTATCATGTATTCTTATCCTGTTAGTATCCAGGTTAGTATCCATTATTCTTCCAATTTGAAATCGGCGCTCAATCTTCCAGAGTCCACTGAATCCGTACTAGTCGTACTATAGTCACTTTCAGACCTCCGACATCTTTGCATTAACTTACCGGGTTGATTTGTTCAGGCGCCATTATAAAGAACCTTACTGCCCTAACCGGGAATCGAACCCTGGATCTCCGAACTGGTCAGCCGACGCTCTACCGTTGACCTACCGGGACGAAATTGCAAGCTCTTATCGTCGAATTGAAAATTTTTCACTTTCAAGTTTGCATATCAGAAAACCGGGCATTTTCTCAAAAGATATTTATATAAATAAGAAACAATTTGCTAAATGGAACTTCCTTTGTAGAGCTACTGGTAAATACAAAAAGTATGCACTGGTAAATTAAAAGAAAAATTGGCAAATACAAAAAGTATGCACTGGTAAATTAAAAGAAAAATTGGCAAATACAAAAAGTATGCACTGGTAAATTAAAAGAAAAATTGGTAAATACAAAAAGTATGCACTAGTAAATTAAAAGAAAAATTGGTAAATACAAAAAGTATGCACTGGCAAATTAAAAGAAAAATTGGTAATTACAAAAAGTAAACATTAGTAAATACAAAAGTGCTCCGTACAAAAACTTTAATTTTGCACTTTTACTACAAAACGTGTCAAGTGACTAAAACTGCCGCAATCTGAACGAATATATATTTTATTTGAAACATTTCTTAAATTGGAACAATAGATCAAGAACCAATCTTTCAAGATATATTTATTCGTGAAATTTTTCTGAATCATCCCTTATAATACTACACGAAGACGACGTCGGGAATTTTTGCCCGTGTTTAGGGCAATCTTACAATGAGCGTTTCTAACTTGATTTCAATACATCGGAAAATAGTCAACCGATCAACGCCAAATTTGGTGAGATTACAGCAGTGTAATAAATTTGAAAGAAGCTATTGTTTCTTAAACTTTTAAGTATTTTGTGTAGCATATGCGCATGCGCGTTTTGTTGCTTTTTACATATGACTTCAAATTCATTTCCGGTAAATAAGTACAAAACATTATTTCAAAATAAAAAGAATATTTTATGCTTTTTCTCGCCTCAGATCAAGGCCTTTCAATATCTTGAGAAGGGCACATGCTAGTTTGTATGAATATTGCCATTTATATTTACATAAAATTTTACATATAAAATTGTTATTTGTTTAATATTTTTAATTTAATTATTTCCTAATGTTTTTCAATTTGTCAAAAATAAAATGTTCGAAGAATTAGGAACCATTCTCTTGCTCAATCCCTCTGAAACTCAATGGGATTCTTAAAGATACCGCTTGAAATAATTGTGTCAAATTTAATAGGAATCGCTCCCCGCGTTTGACGCAGAAATTGTGTCCACAGATTCAGGCATATATCGTTCAAAAAACGGTTGATTCTTCCTCAAGGAATCCCAAATATGTTAGTGGGTTAATACCGTAGAGAAGAATGTTTGGACCTATTCAAGTGCTTTCCATTTACGTATATTATGTGCAGAGGCCACTTCGATAATAAGAGCTTGCAATTTTGTCCAGTAGCTCAACGGTAGAGCATCGGCTGACCAGTTCGGAGATCCAGGGTTCGATTCTCGGTTGGGGCAGCAAGACTCTTTACAATAGCGTCCGAACAAATCAATCCTTTAGGTTATTGCAAAGATGTTGGAGGTCTGAAAGTGACACTAGTATGACTAGTACGGATTCAGTGGACTCTGGAAGATCAAGCGCCGATTTTAAATTAAGAAGATAACGACTGTGTAGGATACTAACCTGGGTAAAAATAGTAGTAGCAGGAGGCTAACCTGAGGTAAAAATAGCAGGAGGTGGTCAGTCATATTGTTAGTTGGCCGCCAATCTGACATTAGAGGGTGGAGAATGCAGAGTCGACTTCGATAATAAGAGTTTGCAAATTCGTCCCAGTAGTTCAACGGTAGAACTTCGACTGGCCAGTTCGCAGATCCAGCGTTCGATTCCCGGTTGGGGCAGCAAGGCTCTTTATATGTGCATTGTAGCGATAGGAAAATACAAATAGAACAAATTCTGCAATATTAAGAGATTATTCTGATGTGGAAAAAAAAAGTAAAGAAAAACAGCGAAAAGTACTTTTCCTAAACGTATATAGAATATAGAAATAGAAAAACATATTGGCGTCGTATTCGCCGTAGGTATTCACGTTAAAATTCCGATGTCTCAAATTTTAGAATACAATTTTTTTGTTCGCTTTCCTTTCTTATAACTATACAGATAAATATTTCCATAAATTTAAAATCAGATTCACGTGCCTATATGCAGAAGGAAATTAGTTCCCCACTCTCTGCCAGCTAGCTCTTGGTCTCATCCGTTCCGTTGGCACTACTAATATTCCATCGGTTTACGTCATGGCCTTGTTGATGATTTAAGTGGTGTTGAAAATATATTGGCCTTGTATTGTGCAATACAATATTTAGATAGAGCTGCAAATAAATTGATTGGTAAGGAATTACCATACGCGACAAAGGAGGAGGGGGAGGGGGGACATCTAGAGGAAGACTCCCGAGAGAAAAAAATATCTACGAAAGGGAAAAGAAAGAAGAAAAATTGATGAGTCCTGAGTCCAATACATGCTTTCTCTACAGATTAGTAAATTTCGATTTCGTAGGGACAGTAATACAAATTTGAACTCTTTTTATTACTATGTCTCTCCAAAAACCAATGGGATTATTACTGTTGCCGATTTATATAAGTATACCAAATTTCATATAATTCGCTTAATTATTTCTATATATATATATATATATATAAAGATTTCTCTTGGAAAATTAAAATTTCTAGAGCACGGTTCATGATAAGTATGAAACAATTATGCCCATTTACTTTTGCTTAAAAGTACTTACAAAACGCATTTAATCATTTGATAACAGTGCAAATATTTAAATTTTTTCATGATTTTCTTCATCTTGATTAAAAACTCGCAATATCTCAAACACAATGCAGGTTATCGTCCTATGTCATTCGCTTCCACATAAGAACGCAAAAAAACTATTTTCGCAACAAATTTATTTTTACTTTTCGAAAAAAAAAAATGTTAAAAAAATTGAAAGTGCTCTTGGTTGACCGCGATAATAAATAAGGTTCAAAAGCAAAGAAAATCAGTTGTTTACTGCGATCTGCATCACGAGTTTATCATTGTATATGTTGTTTACACTTAATAAGACATCGGTGGGAGCAGCGACGCCGACTTTCGTGGGTTCAAAACACTTTTTGAACCCCAATAATTTTGTTGCGGGTTCCTCAACCCTCTAGTATTTTTGTGCGTATTTAGTGAGGAAAATATATGCATAAGTTTTATTTTGTTATCTATTCTCCAAGTTTTTCACTATTCATTTCCTGTTTACTATATATAAAGTGTGTATAGAAATTTACCCCTCAGGCGGTTTATTGTATTCTGAATACAAGATTTTAACTCAGAAATATTTGAAAGAGAAATTTGTTGATTTTTTCAACATTGGTAAAAACACCTAAGAATAAATTTCACATTTTTTCTCACTTCTATCCAGATAATTGAGTTGGAAATTCATAAAATGTTTGTATATTGTATTTAATAATGTTGCGCCTACAAAAGCAAAAGAAATGAAATGAATGATTATCTGGAGGGAAAAAAAATATTTTTCTATACATAGCTATAATTCGCTTCATTTTAACATTTCAGACGTCATTTTGTGCCCGATAATCTGACTGAATGAAATTTAAATTAGATTTAAATATTTTGAAAAATGTATGGGTTGTTCGATTTAAAATTTCCAGAACCTCCCAATAATTTTTCAAGTCCGCGTCTGAGGGTGGGAGAGGATTCATATAACCAAGTCTATACCTCCCTGTGCTTAATCACGTGGTAAAATCCATTACGCCTAAGAACTTGATTATTAGGTCGACTTGTATGAGATCGATGACAGAATCTCGCTGGAGAGGTGGATCAGGGGTGGAATTTGAAGTTCCGCTACTCACTGCAACTGTCTGATTCTGTTCCCTGACAAATCCTAAAGGTATGCTGTCAAATTAAATGTAAAACAAATATCCAGAAATGTCTTATTTGTAACACTTTACAACATAGTTAAAAAGTGTTTATGACTTTGCTAATTCTCTCTGTCTGTCTGTCTGTCCGTTCTCACGATAACTGCCGTAAAAATGACTTTATCAAAATGAAATTTTAGTATGTTGTTGAGACGGGCTGTGAGACATATGGGAATGTAAATGAATAATACCACCCAATTAGTTTTGGATTGAATCCGGGTTAAAAAAATGAAATACGTTGAACCCAATGGGACTTAATATTTCAAACATTTTTTAAGCGAAGTTAAAATTCATAAATTGCATCGAAAATTTTAGGAAATATTCAAATTATGCCATAAAATATATAAAAAAATTACAGTAAAATATATTCGGTATTTTTTTAAATAAAAATTAAAATAATAATTACACCCAAGAAGAAATCACGTGACCCGCTTCAAAATAAAATATGGCATCCATATTTTTTCCCAGAGTAAAAATCGTTATTTTAAAAGTTCTTTTAAATTTATATTTAGTGTTCAACCATCCTAAAACCGCTTTCTTTTCCTTATTTTCTGTGCATCTATAGTCTGCGCCAACTCAATTACAATATTTTTGAGTTTAAATGATCATCAAACTGTGATTATTTCTACAACGAAGCTTAACTTTAATGGATGCAGAATGTAAACGAGTGATTGTAAGATGAGTTGTATAAGAATTGCTGATTTTTTTTCTAGTAAAATCATTGAACACTGGAGTCTGAAATAAAAGTGTATGAATGAAATATTCACTACTTTTACATAGAGAGCCAGACAATTTTTATTTCGATGACGTCATTTGAATAAAGTTCATTTTTCCCCGTGAAGTTTTAAGTTTTCAAGTAAATTAAATTATTGTATTTCTGTGGTAATTAAAAAAATTTCACCTCTGAATGTATCGCATTTTAAAGATGTTTAATAAAATTGCCTTTCAGTTGGAAAGTGTTTCATATTCAATACTTTATGCATGATTGATTTTTCTTATTGTTTTATGCGACCCCTAAACGTTCGCCCGAAATAGGAAGGTGTTTTAAGCCAAATTCAATGTTTCATATCTCGGCAAATTTTGTTCCTATTAAAACCGAACTTTCTTTAGTTTTACATGCTAAATATGTAGAAATACTGCATTAAGGGACAGTATAAAAAGTCAGATTTTGTATTTTTAATAAAAATATTATTTTCGATTTAAAATTGCTATACGATAAATTATTACCTCATTTGAAATATTTTTACTTTCCTTATATACATAATGTATAAGGAAAGTATTGTGACGGGGTCGAAAATTCGAATTCGAGTTTTCGACGAGAGAGCACGTTTCAAGAATCCCTGATCACGAATCAAACATTTTTGAAGTGATGTCTGTGTGTGTGTGTGAAAGTATGTGTGTGTGTGTGTGTGTGTGTGTGTGGGTGTGTCAGTGAGTCTGTGGAGACGATAACTGACGAACGAATGGACTGATTCGAACGAAATTTGGTACAAAAATCACAATCCGTAAACACTGGAAGCCTATTGTTTTTATTCGCAATCGAATGTTCAGAACCCCCCCTAAATTTTCGAGCAAAATTTTGAAAAAATCGTCAAAAAATCAAAACCGCTAATACAGTTACGCATATAGACATTTCTTATGTAATTTTTCATTAGAAAACGATTGTCATAAATTTTAGAACGCTAACATGAACCGTTTTCGAGATATTGCACATTTTTCAAAAAATTATCAAGAAGTCATATAAAATAAAAAAAATGTATTTCCTATTGAGAAACATGTTCACTTTTCATATGTAATACCATGCGATAAATTAGGTGACATCATTCTCGTGGATCTTGCTTGTTCCATTGATGAAACAAGATACTTTGAATAATACTTTTGTATTTGAACGCCAATAGTCATTTATCTGCTGTAAGAATAACTTATTTCTTCGTCCATAACGCTTGGCGAGATTTTGACGACGAATTTGGTGGAATGTCGCCAACTTGGCTAAATTTTCAGATGTTGCTAAATTACAACTAGACTCGGCAAAAACTCGCTTAAACTCGCTAAATGGATAAAATGACCCTAAATCAATGACGACATGGAAAATGACGACTCATTAACGAAAATTCAATATCTTGGAAAGAATATAAATAACTACTATAAAAATAATCTATTTTTTTTACTGTAAAAGTAGTAAATTCATTGCATTATATAAGGAAAGTCATGTGCTGCCCACATCAGATTTTTGCAATTGTAACGATATATCTACGACTAACAGTTGCGGAAATACAGTTCGTTGAAGGACGTAACCGGACAAACTGTAGATTCGAAGAAATTCTGAACAACATACTTACCTGAACGACAGCGTTAGGAAGCAAAATTTGGGTATTCAGCCTTACTCAGCGTTATTCTGTTACATGTCTTACAAGGGACAGTTAAACGCAAGACCGTTTGAAGGTTTTTTTTCGAGACTGGTAAATGAAGTTTTGTTACACGATGTGGCTGTTTAGCATTGCCGTGATGCAGAAAATGATCAGTTGATCTTATCAAAACACTGTCTTGTCATTTGAATAGCGTGTTCTGGAAGTTACTAAAAGTATTGCGTGATGCTATTTACATAAAAATACTCATTGTCATGTTTGTTTTCATCATTAAATTATTTAGCATGATGAAGTCCTAAAGGAGAATTAGTTAAATTAGTGAATTACGTTATTGTTCATTGTCTGTTTTGACGACGTTTTTAAATTTCCGTGTGCTTTATTGGAACGAACCTAATGGCATAAAGATAAAAATACATACGCGCGTGTCGGACATGCGCAAATGATATCTTTCTTTCGATCCAGACCGTCCGACTTACCCGATGGTATGAGGTATCTGTTTGGAAGGCCAGGATAGTGTTTCCCAATTTAGACCGAAACCCAGTGGAGGCGACCATGGGGACTGTATTCTCCTTTCTCTACCACCAACCTCTCGGAAGGATTTTCGGACCCACATATTAAACTTGCCCGTACTCCGCTTGAACACGGTGATAGTTTGGGGGGTGAGCCCGGAATTGAATTCAGGTCCTCCGAGTGCAATCCCAGTGCCTTAACCACTGGGCTGTCCCGCCCACGCACAAACGATATCGTATGTATATAAGATTCTTACACTTCTTTGATAGAAGCAAACATGTGGAAATTAGGTGACTACAAATGTTTAATGGGTTTTATGAGGACTTTCATAGGATCAGGGATAGTATATAGTAATCGAAGGATTAAATACAATTGAGAAAGTTACAGGCAAAAGGAAGCGATCACAGTGAAAGCAGAAACAGCATATGCGTCTTTGAAATCGAAATCACGGTAATAAATGCCTTGACTTTCATGGTGATAAAGTGACCTTGTGCTTTTGATGTTAGCCCACAATGTCTTGATGCACTTCAGTTACATATTCACGCTTTCTGGCCTTTTTCAATTTCTGCCTACCTACAGGACGTAATGTACACTGTCCCTCTTTTACTCTCGCATCAACTAGCACTTAGTGACTCAGAGATACTACATAAAAATCACATTATTGCATACTACTATTCTATTCTGAGATGGAGATACGGTATCTAGGATATCAGGTGCTCCGTAATGAGGCATCTTGGCCCTTGTTTTGCCTTCTATTCACACCCACGTATCAGTTGAATGGGGGAAATAACGCCAAATGCTGATATAGTAGTTAAAATAAAACGGAAAAATACATATTAATAAGGATTGCAAAATCATTGAAATACTTGCTAAAATAAAAAAAAAGGTGAGAAATTAGAGGAAGATGTAGCCAAAGATGTTTTTGTAAAGAGGGGGAGATAACAATATATGGGTAATGAGCTGAAACAGAGTAAAATATGATAAAAATATAAGAATAAATAGTGGTGTCCATTTACAAAAATAGACATCTTTGCCATTTATGACACAAACGTTGAAAAACAGGAGGAGGATAACGAAAAATATAAACGATTAAAGTAAATAAACGATCAAGGATGCGTGGATAGAATTTTCTTCGACGTTATGGAAGCATACTGGACTGCTGACTTACCGTTAACAAGATTATCAGATTTTAAAGAAATAAAATCCGTTCTAAAAACCTTGTTAAGATTTAGTGCTCACGTGAGCAATAATTTTTGCCTGAAAAAAAAAAGTGAAAAGAATGATTTTCAAACTAGCAATATTGTGTAATTAATAACTTAGAACTTTCTTGTTTAGCCACAAGCCTGGAATATTCTTTGATGCACTTGTAAAGTGCTCTCCTCGGTAGGCCCAATTTTGGTTGTTATACTGACAACTTACAGTAATTACAAACAGTAAGTAATTACTGACAACTGACACTAAATACCACTTTTAAGTAAGTGCGGATTAATTATTTTTATGGATAGAAACTGGAATTTATTGACTGATTGAAATGAACTTTTAAGTTGAAGCTTGACAAGACTTAAAGCTTGAACGTGAAAAGGCAAAATTATTTTTATGGATAGAAACTGGAATTTATTGACTGATTGAAATGAACTTTTAAGTTGAAGCTTGACAAGACTTAAAGCTTGAACGTGAAAAGGCAAAATTATTTTTATGGATAGAAACTGGAATTTATTGACTGATTGAAATGAACTTTTAAGTTGAAGCTTGACAAGACTTAAAGCTTGAACGTGAAAAGGCAAAATTATTTTTATGGATAGAAACTGGAATTTATTGACTGATTGAAATGAACTTTTAAGTTGAAGCTTGACAAGACTTAAAGCTTGAACGTGAAAAGGCAAAATTATTTTTATGGATAGAAACTGGAATTTATTGACTGATTGAAATGAACTTTTAAGTTGAAGCTTGACAAGACTTAAAGCTTGAACGTGAAAAGGCAAAATTATTTTTATGGATAGAAACTGGAATTTATTGACTGATTGAAATGAACTTTTAAGTTGAAGCTTGACAAGACTTAAAGCTTGAACGTGAAAAGGCAAAATTATTTTTATGGATAGAAACTGGAATTTATTGACTGATTGAAATGAACTTTTAAGTTGAAGCTTGACAAGACTTAAAGCTTGAACGTGAAAAGGCAAAATTATTTTTATGGATAGAAACTGGAATTTATTGACTGATTGAAATGAACTTTTAAGTTGAAGCTTGACAAGACTTAAAGCTTGAACGTGAAAAGGCAAAATTATTTTTATGGATAGAAACTGGAATTTATTGACTGATTGAAATGAACTTTTAAGTTGAAGCTTGACAAGACTTAAAGCTTGAACGTGAAAAGGCAAAATTATTTTTATGGATAGAAACTGGAATTTATTGACTGATTGAAATGAACTTTTAAGTTGAAGCTTGACAAGACTTAAAGCTTGAACGTGAAAAGGCAAAATTATTTTTATGGATAGAAACTGGAATTTATTGACTGATTGAAATGAACTTTTAAGTTGAAGCTTGACAAGACTTAAAGCTTGAACGTGAAAAGGCAAAATTATTTTTATGGATAGAAACTGGAATTTATTGACTGATTGAAATGAACTTTTAAGTTGAAGCTTGACAAGACTTAAAGCTTGAACGTGAAAAGGCAAAATTATTTTTATGGATAGAAACTGGAATTTATTGACTGATTGAAATGAACTTTTAAGTTGAAGCTTGACAAGACTTAAAGCTTGAACGTGAAAAGGCAAAATTATTTTTATGGATAGAAACTGGAATTTATTGACTGATTGAAATGAACTTTTAAGTTGAAGCTTGACAAGACTTAAAGCTTGAACGTGAAAAGGCAAAATTATTTTTATGGATAGAAACTGGAATTTATTGACTGATTGAAATGAACTTTTAAGTTGAAGCTTGACAAGACTTAAAGCTTGAACGTGAAAAGGCAAAATTATTTTTATGGATAGAAACTGGAATTTATTGACTGATTGAAATGAACTTTTAAGTTGAAGCTTGACAAGACTTAAAGCTTGAACGTGAAAAGGCAAAATTATTTTTATGGATAGAAACTGGAATTTATTGACTGATTGAAATGAACTTTTAAGTTGAAGCTTGACAAGACTTAAAGCTTGAACGTGAAAAGGCAAAATTATTTTTATGGATAGAAACTGGAATTTATTGACTGATTGAAATGAACTTTTAAGTTGAAGCTTGACAAGACTTAAAGCTTGAACGTGAAAAGGCAAAATTATTTTTATGGATAGAAACTGGAATTTATTGACTGATTGAAATGAACTTTTAAGTTGAAGCTTGACAAGACTTAAAGCTTGAACGTGAAAAGGCAAAATTATTTTTATGGATAGAAACTGGAATTTATTGACTGATTGAAATGAACTTTTAAGTTGAAGCTTGACAAGACTTAAAGCTTGAACGTGAAAAGGCAAAATTATTTTTATGGATAGAAACTGGAATTTATTGACTGATTGAAATGAACTTTTAAGTTGAAGCTTGACAAGACTTAAAGCTTGAACGTGAAAAGGCAAAATTATTTTTATGGATAGAAACTGGAATTTATTGACTGATTGAAATGAACTTTTAAGTTGAAGCTTGACAAGACTTAAAGCTTGAACGTGAAAAGGCAAAATTATTTTTATGGATAGAAACTGGAATTTATTGACTGATTGAAATGAACTTTTAAGTTGAAGCTTGACAAGACTTAAAGCTTGAACGTGAAAAGGCAAAATTATTTTTATGGATAGAAACTGGAATTTATTGACTGATTGAAATGAACTTTTAAGTTGAAGCTTGACAAGACTTAAAGCTTGAACGTGAAAAGGCAAAATTATTTTTATGGATAGAAACTGGAATTTATTGACTGATTGAAATGAACTTTTAAGTTGAAGCTTGACAAGACTTAAAGCTTGAACGTGAAAAGGCAAAATTATTTTTATGGATAGAAACTGGAATTTATTGACTGATTGAAATGAACTTTTAAGTTGAAGCTTGACAAGACTTAAAGCTTGAACGTGAAAAGGCAAAATTATTTTTATGGATAGAAACTGGAATTTATTGACTGATTGAAATGAACTTTTAAGTTGAAGCTTGACAAGACTTAAAGCTTGAACGTGAAAAGGCAAAATTATTTTTATGGATAGAAACTGGAATTTATTGACTGATTGAAATGAACTTTTAAGTTGAAGCTTGACAAGACTTAAAGCTTGAACGTGAAAAGGCAAAATTATTTTTATGGATAGAAACTGGAATTTATTGACTGATTGAAATGAACTTTTAAGTTGAAGCTTGACAAGACTTAAAGCTTGAACGTGAAAAGGCAAAATTATTTTTATGGATAGAAACTGGAATTTATTGACTGATTGAAATGAACTTTTAAGTTGAAGCTTGACAAGACTTAAAGCTTGAACGCGAAAAGGCAAAATTGTTAACTGTCTGGTTGGGCAAAATTCGGATCAGAAGATAGCGTAAAAAATGATAAAAGTATAACAATTAATTTCGGAAGCAAAAGAGTAACTGCTGAAAAAGCTGGAAAATATCTGTCAAAAATAAACATTTTCTGTCTTATACGGAAGTGATGCTTCCGAAACTGGTTGGCTCCTATAAACATTTGCTAAAGATTTTTATTTTCATTTTCATTTAATTTAGAAAACAGTTTGAAAACAGTTTTATTTTATATTTATAATTTCTATTTCAAACCTGTAGTGGAATTGCATTTGATAAGAACGGAATTTGATTTTAATCTGATTTATACTGAAAGGTAAAAGGGACTTGTTGAATAGGGATATAAGCACCCGGATCTCAAATATTGTATATTCACGATTTCGGCCCCCAAAAAATTGATTCCAAACTCCGAGATTGGAAGAGTCAAAATCGGGGGGATTTCGGAATTATCTGTAATTTTAATTTATCAAATAATACTTTTTGTTTTATGAGCTAATGCAAAATATTACTTTATGAGTTAGCGCTTTTTACTTTCCCTGCAATACATGGTAATGTATAGGGAAAGTATTGGAATCATACCGAAAATCGAGAAATACGAAATACGACAAAACCCTCTAGAATACGAAAAAACCATTTTTAGCGTGACGTCTGTGTGTGTGTCTGTGCGTCTGTCTGTGTGTCTGTCTGTCTGTGCAGACTTTGTATCCACTCTAACTAAAAAACTAATGGATCGAATTTCACAAAATTTGGTAGGTAAGTCACTTGTGAGCTAGTCTGGTGCTGATTAGTTTTGGGTGCGATTTGAAATAAAAGAACCCGCCTTTTTTTGCGAAATGGCCCGCAAAAGTTTGTATCCACTCTAACTGAAAAACTACTAGACCGAATTTCACAAAATTCGGTAGATGAGTCACTTGTGGGTTACTCTGGTGCTGATTAGATTTTGGTACGATTCGGAAAAAAATAACCTGCCCCTTTTTGCAAAATGGCCCGCAAAAATCGTCAAAATCTAAACTAAAGAACTAGGTATACTCAAATATATCCATTAAATGCTCGTTTAATACGTAATTTTTAACGACGAAAATAATAAGACCAACCCCATTACACTAGGATTAGCCGTTCTCGAGATATTTTAGTTTCCGTATTTTCTCTACGCCACCTTTGAAAATAAGTCCGGTTACCGAATGAGAACGAAAATTGAATTAAAAGTGAAATAAATTTAATTAAAATAAAGATAACATTAATATAAGTCTGCAGGGAAAGTCATGTGCTGCCCACATCAGATTTTTCTCTTTTTCATTTTACTTGCAATTTATTCAATATTAGCCATTTATACACCATATTGTCAAAAGTCCGGCCGACCAAATAGTTGCTCAAGTCCTCGGACAAGTCGGACGGTCTGGGTCTTCAACCATATTGTCAACAGTATTCGGACATCTCCTAACAAGCAAATTACACCTTTCTGGTAGGTCGGACGGTCTGGGTTTCAACAACAACAACAACATGCGCAGTGTTATAGTAAGTATTATATCTAATTATGATAGCATGGCAGATCTTTAGGAAAGCTGCTACGATAAGAAACGCTTACGGATTTCCAGAGAGATATAGTGATGGAATGCTATTTGAATTTCCAGTCTCTCTGCGCTTTTGCAGCTCTTCGAGGACTCCCAAAATACACTGTAGCTTATGTATCAAAAGATGGAAAGCAGTGGTGATACAGGAGCAATGCCATGACCTGGGAGGCCCCATAAATTAAATGATCTTTTTAAAAGATTCTTCGTGAGTAATCTTAAGAAAAGTTGTATCTCATTTGGTTTCCGAGTCACAGGAACTACCACTAGTACTCATACAATCTGTCAGAAATAGTAGTGGTAAGTTGTACGCCTGCAGTGGAGGTGACGGCTTAGCTCGTTGCTCATGGACAACCGAAGACTGTTAGAAGGTCGTGTGGAGTGATAAATCACGCTTCACTATCTTTCATTTAAATAGAAGATTCCCAGTTTAGGTATGTCGTTTTCTCAGAGAACATTCTTTTTATGATTGGATTGTATCAATAATCAAATTTTGAGGATGGGGGAGAGGAGTCAATGATTGTCTGGAGCTGTTCTGTCTGGCAAGACAGAGTCCTTTGATTGGATTGTAGTGTTAACAGATATGAACTCAGAGAGCTACATAAACATTTTGGATGATTCTGTACTGTCTATAATGTAGCCGTACTTCAGAATAAATAGACTTCTGTATCTTTCAGTAAGATTTGGATCCATGCAACACTTCGTGTCTGTCCAGGCCTGGTTTGAGGGGTATACGGTACAAAAGTTAGATTCGCCGACTCAAAGTCCGGATATCAATCCCATTGAACACCTTTGTGGGAAGAGATAGAGCACCGAATCCTGTCCCCTGATGTCGAAACCAGCCTCGAAGACTTCTCTGACAGTAGTGTGGCAGTAGCCGACTCTGCTCCTTCCAAAAACATCGAAGATGCTAGGAATCTGTACCCGAATTATAAGTTCGGATTCGAAGCTAGCTTTTAAAAACCTTATAATGTTGGTCTTGCAAGCTCCTGGTCTCGTCTTCGAACCGTTCTCCGGACCAATAACATCACGTCCTATAATGGTGAACTGGATAATTAATGCACGCAACTAATACGAGATGGTAGCACCACACTAAGCCAGAGGCGCCGATCACTCCTCTCTCTAGGATGACTACGAATGACGTCACGTAGCCGCACGATGAGATACGACACGCCTCCCAGCTATTTAGCTTCCTACTGAGCTTTGGGCTATGGACGCCATGGACGCGGTAGGGGTTTTCTGGGTGCTTGCCCCCCTTCTCACCGATATTCGACGGAGCTTCTCATCAGGGGGTGGAGTGTGTGGCAGCAGCCGACTCTGCTCCTTCCAAAAACATTGATCGAAGATACTAGGAATCTGCACCCTCTGTTATAAGTTCGGATCTGACGCTAGCTTTTGGTCTAACCTTATACTGTCGGTCTTGCAATCTCCTGGTCTCGAGTTCGAGCCTGGCTCGGGACGAACAACATCAATTCCTACAGTAGTTTTGGCTTTAATCCGGAATTGGTGACATAATCCAGTGATACTTACCGGAAATTGGTGGAAAGTACTCTTAGAAGATTACTCCTTTTTTTTTTCTTTTGCGGCCAAGAGTGGTCCAACAATGTTTTGATTTCGTGAAATAAATGCAATTTTCTCTTTTCAACTTAAGACCGAATACTTTCTGGTGTGCCAGGGTGCATAAAATTGTAGCACATAGTAAATTTTATAGCTGCCTTTGCGGGTATCAGCTATTCCTTGCTGAATTTCGCACAAAAAGGGTGAAACCCGTTCATGTATGCTGTTATCTGCAATGAGAGAGCTTTACTAATTTTGGGACCGTACTCCTTTAGGTGAGTTCTGTGAGTATAAAGTGCATAAAGATAAGAAAAGATTCTTTTCCTTCCTTTTACATTCATAGCTTGTGCTCGTGAAATCTCTGGACAAACAAACAGGAAAGACGCACCTCTTTCAATCAAAATTATTAATCATTATACGACTTCCTAACAAAATATAATTACTATTCCACCTCCTAACAAAATGCAAATTTTAAAGGACTCTTTACTAAAATGTAGGAATAGTGAAACTCGTTATATTCGATTAAAAAATATTAAATTAATTATTACCACAAAATGATCGTACAAGTGAACAAACAGTTTTCTGTGAAATAAATAATCACGTTAAAACAGTTTATTACGTTACTGAAATAATTATTTTATAAGTGATTTTATGATAATTGATATAAATCAATGAAATATTCTTTGCTGCTTTGAAATTTTTTATTTGAATTTAATTACTATTTTGACGAGGTCAATATTTCAAAGTTGCAATTAACGAAGATAAAAGTTTCAATATTTTGAAGCTAGATGGCAGCACTAAATTTCAAATATACGGAAGTTTTTTGCTCTGGAATAAAATAAGTTATTTTAAAATTAAACAAGGTTACAAAACAAATAATGTACAATTAAGCGAAGTATCTCATTATTATCATTTTAAAAGGCGTGTCGTGAACTAGAAGATAAATAGACTCAATAACTACTTGTCAGCTAAACTGAAAAATATTTTTAAAATTTTGGTTTTCTCCTCTCGATTAACACAAGACGAAAATATGTGAAGTTCAGATTGTTTTTAATAATTCATGACAGATGGCAGCACCACACAGATTTGTGTGGTAACATTAGAATGTCTTAATAAACGATGTATTTAAGTTCTTTTCAATTGAAATCGTTGGTTACATTGGAGATTGGAAGACAAAAAAATTCGTAATATGCATTGTTTAAATTTAGGATTAATCTTACAGTAATGGCATTGTTAATTTTACTGTCTTTCTGTTATATAGTATAGTTATAGTGTTATGAAGAATGAAGATGGAATGGCACGCTGTTCTTATTTTTACAGTCAATATGAGGACAAATTTTCTTACAAATGAGGTCAAATTTTCATAAAAATGAGGACAAAATATGTATGAAACATACAATTGTACATGAAATTGTTAATTACTATAACTCTTTAGATACTGATTTCTTTGTTACTTATTCTAAAACATTTAAAGATTTAAAACTGCAACTATTCCTAACATTTCAGTAAGATGAATGATATAAATATTAAAGGCAAATGAGATAAACAGCAACAACAACAAAAAAAAAAACTTAAAGCTTCTGGATTTTTATTATTTAGAACTTAAAACTTTTTTATTGTTGTAGACGTATGAAATATATATATATTTTTAAACTTTCCTTTTTTAATAATATGCTGTAAAAACCTACACATGAGTAGTGATTTAAATTATGTTTAACAATTAATATATTTTTCAATGCGTTTTTTGGAGCTTATTTTTTATCTGAGGTCCTCAGTCATAGATGAAAAACTCGCTTTGTGGGTGCATTTACACCTGTCAGACACAAAATTAATCCTTATATAATTTTGTGGGGAATATTAAAAAATGACAAAACGTTTCTTCCCACCACTCATCACCGTCCTTCATATACATTCCGTGCGTCCTGTTGTTGTTGAAACCCAGACCGTCCGACCTACCAGAAAGGTGTAAGGTAACTGTTTGGACGGTCGGGAAGACGAGACTCTAGTCTGTAAAGCAACTCATCATAGACATCCGTGCGTCCTGTGTAATTTTTCTTCAATGTATCTGAAGAATAAAACCATTGTAAAATTACGATTTTTTTTTCTTCTTTTAAATGAGGGCATTTCGTGTCTTCGTTTAGTTTTTTTTACAGCAGAGCATTGAAAATGAGGACTGTTCTCAGTAATTGAGGACATCTTGTTACCTTACTTTTCAACTATAGTTTTCGGAAGCGCTTTAATTGGGCTGCAATTACAGAGTGCAATTGCGATTAGAACGTGATATATAAACTCAGTTTTTACTTCATATTGAATCGAATTTGCAATTTTTTTTTTCTCATTTCTTCTCTCAGACGCAATTTTAATTGATATCAACTTGTCAAATCTTGAAAAACGAAATTATCGAAATATTTTGCCTTAGAGAAATAGAAATATTTTTATCCTTTTCGTTACCAAAAATGACATAAACTGTTATTTATTTTATAGTCAAAAATTACATATAGCATAAGTATTAATTAAGTACAGTTGGACAGATTCATTCTTTTGTTTCATTTTTCTTTTAGATCGTTAAAGAATGTTTTGAAAAAAAATTTCTAAACAGGATCAAATTGGCGCCAGATTTTTGAACCAGAATGTAAGATTTCATGCAAATCGGATAAATAGCTTTCGAACTACAGCGAAAACATAAATTGCACAAATACACAGAGATAAAGTGAGATACATGAGACATGATTGATTCCTATGGGACTCAAAACGTGTAAGATACCGCAATTTTTAGGATCGGAATTATCGTTAAAAACCGCAGATAATAAATAGTTTTTATATTTTTTTGGCGATTGAAAATATAGTATTCTCATCTAAGTTATTAAAATATTGATTTAAATCAATTGGTTTTTTGAAAAGCATTGATTGAAATCATCGTATTTTAAACTATTTTGCGGGGAAGGTATCTTTTGGTTTAATTAATTTTCTAAATTCAATAGAAAACTGTTTTTTTTTTAGTTATCGCATTAGCATTAACTTAACTCTAGAATAAATCGAAACCCTAGTGAATTTCTTTTGTTATTAAAATACACCAAAATCTGCTTAAGCTTATCTAATATTTCATTATTATTTAAAAGATTGAGTATCAATGGTACAGCAGTTTTTGCATTTCTTAGATGTAATTTATTGAAATATATTTTATATGAATATTTCTGGTACATGTTATATTTCACACACACACACACACAAAAACATGGTTAAAATTAAATCAAAATATTTACTTTTAAAATACAGGAGAGTAAATATTACTTTTTCGAATGTTTTCGTTATTACACGTATTAAGAACTGAAAAAAAAATAAAAAATTTGATATGGCACCGATCCTAGAAATGTGTGATTTCAGAGTCAAAAGGTGAATAAGAGATTTTGTTATCAGAATCGAAAGCTTTCGCGTTTATGGGATTATACAGGCATTGAGTTCAGAATAATACAAATTATTATATGATGAAAATAGAACATGGGTAGACTTGGATATATCTGAATAAAATTACTTTAAAGCGGCAATTAAATTAGGAATAAATAAAATAAATATTTTATGTCATAAAAGCCGTTTAGAAGGTGTTTTCATTATAACAGTTATACAATGATATACATAGGTCACTGCGCAATATTTTTTTTTTGTATGTTTTAAAACTCTTATTTTGTTAAAAAAAACCGAGGGTTTCAGTTTCAATCAATAGTGTCCTAAAATTTGTAATCAAATTTTAATTATGCTGTGCATATGTCAGTAATGTGTACGTTAAGTTATCAGATGTGCGTGTAAATAAATAAAGCTAACACTATTAGCAATTTACATCACGTAAATTTGTATTTTGGAAACTTCATTAGTGAAAACAAGATAACTTGTTCATATTCACGTGCAAAATCCTCATCAAAATGCAAATGTCATTCAATTAATATCACGTGCAATAAATGAAAAATGAGCCAACGGCTCTACCGTGCTGAAAACACCGATTCTCGTTAGATCACTGAAGTTAAAGCAGCATCGGGCGCGGTTAGTATTTGGGTGGAAAGAAACATCGCGTACTGTTGGCTCATTTCAATCGACGTGGTGGCCGAACGGTCAAGGCGAGCGTTTCCAACGATTGATCGACCGCCACGTTGTGGGTTCGAGTTTCACGCAAGACATGGATGTTGTGCGCTGTGGGCGCAGTGTGTTCCGCCCCCCTCTGGTGCGCCTGGGGCAACATCCCTGGATGGCTAAATGGTTCATGATTTCGGCCGTACATAGAGCAAAAAAATGTAAGTCTAGTGCCTGGCCATTGGAAAAAAATAATAAATGAAAAATTTTAGATTTTTTCGTCGTTAAAACACAAAACGATTATATAAAAAGCCTCTTCTCGAATGGAACCAGTTAGAGCCACGAGAATAATGTTAATAAATTTGTTGAAAATTTTCGTTGGAAGATGAACATAAGTAAAAGTAAACAACACTAAACTTCTTTAAAGAAAGCAGACATATGTAAATTAAGTTACGAAAATTGTTTCGAGGGAGTTCTGATTCCTCTTCATCAGCACAAAATAGTGTCTTTATTTAACAAACTCCAAGCAAGAATTCTAGAGTAGACCGTTCTTGCTTAGCGTTTGTTAAGTAAAGTCTCTATTTTGACCTGATCAAAACGCTTTTAAAACAATTGTTATCACGTAATTTGCATATGTTTTCTTTCTTTAAGGAAGCATTGAAAGTGCTGTTCTCCAAAGCAGAAGTTTTATTTTTGTGATAAGTAAAGATAGTTAATATATTTTCAATTTTAAACAATTATGTCTCTGAATTTATTTAAAAACCGTGCACTGTCTCTGGAATGATTTATGCTACCGTTAGAAAATATGTACAATTTGTTTTCTAATGATAAATTATGTATAAAGTGTTTATATATTTAATGTAATTGAATGTTCTGATTTTTTTATGATTATTTTCAAAAATTCTTTCGAAAATGTTGGTATTTTTTTAAGCGTTTGATTATATTAAAAATTTATGAAGTTCCAGTATCAAATTTTATTCGAAATGGCATCAAATTTTATTCAAACCATGTCATTGGTTTGTGAGATACTCCCCCCCCCCCCCTCCTCCTCCCTCACACACTTGAAAAAGTTTGATTCGGGTTCAGTTACACACACTCTCTAAAAATAGTTTTTCGTATTCTAGAGTTCTCAAAATATATAAATTCATCGAAAGCTCGAATACTAATTTTCAATCGCCTTCTAATTCTTCCCTCTAATTCCCCTATTAAATTATGGACTGTAGGAATAGTTAAAGGATTTTATAGATTATCATTTAGATATTTATACAAAAAGTGTCAGATAAATACATTAATCTTCAAAAGCATGACAACAGTAGTATCCCATTTGAGATTACAGACCATAGATATCTTCTGACTGTTCCCAGTCCGGATCAGAGCGGATCTGCCTTATCCGCAGCACGATCCGAGCGGAACCGGCCCCATTTGCGTGAAAACAGATCCGTTACGGTCTCCCGGCTGGCAATGCGCGCCCTTCTCCTCCTCATCCCCGCAAATATTCGCTCGTTACGATATTCCCAATAGAAAAATACCCCTTTCACTTAAAGTTTTAAAACCGGGGATCCGATGAAATGACGCCTAACCCTTTGACCTGTGACAGGGATATTTCTATAGTTTGAGGAAGACTGGGATGAGGGAAAATTTAAAAATCGTATGTAAGACAGCAAATCACTTGGTGACCCAAACTAAATTATCTTTTATTTCTTTATTTATATTATTTAAGGGGAGATACGTCGGGCGAATTTAAGCATGAAATCAGTTCCCATTTTAAATTAAATCGAATTCGCAGTTTTAGAAATTTATTTTCATTTGGCGACTTGGCACGTTTTTGAATGCCACCAACTTTGTAGAATTGCATAACTTATTTAGTTTTGGAGTCTTGGGGAGGTTGGAAAAGAAGGGAGAACGTGCAGAAAATTTCCGGACTTCAGTAGTGCTGTATTGCCATATTTTGTCGGATTACCGGATGTCTAAATAAAGTTTGGTAAAAAATAGGAAAAATTAATTTAATCCAAAATAATGGACAATAAATGGGCTATTTTTTTTGTTTATAACGTTACACAGATTGAATTATATTGTACAGCATATGAAAAAACATTTAAATTAATTTAAAAGTTATGAGGTAAACTTTAGTGAACAGTAATTTTCATATAAAATTATTTTGGCTATTATAGTAAATGTATCTCCGTACAGTCGAACAGACTCGAATACTGTTTAAAAAGCGCGCCAGACTATCGAGCGTGCCGAATCATTGCATGTCGGATGTATGGAAGTTTACTGTATCTGAAAATCCCTGTGTCGCGGAAGTGATTTTATTTGTTTTGCTGTCAAAAACAAAAGAGGAATTTATTTTCATCCTTCTAACTTAAATATCTATGAAACCACATACACACACAAAAGAAAAAAACAACAACTAGAGAATATATTGATGTGCGTTTTATTAAGCAATGAGACAGAGCCTAGAGAGTATGTTGATGTACGTTTTATCATTGTACAGCGAAATGGGAATCAATGGAATTAAAAACCTCTTTTTTGCCTGTCTGTTATGACCAGTTTATAGCAAAAAAAGGCTGAACATTTTTAAATATTTGATTGCAGTAGTATGTTATGTTTACTATAGAGCAGGTTTATGGTTGACAGTATTTACAATTTTGTACTGCCTTAATGTATAAAGGTGAAAATTCCAAAATAAGCTTCAAGTTGATCTCCTGAAATGTGAAATTTATGTCAATGAAAGTTTTTCCAAGTAGTGAGACTGAATCCCGGAAATATTTTTATGTATCATAAATTTTCTCCTCCTGCACAACAAGAATTAAAATATATGTTTTATTTGTCCACAATGACTGCTCAACTGCTGACTATTCCGATTTACACACTTAAATGGTTTATAAAGTTTAATTGGGAGCAGAGTTTAGATTAAAATATTTCTGATACCACGTTAATTTTATTTTAGTATTATCCAAAGACAATGTGGATATATCTGGTAGTTACATATAAAATACGACATCTATTTTATATAATTAAGGATGTTTATTTATTATATTTCTGGTTTTCTGTATGGACTGTTTTGAGAAGATAAACGGCCAATTTTATTTATCCCCCTTGTACTAAATTAGCACTAGAGTAACACAAAAGCCACGTGACTACTGAATTTTATTAAATTCGGACGAATAGATTTTGATTTATTTTGTGGATACATTAATTGCCGGAAGAGACACACAGACGCACACACACATATTTCACGTAAAAACACAAGCAGAATCATCTAGTCCGAGTTGAACCTTCTTTAAATTTGAAGCCTGTTGTTTTGTACTACTAACTTCGTCGGTAACCAAATAGGTTTACATAATTACGGCTATTTTTCTTGCTGTTGGTGCAGTCATCTGATATCCCGCACTGAAAAACAACAACGAATATGAAACCGGTCTTCGAGTGTTAGTCCCTGCATTGGTGGTGTGATTCCCAGCTTAGAAAACGTCCCTTATCAACGAGATCTGAGACTATGAACTCTGCAGATACTTTGGATGGACTACTGACTAACGCAACTTAGCCTCTCACTCTCGCCCATACACTTAATCAAAGTTCAGACGTCCGTGCCACTCTGGCTCTCAACGTTGAATCGAATCCAATAAACCTCGGCTTATATTTGCACTCGTAAAACTGTGTACTAACTCTGTACCTACGAAAGCATGAAATCGAACCATGTCTTTCTATAACAGTTTTAGTCCGTTTGGCGCAGTTTATTTGCCATAGAGCATATTCCAAGATGTAGCCAGCAGGGCGTATTATTGAAAGAGACTTGTGATACGAGGCTGTCTCGAATTAATTTAACTCGAGTAGATGAGTTTGATCATATTTGATAGAGGGAGGTGGTGTATTTTAATTTGGGTTATATCCTGTAATGCAAATTGCACGGATAGCACATTCATTGTAAGATATTACATTCATTGTAAGATAAAGTATAACATCATTGACGTTAATAGAACAGAAAAACTTTAATTCATACGAACACCGATAATACTTTCATAAGCTAATATACAATGAGTTCCAAAATTGAGAATACACTTACTTTTCATTTAAAAATTCTTGTTTGTGGGAAGAAGAAAGTTGATAAATAAAGAAAGTAGCGGACTTTTTATTTTATCTTTTACATAGACTTATCTAGTACATTTACTTTTGATCATTTTATATAACAAGAAATTTTTCTCGTGCTCGCTTAGCTGACAGATTGTGGGTTCGAGCCCCATCTGCGTACATAGATATTGTGGTGTCCTCCAATGACGTAATGTGTTCCGCCCCCTTTGATGCGCCAGGGCAACATCATATGACGGCTAAATGGTTTGCGTTCCTGTCTGATTATAGGCAAATGATTGAATGTATCAATACCTGGCCATTTGTAATAAATATATAGCCTGAAATAAACAATTGTGTTAAATTAAAAACAAAGAGCAACTTGTTAGTGAATTGTCTAAATATTATAACTCACGAAATTGAGCATATATGCTAGTATTTTTTGCATAGATTTGAAAAATAATGTATAGTAGCACGTCCTTTTCCCTTCAATCACCGTGGTAGCAAAGAATATATATGGTTTATAGTTGTTTCTGAAGATATTTTTTTCTGTTCTTATTACAATAAAAGTTTCATTTGGTCTTTAACTAGTATTTTGTGACTTTTGCACACGTTTTTGCGAAATGAACAGCATATTCTCAATAACATTAGTTTCTGAAGAATGTGGTGGCGTTTTATGCTAATGTGGACAATGTTACAAAAATCATTGATTGATTGCTTTATGGAGATCCTTAGCCTGTTGAAATCTGAAGTTCAGAATTTCCTTCAATATGTCATGATACACCATCTTGTCCATAATTCCGTCAATAAATATAAACTATCTAACCCCTCGTTTTGCCATCCTTCATATAACACTGATTGACCTAAATGCTTCAGAGTTGCAATTATTTTTTGGATAGAAAGTGACATTTGTCTTGCACTGTACTTACCACACGACGAGCGTCACCACCAAAAATGTTGAATTGACTTTCATCACTAAAAGTAACTTTATGTCAAAAACTTTGTGGACAATGTTACAAAAATCATTTATTGACTGCTTTATACTTGAGATCCTTATCCTGTTGAAATACGAAATTCAAAAATTCCTTCAATGTGTAAAGATATTCCATTTTGTCCGTAATTCCAAGAATAAATACAAACCAGTCCCTTCTTTTACTATCCCTCCCTCATATTAACACTTATCGACTTCCATGATTTACAGTTGCAATTGTATTTTTTGGATAGAGTGGTATTTGGCTTGCGCTGTGCTTACTACATAACGAGCATCACTACCAAAAATGTTGAATTCACTATCATCACTAAAAATAACTTCATTACAAATCTGTTGTGGACAATGTTACAAAAATCATTGATGGACTGCTTTATTCTTAAGATCCTTATCCTGTTGAAATTTGAAATTCAAAATTTTCTTCAATATGTAAAGATATACCATCTTGTCCGTAATTCCAAGAATAAATACAAGCTATCCAATCCCTCCCTCATATTAACACTGATCGACCTCCATGATTCACAGTTACAATTGTATTTTTGGGATAGAGAGTCATATTTGATTTGTACTGTACTTCCCGACGAGCATCACCGCCAAAAATGTTGAATTTGCTTTCATCACTAAAAAGAACTTCATTCTCTCAACTCTTGTGGCTAAAAATATGATTATTTGCAAACTGTACTCTCGTTTATATCAGTATTGCGTTTACTACTAAACAATATTTTTAGCTTTTCTGTTAATATAGCCCCAGCTTTTCTTAGAATATATCGTACAGTTTTTGCAGAAACAGATTTACTCAGGGTTCTACAGATGTTCTTAAAACAATTGCTGGAGCACTTATTTCAGAATCTACCTTTATTTGATGCAAAATTGTCGTCTATACTGTTGAGCTCAACATTTTTTTTTCTGCGCCTGCTCCCGTTTTATTTTGTACTGTACTTTCTAACTTTTATTTAAGGAATTTTTAAATGCAACTTAGACTTCGGCGAATCATTTTATGTATTATATTTTACAAATATTTACCTTCATTTGACAGTCTGGTGATTACCTTGATTTTTTATTTCGTAGTTTACTTTCTAACTCTCCAATTGTATATATTTAACATCTAACAAAGACACATTTTAACACCAAAATAGCTTTCGATGCCATATTTTGTAAAATAATACAATGTAATATTTATTATAATTACTGGTAAGATAGAATAAATATACAATTAATAAACATGCAAATTATAAGCTATATTCTTAATTTTGTACCTCTGGATTCTTAATTGTTTCTTTTCAAAACCTTATTTATTTGATTTAATAAATACTATTTATGACGTTTTAAGGTATGAATATAAAGTTTAATAATAAAAAAAGTATATTCTTCAATGCCATTAAAATTGAAAACATTTATCTTTATTTCAACAATACAGTATGAAATTCAAAGAAATAACAAATGTATCTATCCTCAACTTCGGGAGTCATATAAATACTGTTCTCAATTTGTGAAATTATTAGTGAAGCGTCAGGGAAGATAAAGTAAACAAAGTCTACTCTAATAATTTGCGACCCCGTAATTTTTATTACTTTCCTTATATACATAATGTATAAGGAAAGTATTGTGACGGGGTCGAAAATTCGAATTCGAGTTTTCGACGGGAGAGCACGTTTCAAGCATCCCTGATCACGAATCAAACATTTTTGAAGTGATGTCTGTGTGTGTGTGTGTGTCAGTGAGTCTGTGGAGAAGATAACTGACGAACGAATGGACCGATTCGAGCGAAATTTGGTACAAAAATCACAATCCGTAAACACTGGAAACCTATTGTTTTTATACGCAATCGAATGTTCAGAACTCCCTAAATTTTCGAATGAAATTTTGAAAAAATCGTCAAAAAATCAAAACCGCATATAAAGTTACGCAAATAGACATTTCTTATGTAATTTTTCATTAGAAAACGATTGACATAAATTTTAAAACGCTAGCATGAACTGTTCCCGAGATATTGCACATTTTTGAAAAAAATTATCAAAAACTCGTATAAAATGAAAAAAAATATATTTCCTATTGAGAAACATGTTCACTTTTAATATATAATACCATGCGATAAATTGGGTGACATCATTCTCGTGGATCTAGCTCTTTCCATTCATGAAAAAAGATACATTGAGTAATACTTTTGTATTTGATCGCCAATAGTCATTTAACTACTGTAAGAATAACTTATTTCTTCGTCCATAACGCTTGGCAAGATTTTGGCGACGATTTTGACGGAATGTCGCCAACTTGGCGACTTTTTGAAATGTTGCCAAATTAACGAAAATCTCGCCAAATTTGATAAAAATGACGCTAAATCAATGAAAATGACGACTAATTGTCGAAAATTTAATGTCTTGGAAAGAATATAAGTATCTACTATAAGAAAAACCTATTTTTTTTTACTGTAAAAGTAGTAAATTCATTACATTATATAAGGAAAGTCATGTGTTGCCCACATCAGATTTTTTTACTTACATATTATGCGAAATAAATGTGTGTAATATGTTCTGTGTATATAAACGAAGATGAATACATATTTTTTATACACCAAAGTCAGATACTCAAATGTCTGCGCGTATTTTTCAGAAGAGATATCTCAGAAGAGATATCTCAGAATGCCTACCTTGCCAGACGATATTGCATTGGGAATGGAACTAAAAGATAATGTACTCGCTCAATTCTATCACTTAACTGCGTCGTATAGATCTGGGTAGTATAGACAAGTAGTATAGATCGTCGTATAGACAAGTCTAAGCTACGGCATTTTTTGAACAAGTAAAGATTTCGTTTCTCCCGTCATGGCGGGGTTTCTTTTTTTCATTATATATCTATATACTATATCATTATGAAAAATCCTTTACTTCAACAGATTAAAAAATGTACAGATATGTTGAGGATCTTATATGTTTAGTATATACTGATAATTATGTCATAGATATAGATTTCTATCCGGATAATTTGGAATTAATACCTGATGAAACTATATTAGTAATAATATTAATTATTTGGATTTAAATCTAATTATAGAACCTACTAATGGGATAGTTACGAATTTATATGATAAAAAAAATTCAATATTAATAAAATATTACCATTTAATTCCTGCAAATCGATTCAATTGTTTAGAAATATTATACTTAATCAACTTTTTAGAATTTATAGATTATCAGATAAAAGAATTTCATGCTTTGTGCATTAATAACCTAAAAAGTACCAGTAAATTATATGAATATCCAGCATATTTAGTAAATGGTATAGTTAATAAGTTTCGATTAGCCTAAAATTCTTAAAAATATCACCTTAGTATCTTATTTTAGCCAAACATCTACATTCTCTTGAATATACATTACAATGTATTTTCATCCTTCTATTTTGCAGCTTTTACTGTGAAATATCACATTTTACAGCCTTTACGCAGTATTGTTATTTATTACTCACAATTGGCAACAGTTCATCTCTACTTTTAACTTTAGCGAATGGCAACATTGGTCTTGTCATTTAATGCTCTTCATGGTTGTACATTTGAGATGTAGTTTCAGGTATTTATGTTTCCTATCTATTTTTTCAATCTTTATGCTTGTTGTCCAAATAACACGAGTTTATAGATAAAATTTATCTCGTGTTTCAGAAACAAGCATTTTTGTGTTCATTGCGATTAAATATTTGGACTTGAAAAAGAATTTTTTCGAAATGTAGAATTCTTTAGCCTAGAGCTTTTTCACGTGCAAGCTTTAATGCTTGGTATTTTTTGTATTCCTATTTTCGATACCACACCATTGATATTGGTTGATTATCTTTAGCTTGCTGACCAGTAACATGCATTTAAATTTCTTTATTATGGTTGAATTTCTTTTTTTTTACTTCTTTGTATTTTGTAAGCAAATTTTAAGTTAGTTAGTGTATTATGAGTTACTACTTCTATTCTATCATTGGACTTTCGTTTTCAATATATATATATATATATATATATATATACTATCGCCATTGTCAGAAACTGGCTATTCTATCAGTTTTAATTCGAATTGTATGGCTGTCCTGATGAGAATGCAATTTCGAACTAACCGCCATTTTTACTTTCCTTATATACATAATGTATAAGGAAAGTATTGTGACGGGGTCGAAAATTCGAAATCGAGTTTTCGACGGGAGAGCACGTTTCAAGCATCCCTGATCACGAATCAAACATTTTTGAAGTGATGTCTGTGTGTATGTGTATGTGTGTGTGTGTCTGTGTGTGTGTGAAAGTATGTGTGTGTGTCAGTGAGTCTGTGGAGACGATAACTAACGAACGAATGGACCGATTCGAACCAAATTTGGTACAAAAATTACAATCCGTAAACACTGGAAGCCTATTGTTTTTATACGTAATCGAATGTTCAGAACCCCCCTAAATTTTCGAATAAAATTTTGAAAAAATCATCAAAAAATCGAAACCACTAATAAAGTTAAGCAAATAGACATTTCTTATGTAATTTTTCATTAGAAAGCGATTGACATAAATTTTAGAACGCTAACAGGAACCGTTCTCGAGATATTGCACATTTTTCAAAAAAATTATCAAAAAGTCATATAAAATGAAAAAAAAAATATTTCCTATTGAGAAACATGTTCACTTTTCATATGTAATATCATGCGATAAATTGGATGACATCACTCTCGTGGATCTAGCTCGTTCCATTCATGAAAAAAATACTTTGAGTAATACTTTTGTATTTGAACGCCAATAGTCATTTATCTGCTGTAAGAACAACTTATTTCTTCGTCCATAACGCGTGGCGAAATTTTGGCGACGAAATTGGCGAAATGTCGCCAACATGGCGACTTTTTTAAATGTTGCCAAATTAACGAAAATCTCGCCAAATGGATAATATTGACGCTAAATCAATGAAAATGACGACTAATTGTCGAAAATTCAATATCTTGGAAAGAATATTAGTATCTACTATAAGAAAAAACCTATTTTTTTTACTGAAAAGTAGTAAATTCATTACATTATATAAGGAAAGTCATGTGTTGCCCACATCAGATTTTTTGTCTAGTTTCAATTGATTGTTCTCTATGTCTTAATCTTTTATCTTGTGCTAATTATTATTGCCTTTTCTCATTTTTGCCGTGTTTTATTTTTATTTTTATTTATATTTATATACTTTTAATTGTGAATTTTGTATCCTATTATTCTTCTCATCCACCTTTCCATTATAGTGATATGTTACCTTCTATTTTTATCCTTAGTCTTGGTCTATAGTTACTCATTTGTAACAGATATGCTAGAGATGGGTTTCTTTCCACATACAGTAGTTTATGCATAATTTTTGATTAAAATCTTTCAATTTTTATATATATATATATTAGAAATATGTAATAATAAAAAAATTATATATATATATATATATATATATATATATATATATATATATATATATATATATATATATATATATATATATATATATATATATATATATATATATATATATATATATATATATATATATATATATATAATATAAATAATTTTTTTTTGCTTGAATCGTTTCTTTTTTGCACACATATTGTTTATTGGACTCTGGAGAGTCATTTTAAATCAAATTTGATTTAGTCAAATTTCAAGTCAAAGTCAAATTTGATTTAGAGAGATGCTATTCTTGTAGTTTTGACATTTCTGATACAGTATACACTATGTGAATCATAAATTAATCTTTAAATAAGTGTAAATGTAAAGATTGTGGTGAGAGGTGTATTTATTTCTTTTTACTTGCTTTCCTAGATTTTTATATGCTATTTGGAAGAGTTTCTCATTTACTGTGTTTTCAGCATATAACGTTTTAAAATCAGTTTTACAAAGAAACGCAAAACTGAGGTTCCGCTCTAACAAAACTGCATAATGTCATTAAATTATTTTCATTGTAATTCAGTTATTACATTTTTTTCTATTCGTAACATTGTTAAAATACACTGCATGAAACTTTTTATTCGTTTATTTTGGTCTCCGGTTTTTGTCTCCCCAAATAATTTTAACATATTTCGCCACTGGAGACTGCTGTGCAAATTTTGATTCATCTTTCCTCGGGAAGACGCTGCTGTGTAATAATAGGTCGATGATAGAAATAGTTAATCCTTGCAATGTAGGGAAAGACATGTGTTGTCGGATCAGATCCATCTGCTGACTGATTCAGAAAATCAATTTTACAGTAAAATTCAATCTCCGGTGTTGAATTCTGTCTTCTGTTCGGAAATAAGCAATTAATGTGACCCAGCAGTAGTTCACAATAACATCAGAGTGTGCCTTTTTGAATTGGAAATCAGCGGCGGACATCCAGCAAAAGGGTAGATGCCGGACTCCCGGATACGACATAAATCGACTAATGCAGTGCGGATTCCGATTTTTAGACGAGACGGAAAGGAGCAATTTCATTGGCTGTGCTCTTTATGGGTTAGTTTCAGATACTCGGTTTTGAATTCTGTAGTCATTAAATGTTTACCTGAAATTTTTTTGTGATTTTCATAGGCTCTGAGTGTGTATTTAATAAGTTTGAGAACTCACTCAGTTTTTACTTTCCATGTTGTACATTTAACAACCTAAAGTATAGGGAAAGTATTGAATAGGGTCAGAATTATTTCATTCGCGTTTTGAGCAGCGTAGAACACGAATCCAATATTTTAGCTCAGTGTTTATCAAAATATTTTGGTCTCGAAACCCTTTTTGAAGTTCAATTTAATGGTGGAACCAGATTCGGTTCTTTTCAATGCATAATTGAAACGGGAAACTTGAGGTATGGAGAAAGTGATCATTCTGGTAAACTTTTCGTCGACTGAGTGTTTCGGTTACCCTATTACCGTCTGCCCCAAATATGGATTAGAACACAATATTGAAGTTGATGGTTTCGAAGACGGTGGTATGAAATTATGGTACCGCTTGGTATCTGGCACTGACAAAAAGCTATCTGCTTAACATAAGACGGCTATAGTTAGAAATGGCTATAGTTAGAACACCGTTAGAACTATCAAAAGTAATATCATAATGTGTTCTTTAAGTAAATATTTATAATTTAATTAGCGGCTGAAGCTGCTACTCTATGTCATGCAATAGAAATTTGTATGCATAAGAGAAAGTGTACTGTTCAATGGCATAACTAAAAATTTTTCAAGGATAGTTGCAAAGTATCTAATTAAAAATCATTAGCTCTTTAAGATTTTTACTTATTTATGATAATTAATATTTATCAGTAATTAATTGATAAACTATAAAATATTATTTGTGTAAATGGAAATTTAATCATATTTCATAATTGTTTATTAATTAGGTTATCAATTATAGCAATAATTATCGCATGCATAAATAAAGAAATTTAACACAAATTATTTTAGTTGTTTAATGCTCTAGTTGTATTTTTAACTTCCACTTTTTTTTACTTCTAAATATCCATAAAGAAATCCATATTGCTTGTTTTCATTCTTATTTCCCGCGTATTTCTTTTAAGTGTAGTTCGGTGAAGTCTTGCCTTGATTTTAATGATATTGTCTTAACTTGGTGATGTCTTAATTTTAATGTGTAAAAATATCCGAAATTGTGTGTAAAAGGAGGTAAGCAATAAACATTTTACTTTTGGACATGAAGATGTTTTCACAGATTTACTAAACCTCTAAAGGTTATCAAGCACCATGTATACATAAGAGCAGAAACTGCATGGACTTTGATGTAATTATATTTTGTCATAGAAATGCTTATATTTAATTTTTACAGTCCTCTCTTTTATGGTTGTCAATTATATTCCTCGGTCCCTTTACATAACTTTTAAAATAAGTATAATTATTTAATTTTCCTATTTTACAAAACTTAAACAAAACTATAGAAAAACCCACCGGTTTCGGAAAATATAATAGCTACTAGCGTCAGAAAATAAATGATCGGTATAAAAAAAGCAGCCAGTTTCAGAAATGAAAACTGCTGCCATCAACTATCAAAAGAAACCTGACACGTTGTAAATAAAGGGAAAAAACAGCTTTAGAAAACAAATTAGTGAACTGCATCAAGATAGGAAAAATACAGAGCAGTTACATAATATGGAAACATCGTTTAAATTTGCAATATCCACATTATTAAAAATGGCTATTTATCATCTATACATATGGCTATTTATTATTAAAAATATCTATTTATCATACCGACTACCAGATTCAGAGCATGGACATTCTAAAAGAAATACTAGACAATATTTTTTTCGCTAGTCGCCATCTTTGTGACGTTACCAAATTGCAAACAAGTATTACATCTTTAAAAATGTACTCCAATAATGAAGAATCAAATGGAAGGATGCGATGAAATTTACTCTTCAATATGTGAAACTGACGTCACATATTAGGTGCCTCGTTCAATGGCTATTGCGTGCAAAAATTCTAAAGCATTAATTAATATATCCATTATAATAGTTCAGAAAAAAAGCCCTGTTAAAATTCACCACTCTTCCCCTAATTGCTGTTTGGGTAAGTACTCGAACAAACCCTCCACACTTGCAAATTACGGCTATATAGTCTTACGGTTGTATAGCCTCCCAGCCGTACATTGGGGAGATCAGCATACCATAATGAATGATACTACATCCCTTTTTACAAGCCATGCATAAATGTCATTTACCCATTACGCACAGACTGTTAAACACATTTTAAAACCTCATCCTTCTATTAAATATCTCTAACATCACGCCCCGTTCATTTATGAAAATGATAAAAGCGGCTTTAAACATCGACATTAATGCATTTTATGACGTGCTGGGGCAGGCTTAGCCCCATTAGAGACACATTAATGCAACGGATACTTCATTTGTTACAAATCACTGTAGGGGGGCCCTTGTCATACAAGGACCCCCGCGTGTTTGGGGCCCTGCTGAAACACAGGCCCCCTGGGGACAGCAGGGAGGGTAACTGACTCACGGGGCGAGCCTTAAGTGGGATTATTGGAGTTGGGTTGCGTTATGGATGCTATTCATATTTGGTAGGATGTGATTAAGAGTCACGTGATACGTCTGCGTTTGATTCTATCTTTATAGCTATGTTTTGCTATAAATGGCGGATATTTCCAATGGCGGGTTATATCATTGAATGGAATGACAGATTTTTCGTTGTATATGTAGGGCCGGACTGGGAGGATGAAATCAGCCCAGTTATTACTTTCTTTATATACAATAATGTATAAGGAAAGTATTGTGACAGGGTCGAAAATTCGAATTCGAGTTTTTGACGGGAGAGCACGCTTCAAGCATATCTGATCACAAATCGAGCATTTTTCTAATGATGTCTGTGTGTGTGTGTGTGTGTGAAAGTATGTGTGTGTGTGTGTGTGTGAAAGTATGTGTGTATGTGTGTGTGTGAAAGTATGTGTGTGTGTCTGAAAGTATGTGTGTGTGTGTGTGTGTGTGAAAGTATGTGTGTGTGTGTGTGTGTGTGTGTGTGTGTGTGTGTCAGTGAGTTTGTGGAGAAGATAACTAACGAACGAATGGGTCAATTCGAACGAAATTTGATACAAAAATTTCAATCCGTAAGCACTGGAAGCCTATTGTTTTTATACGCAATCGAATGTTCAGAGCCCCCATAAATTTTCGAGTGAAATTTTGAAAAATTCGTCAAAAAATCAAACCCACTAATAAAGTTACGCAAATGGACATTTCTTATGTAATTTTTCATTAGAAAACGATTGACATAAATTTTAGAACGCTAACATGAACCGTTCTCGAGATATTGCCCATTTTTCAAATAAATTTATCAAAAAATCCCATAAATAAAAAAAAATATTAACTGTTGAGAAACATGATCACATTTCATATGTAATATCATGCGATAAATTAGGTGACACCCTTCTCGTGGATCTAACTCATTCCATTCATTAAAAAAGATACTTTGAGTAATACTTTTGTATTTGAACGCCAATAGTCATTTATCTGCTGCAAGAATAACTTATTTCTTCGTCCATAACGCTTGGCGAGATTTTGGCGATGAATTTGGTGGAATGTCGCCAACATGGCGACTTTTTTAAATGTTGCTAAATTAACGAAAAACTCGCCAAATGGATAAAAATGACGCCAAATCAATGAAAATGACGACTCATTGACGAAAATTCAATATCTTGGGAAGAATATAAATATCTACTATAAAAATAATCTATTTTTTTTACTGTAAAAGTAGTAAATTCATTGCATTATATAAGGAAAGTCATGTACTGCGCACAACAGATTTATTTTACTGTAAAAGTAGTAAATTCATTGCGTTATATAAGGAAAGTCCTGTGCTTCTCACATCAGATTTTTTTTTTATTTATACCTGCTCGAGTATTTCATTATACAGCATTCCTAGGAAAGTTCTTAATCATCCCTATAACTTTGTAAGAAAATGTTTATGAGTGTACGTTTGCTATTCGAGTCTATTTACAGCAAAGTAATCATGCTCCGTCGAATAAAAATGTGTTCAGCTCCCCTTAGCTGGGAATTTGAAAAGTTAGGATAACAAATTCGGCAGCAAAGCGAGATAGAAGGAAAATTTCAATTACAAAGTTGTAGAATGTAGATAGTTATTTAATAAGAAGGAACGGACGAAAAACGTATATGGAAGGAAATAAACGCCAGTCAAAAATGTATCTTCAGGGACTGTAATAAGGTGACACCTGCAATGATTGCTATTAAGCAGACATATTCCTTCTCGAATTTAAATGTGATTTGTACTTTAATGTACTCTAGCAGTTAATTACAGGTCTAGAAACAAGTGGTTTTTCAACTGATGTAGGCAAAACCAGTCATAAAGTTTTGTTTAGCTCCTCACACACTAACAGTTTCGTTGCTTTTCTTTCTTTCTTCAGAGGATCACTGGCCGAAGAAGATGAATTTTTTTTTTTTTTTTTTTTTTAGAATGTCACCAGCTATTGCTTCCCCTATTCCATATTCTAAATAAATCTGTCTTCTTGTGGAATCTTTATCAAGTTTATTAATAATTTTGTAAAGATTCATGAGGTATTTGATCTATTGTTAAAACTTCAATAAGCTGTGTATGATTAGAGACATTACATATTAGCGGCTAAATCATTATTATCGGAAGGTCGAGGGTAATTGGGAGTTGACTGTAATTACTTATTTACATTTTCTTTCTTTTAAATTGCCTAGGGCTAAGCTAGGTTATCGATTGCGTTTATCGATTGCAAACTTATGTATTGATTAAAAGTTTATTCATCGATTGAAATTTCGTTTATCGATTGATATTTATCGATGATTATCAACTTAATAGATTTTTCCCCCAGCAGGATGCGTGATATCTCTAGAGAGAATCAAAGTATTTTCATAAAATTTGATACACTTTTTAATTGATAGTAATAATAAGTTTGTTGGGCTGTAATTTGTGTTACTGCTTCTCCCCAATATAAACAAGAAAGATCAATCATGCTTAAAGCATTGATTATGAAACACTTTCCAACTTCAATGCAATTTTATTTAAACATGTCTAAAATGCAATGCATTCCTCGGTAATATTTTAAAACTTATCAAAATACTGCATTAATTTATTATATTTGAAAACTTAAACCTTCATCGAAAAAAATGAAATTCATTCAAATGACGGCATTGAAATATAAATTGCCTGGCTTAAACATCTCTAAAATGTGATACATTCCTCGGTAATAACTTTAAAATTATCATAAAACTTCGATAATTTATTATATTTGAAAACTTCATCGAAAACAACTGAAATTCATTCAAATGACGTCATAGAAAAAATATCACACCTAGCTCTCTCTATAAGAGCAACATTTCATTCATAAATAATTTCCCATTCATGTCATTCATCATAATACTATAATAATTTATTTTATTTAAAAATTAAGACCATGGAGCTACAAGTCATTAAACTCTATGTTGTTGTTGTTGAAACCCAGACCGTCCGACCTACCAGAAAGGTGTAAGGTAACTGTTTGGACGGTCGGGAAGTGCCACCCAATTTAGACCGAAACCCAGTGGGGGAGGCATCCACAGGGACCGTACCCTCCTTCCCCTACCACCAACCTCTCGGAAGGACTTTCGGACCCACATGTTTAACGTGATCGTACTCTGCATGAACACGGCGGCAGTTTTGGCAGTGACTGGAATCGAACCCGGGCCTACCGAGTGCAACTCCAGCGCGCTAACCAATGGGCTACCGCACCCTATTAAACTCTATGTGTAAAACTTCATCGAAAAAAATCGTCCTGCTCTTTGTAAAATCGATGACTATTTCATTCATATCAGCTATGCAGACTCCATGAACTAAATGATTTTGTGTTAAAGAAATGCAGCAATTCTAATACAACTCATTCTATATATTTTGCTGTTTACATTTTACATTAAAAAATAGGCTTCGTTGTAGAAATAATCAAATTTAGATCAGCATTTAAACTCAAATATATTGTCATGGCGTTGTTTCAGTATGTAGATGCACAGAATTTAGGCAAAAATAAAGTGGTTTTAGGACGGATACAACACTCAATATGAACTAAAAAGATCTTTAAAAATCACGATTTCGAGACAAGATGGATGCCATATATCATTTTGAAGCGGGTCACGTGATCTTTTCATATCATGGTCACGTGATCGCTTCATATAAGAGGTGTTACTATTATTTTAATTTTTATTTAAAAAACTACTGAATATATTTCGCTGAATTTTTTTTATATATTTTATGGAACAATTTAAATATTACCTAAAATTTTCGAAGCAATTTGTGAATTTTAAATCCGCTTAAAAAATGTTTGAAAAATTAGGTCCCATAGGGCTCAATGTATTTCATTTTTTCAACCCGGGTTCAATCCAAAACTAATTGGGTGATATTATTCATTTATATTCCCATAGGTTCTACAGACCGTCTGAACAACATACTAAAATTTCATTTTGATTAAGTCATTTTTACGGCAGTTATCGTGCTAACGGACAGACAGACAGACAGACAGACATACAGAATGAACAAAGTCATAAACACTTTTCAACTTTGTTGTAAAGTGTTAAAAAATAATATGTGCAGCGCATGAATTTCTCTACAGACTTAAATTATTTTTTTCTTTATTTCTTCAATAATTCATTAAATTGAGTTTAATTGCCCAAAATAACACGCATAATTCCATTAAATGACGCTGAATTTGCACTTTTATTTTAATTTTTGTTTTCATTTGATAACTGGATTTATTTTCAAAGGCAGAGTGGTGAAAATGCGATAAAAATTAAAATATCTCGAAAACGGCTAGCACTAGAGTAATGGGGTTGGTTTTATTCTTTTTACCGTTAAAAATTGGGTATAAAACAAGTATTTAATTGATATATTTGAGTATCTATAGTCTTTAATTTTAGATTTTGAAGATTTTTGCGGACTAATTCGCAAAAAAAAAAAAAAAAAAAAAAAAAGCAGGTTTTTTCTTTCTCGAATCCTACCAAAGTCTTATCAGCATCAGGATAACCAACAAGTGACTTATCTAGCACATTTTGTGAAATTTGACCAATTAGTTTTTTAGCTAGAATGGATACATACGATTTTTGCGGGTCATTACTAAAACCAAAAAGGCAGGTTCTTTTATCCCAAACTGTACTAAAATCTAAACAGCACAGGAGTCCCCAACAAGTGAATTACCTACCAAATTTTGTGAAATTTGGTTAATTAGTTTTTGAGTTAGAGTGGATACATTCATTGCACACACACATTCACACACACACACACAGAGAGAGAGAGCGAGAGAGAGAGAGAGCGAGAGAGAGAGAGAAAGAGAGACGTCACTTTAAAAGTAGTTTTTTCGTATTCTAGAGGTCCCAAAACATGTAGATCCGTCAAAAACTCAAGTTGCAATTTTCGACATGGTTTCAATATTTTCATTATGCATTACTATGCATTGCAGGGAAAGTAAAATTATTTAATCTGTCAGGAAAGTTATGAATGAGACACATCAGATGTTTTATTTCATCGTATACTCTATGATGATAAAAATTCGAGTAAATGTTTGCTGAATATAGAACACGAAACCGAGCATCTCAAACTAACCCATCAAGTGCACTTCCAGCCACGGAAATTGCTCCTTTCCGTCAGGTCTAAAGGACGGAATCCGGATTGCATTAGTGGATTCATGTCGTATCCGGGCGTCCGGCTTCTACCCCTTTGCTGAACTTCCACAGCTGATTTTCAGTTCTAAAGGGCAAGACTTGCCTCTCTTCCGACCAGTTACATTCGATTGTTCGATTGATTGCTTGTTTTCGATGAACAGAAATAGAATTCCTCTTTGGTGCCATTGCGATCAGAGGAGGGGGGAGGGGGAGGTCTAAAGGCACTGACGTAGACAGAAGGTGGGAGTTGAGCAAAGAACTCTTTGGGGTGGGTGCGTAAACTCCTATCCCCACTCTTTAAAAATGTTTGAATTATTATTACTCTAGCTGACGATTTTTTGTATGACACACACAATAAGGGACATATGAAATAAATTTTAATTTTTTATAATCATGGTGAAATAAATTCATACTTATCATCAACATTAATGAAATTTGTTACAAACAAGGATTAATGTTGAGGAAATGTGCTACCAGGATCCATATGAGGAAAATTACCACTGAAATTTTCTGTTGAGTGCGCTGATTTATTTTCAAATGGTGTGGCGCAAAATACATATTTGTAGTTGCAAAGCCTTTTTGATTTCCTTTCTGTCCCACTCTTGAGTTAGTTGATGATTGGTAGCGGTAAACATCAGAAAGATTCTCGCGCTTGCAGTACCTAACCATGTAATGACTAATGCTCAGATTTTAATTCGATTAAAATATTTTATAATAGGAGAGAAATCTGATCAATTTTTAGTCAGCCTCACTTTTTCTATTAATCTTATTTCTATATTATTCATTTGTATTGTGGAATTGAATCATTTGTACCAAAATCCATTTTCGGGAATAAGTAGAGTAAGTTTAATAATATGAAGCAGAAATTGGTGCAGAGTGAAAATAAATATGCATTGCTTGTTATAGCATTTAAAATTCATATATTTGTATAGAAATAGTGAAACTGTTTCTTAGCAGGCCTTCACTATTCCTTCTTTTTAAGGTATATACGAAATATTATACGGTGAGGTGTGACATATTTTCCAAAGCAATATATGGTAATTAACTTCTTCTTGGATAAAAAGAGAAAACAGAGGAGAATGTTTTGATCACCTGGGTAGGTAGTGATCACATAAAAAATGTTGAGAATCCCCAGTACTTTATAATGAAGGTTTTATCAGGAGTATTATAGGAAAAGAGAGCTTTCAATGTAACATTAATAATTTTAGCCTCCAATGCATGCATAATATATGTGTAATGCATGCATAATATATAGATCATCTTGAGTGTTTGTGTAGACCACCTTCGAGACCACCTTGTATTGGCGAGCTAGAGGCTTGTATTGGCCAGCTAGAGGCTTGTATTGGCGAGCTAGAGTTTTATGTTGGCGAGCTTTTGGGGAAATGACTTTGGCCATTCATTTTTTTTTTGTTTTATTGTTACTTGATTTTATACTTGTAATTGTATTTTACTTTGTCACTGAAAAAATGTAATAAATAAATAAAATCTGAATTATGTGAACAGCATATGAATTTCCCAATATAAATTTGTGTCTTTTTCTCCCTTTTGCTATTAATATTAATTATATTAGTAAATATTACCTATTTTAGATAAAATGGGTTTATTAAAATTGCGTCAAATTGTCAGTTTTTCAATTATTTAATTTTTACTTGGTAATTTGTTGATTTCATTGCCGTCAAATCTCTAAAATTCCCGTAAAAAGAGAACTTTGTCAAAACGGTTTATCACAACATATCGGAAAGGATTGGGTGGGATTTTTAATGAAAAATTATACAGAATCAATTATTTCCTTACAGATGGGCATATTTTATCATTCGTTTCATATTTTTGTATTTTCGTCCAATGGTGTAAAAGAGATTAGTTAGATTTTTATTTTACGAAAATCTAAGAGTAGATTCCTCACTGTAAATTTCATCAAAATTCTTGTGTTCTTGAGTTTAGTTAACATATACGTCCATTACATTTTCATTTCATGGATAGGCCAACCTCACACGCATATATGATAAAACAGCTGCATCTCTGAAAATAGCTGTATCGTATTCGAACATCCACAAAATGTGTAAATCTGGTAAAAACTCGATTTCGAATATTTGACTGTGTTACAGTACTTTTTCTGTACATAACATATTATGTATTTGCAGGAAATACAAAAGTGCTTTAAATACTGCGAAGTAAGTAGCTAAGGCTGCATAGCTGAGTTTGCAGGTTCTAAGTGTTGTTAGGAAAGGGAAATAGATTCTAAAATTTTTACCAATCGGGAAATAGGCTTCGAGGAGTAAAGGAAATAGGTCCCTTAACATTTGCGTGTCTCCAGCATCTGCTTACTTTGCCTATGATAAAAATGGCTCTATTGAGTATATGAATTTTTTCTTTTTTTACTGTGAATTAGTTGAGAGGTCACAATAAAATATCTCATGCCGTCAGAGCTAACGATGCTGTACACCCGCCATCGGGCGTATAGTATCGCTAGCTGTGACTGCAAAAATAGTCACCTCTAAAACGTAACATCTCAAAAGAATTACCACGATCACCGCATGTGGTAAAAATTAAAATATATTTTAAATATAGATTAAACCGAAAATTAAATAACCTGTTAAAATTTGAATACATTTTGTGAGACCAAATATGTAATATTTAATTTAAGTAATATACGAGTGAAAACAAGCTGAACAAAGGATTCAGACAAGTGATACCAGCGTTGGCAGTTTTGTTCGGAGAGGTTTATGATCCATAAATCCACAAATTGGCGATGACATCATCAGATGGGAAAGTCACTATGTCTACATGAGCGTAACCTATGCCTCTGGGCAAGACTCGAACAAGCTCCATCAAAAAGGGGGTCCAATCAAGACCAACCGTAAGCTATCATGAAAAGCAAGATCAATCAGATACGGAGGAGGCGTGAGGCGTGTTTTCCCGAAGAAAGATACAAATTAAATTAAGATTTCCAAACAAGAGGACGACAGCAGTTCGAAAAGAGCCGTCGAGCTACAAGGACGAAATCAGTTTCAAATCGTTGGTCGAGCTATAAAGCCTATGAACAGTTGTTCAAATGAAATACTCTTCGAAATGGAGAGCAACAAGATAATTGCTGTGACAAAGTTAAACATGTGATTCAGAAATCAACTCAAGTCGATGTGTGCCATATACCCCAAGCAAATCTAGTGATCGTTAATGCATTTTACAAATATTTTAGAAATATGAATTACAATTAAACGTTATTACAATTTCTTGTTAAAAGACTCGCTTAAATGTTGTTAATTTATGTTAGAACTTCATTCAGGAGTTGTAGAAAATTAAATTAATTCAATTTGTTTAAAATGTGTTATTTAATAGTGTTCTGGGTTCACGGGTTTCAAAATTATTCCGTAGTTCAGATATGGCCGCAGCTGAACCGTCCTGCAAAAATACAAACAATAAATGCAGTATATATAATGGTTAACGGTTTTTAACACTTTCCAACACAGTTGAAAAGTGCTTATAACTTTGAATCAATCTGTCTGTCTGTCTGTCCGTTCGCACGATAACTTACATAAAAATGATTTTATCGAAATGGCATTTTAGTATGTTGTTGAGACGATCTATGGGATGTCTGGTAATGAAAATGAATAATATCACCCAATTAGTTTCGGATTTTAAGACTGGTTCAAAAAATGAAATATATTGAACCCTATGGAACTTAATTTTCAAACATTTTTTAAACGAAGTTAAAAGTCACAAATTGTTTCGAAAATTTTAGAAAATATTCAAATTATCACATAAAATGAGTAAAATAAAATTTTACAAAATGTGTTGGGTAGTTTTGTTAAATAAAAATTGAAATAATAATTACACCCATATTATATGAAACGATATATGAAGAGATCAAGTGACTCATTGCAAAATTAAATATGGCTTCCATTTTTACGCTGAGTATTCCGCAGATGTTTAAAAGTTCGTTTAAATATAAATATAGTGTTGCATTCGTCATAGAACCGCTTTATTTTTGTGTATTGTGTGTGTATCTAAATTCTGTGCCAACGCAATTACAATATTTTTTATTTTAAATGATCACTAAATTTTCTTTATTTCTACAACGAAGCCTAATTTTAACGCTAAAATATAACATACACAATGAAAACAAATCAAGCGATTGTAAGGTGAGTTGTATAAGAATTGCTGAATTGTTTCAAACAAAATTATTTAGCTCTGGAGTATGGAATGTAAGTGATATCAATGAAATATTCATTGATTTTACGTAGAGAGGCAGGCGATTTATAAAATGAAATGGTTTGTCATAGTTACAACAGTTTCGAGGAACTAATTTAACATGAGATAAGCAAACGATGAAGTTTTTATAATAATGAAATATTATAATTGTGATGTAAAATTAACTGCAATAGCATCTTAAATACTTCGCAAATTATACTTCATTTGAATAAAGACGTCATTTGAATAAAGTTCATTTTGTGTAACTAGCATTGTCTTTTTCGATAAAGTTTTAAGATTAATTTCGTCGATGGGAATTTTTGAAGCTGTTTAAAATGTAAATAAAATTGCATTTCAGTTGGAAAGTGTTTCATAATCAATGCTTTATACATGATTGATCTTTCTTGTTATAAAATAGTGAAGTAACGCTCAGTTGCTTTAAATTAACATTGGTGAAATTTTAAGTAAACCCTATAGTAATAAAAATCTATTGTATAGGACTTATACAATAGATTTTTATTCAGAGTAACACATTTCCCTATACCCAGATAGTGTTGTCTGGAGGAAGATGATGAATATATACTGCGGTTATTTGTTTTATTCTATGTATATTTGCTGCAGCCTTCGGCTTCGTTGCAGCTTTCTGAATTAAAGTACGTAAGAACCCAGCTTTCGAATATTAAAAAAAATCATTTTTTATATAAAATATACTTTTAATTTATTTTCGATAGATATAGATGGCAAGCAAATTTATTTTACTTTTAATTGTTTGCAATCTTGTACTTTGTGGTAGAGGTACGGGTTTGGGACTGGTCTGCGGGTTATAGCTACGGATCTGAGTTTTCTAACACTGTTTCCATCCGAACAGGGTTTGGGCATAGTTTTTAAAAAATCGGGTCGAATAAATATAATTTTAAATTTTTTTTACAAATGAATTTTAAGAGAGTACATGGATTTATCCTGTTGATTTTAGCTATGTGAAGATAAATGTTTAAAAAAAAACTTTTATCTCAATTCTTTAAAAATTTTTACAATGTTTTAAACACACTTGAATACAAGTTTTTTCCTACCGGGTCAGTCTCGGGGTTTATATTTGTAAATTTCTTCCGGCTAGAAACCGTGATTAAGACGGTATGTGCAGACCTCTACTCTGAGGGGAGATAGAATAATGTTATCTGGTTTCTGCTTAATTGAGGGCTGTCTAAGTGGTTGCTGTTAAAAAAATTTACTTCTGAACTTTTGGACTATAAATAAAATATGGTGAAATCTAGATTTGAAATGCCAGAATTAGTGCCAATACTAAATCCACATCGAAAAGCTATTTCAATATCCGTATTTTTTATTGGTCATTTTAACACCTTCATCAATAGTGATTTGGAATGAAAGAATCTACTTAAAAAATTACCACCTTTATGTTTATTGCAAATAAACACTATTTCTGTGCCCCAAACAAACTACGAATGCTAAAGATGGGAGTAGTCAAATGTGGGCGTGGCGATATACAGGGTGTCCCAAAAATATTGAAACTCTCCTTAATTCTTTACCTGCTGGAGATAAGTGGGCAATGTAAATTGCAAAAATGTTGAAAGTGAGGCAGGAAATAAGACTACGTTAATGATATAGTCCTTCCATTAATTTTCAAAAAGGTATACTTTTTAGATGTTTATACAACCCCCTTAGACAAATTTGGTCAAACATGAAATTTTTATTTTCAATGCAACAAGATCATTAAAAAAACAAACAAAAAAACCCGCATATCTGTATCTTTAAAATTGAGCGAGTTTTATTTAATTGAAAATTGAACATTGTGAATGGGGACCATATATCAAATTAGAAATGTAAATTTGTAACATATCACAAAAAATATAAAACTAGATGGTGATACATAGGATACCCAACAGCGTAGTGAGCATCACTGCTTTATAATGATCTCTGTCTGTGTAAGGCTTTATTTAGATGCATTTGTGATTAAAAAATTTGACACGTATTAACGTATTTTTGATCTAAACAATTTCCATCGCCAATTTGTTTATGATCCCTAATTTCACTGATGAAACAGCCTTTCAAATGGTACGGAAAAGTGGCACAAGTCAGATTTTTTCCTTTATCAAAATTCAGTTGATTTTAAAAATACAGATATGCAGGTTTTTCTAATGATCTCGTTGCATTAAAAATAAAAATTTTCTGATTGACCAAATTTGTGACCAAGGTGGTCGTATAAAAATTTAAAAAGTGTAACTATTTGAAAATTAATGGGAGGACTAATTCATTAACGTAGTCTTATTGCCTACCTTACTTTCAACATTTTTGCAATTTACATTGCCCACTTATCTCCAACAGGTAAAGAATTAAAGCGCGTTTCAATCTTTTTGGGACACCCTGTATACTATTCATACACTTCCCTGACTATTTACAATTATAACTATCTAGTCGATATTTTCTAAATGAGGCATTTTTACCAAAATTTAACATAATACGATAAGACATATGTCTGTCTGGTTGCCTTTGGGCGGCGTAACAAGAAAATTAAGCAAACTACAGCTAAGAAACTTTGTGTTATTCCTAATTAAATCCTTAGCTGTTTTCTAAATAATGTTTATTTTCTATAATTGAATACAATTGTCAGGATTTTTAACTTGTTTATTTTTTTAGGAGGCAAGACCGGCGTTACCCTTGTCTAATCAAATGTGAAGCATAGGGCCACCTTTAGCAATGTACATCCCAATTTGCCCTCCAAAAATTAGGTCTGGGACAGTAAATCGTGCATAATTCCCGAAATTCTGCAAATTTCACAGAAAAATACTGATGAGTCAATTACTCATATAAACTTTAATGAGACAATGTACATGTAGAGGTTTTATTTATGCCTAAATTGCTATAAAACAGAATCAATCAATTTAACAGGACAAAAAGCTACAGCATGGTGTTCAACGACATTACTGGACTGGTTGCGTGTTCCTTAGACGTATTCCGTCCAGATATACGTCTAAGTCTACTCTCTGTTTGCAGGGCAAATCTCAATTTGCCTGTGAAGCGAATAAATGAATATTCGTCCATTGTGTTTCTATCCAAATCACATAACTTTTGGTGGATTTATATACCCATTCATATATATTTATATACCCATATATATATATGGTGGATTTATAGATTTATATGATTCATATACCCAAATCACATAACTTTTGGTGAGCAACATACAAATTGTTTATAGATTCATTAATAATATTACAGAAAATGATAAGAAACTCAGAAAGGTTTCACTCACCTATTGCGTTTTTTTTTATCTACGTACAACGTACATATATGATTTATAAAAAAAATATTTTTAACACTTTACAACAAAGTTGAAAAGTGTTTATGACTTTGTTCATTCTGTCTGTCAGTCTGTCTGTCCGTTAGCACGATAACTGCCGTAAAAATGACTTTATCTAAATGAAATTTTAGTATGTTGTTCAGACGGTCTGTGGGACCTATGGGAATATAAATTAAGAATATCACCCAATTAGTTTTGGATTGAACCCGGGTCGAAAAAATGAAATACATTGAACCCTATGGGACCTAATTCTTCAAACATATTTTAAGCGAATTTAAAATTCACGAATTGCTTTGAAAGTTTTAGAAAATACTCAAATTATCCCATAAAATATATAAAAAAAATTTCAGCAAAATATATTCAGGAGTTTTTTAAATAAAAATTAAAATATTAATTACACCTTTTATATGAAGAGATCACGTGATTCACTTTAAAATAAAATATGGTATCCATCTTATGTCAAAATCATGATTTTTAAAGTTCTTTTTAAGTCATATTTAGTGTTGTATCCGCCCTAAAACCGCTTTATTTTTGCTTAAATTCTGTGCATCTACAAACTGAAACAACGCAATTACAATATATTTGAGTTTAAATGATCATCCAAATTTGATTATTTCTACAACGAAGCCTACTTTTCACCTATGGAAAATGTAAACAGCAAAATATGTAGAATGAGTTGTATAAGAATTGCTGCATTTCTTTAACGCAAAATTATTTAACTCATGGAGTCAGCAATATAGCTGATATGAATGAAATATGCATTGATTTTACAGAGAGAAGGACGATTTTTTCGATGAAGTTTTAAGCATAGAGTTTAATTATTTGTAACCCCATAAGTCTTAAATTTTTAAATAAAATAAATTATTATAGTATTGTGATGAATGAAATGAATGGAAAAATGTTTATGAATTAAATGCTGCTTTTATAGAGGGAGCCAGGCGTGTTATATTTGGATGATGTCATTTGAATAAATTTCAGTTGTTTTCGATGAAGTTTTTAAATATAATAAATTATTGTAATATTATGATAATTTTAAAAATATTACCGAGGAATGTATCACATTTCAGAGATGTTTAAACCAGGCAATTTATATTTCAATGCCGTCATTTGAATGAAGTTCATTTTTTTCGATGAAGTTTTAAGTTTTCAAATATAATAAATTAATATAGTATTTGTCGCATGGTAAACCCATGAGCCAATATTTTAGGGAATGCGACCTAGAGTCTTCTTATTTATTTTTGGGGCTCAGCCTTTTCGTTCGGCCAGCTGCACTCGAAATAGAAAACCAGGATGTCGAAGTTTCTTTAGATCTCGTATTCGTACCGAAAGATTTTAACGGGCGTCCTTTTCGGACGGGACATAGGGTTCTCGGCTGGTTTGAATTAGTTGGCCGAAAGAGTATCGGTTTCGCAGGGGCTTGAAAAGGGGCTTTTTGTTTCTGGGTGTCTAAAAGCCAATGGCGTTGCTTTGGGGTCAAGGGGTTAAGACCCCGAATCCAATGGGATGTTTGTATGCGCCTCAGGGGCGTGTTTTAAAATCTTGGAGAGAGAGAGTTTTCAGAAATTTAAAAAGGGGAGCGAGGAGAATGATCGGGGACTTGAAGGCAAGAAGTTGCGCCTTTTTAGTGCGTTCCTTTTCAGAGGATAGACGACCTCAACTCGGCCAGTGAAATGGGTGAGTTACCCAATTGGGATTTTTTGCCTATATCATTTTTATTCGACCTCTCTCTCCGGGTTAAGGATATTTAAATATTTCATATTTTTAAATTTAATTTTTAATTACCATCTTTCACATTTTAGTCTATGAGACTACATATACTTTTGTATTTGTTTAATTGCTTATCTAAAATTGGTAGTTATCCCATTTGGAATATGGGAAGTTGTCTTTTAAATATTTTAAATCAAATTCTTGTAAATATTTATATAGTGTAAATAAATTAATGTTTGTGTTTATACTCACGGCCTTATTCTTTTTCGCGCTCTTACCGGGCGTGTCCTAAAAAGGAAGTTACCTTAGGACAGTATTGTTGCTGTTGAGACCCAGACCGTCCGACCTACCAGAAAGGTGTAAGGTAACTGTTTGGACGGCCGGGAATTGCCACCCAATTTAGATCGGAACCCAGTGGAGGAGTCATCCACAGGGACAGTACCCTCCTTCCCCTACCACCAACCTCTCGGAAGGACTTACGGGCCGACATGTTTAACGTGATCTTACTCCGCGTGAACACTGTGACAATTTTGGAAGTGGCGGGAATCGAACCCGTGCCTACCGAGTGCAATTCCCGCTCGCTAACCACCGGGCTACCGCACCCTAATGCAGTATTGTGATAATTTTTTAAATATTACCGAGGAATGTATCACATTTTAGAAATGTTTAAATAAAATTGCATTGAAGTTGGAAAGTGTTTCATAACCAATGCGTTATGCATGATTGATCTTTCTTGTTTTATTTTCTTTAGTATAACATTTTTCATACATACAACAGACAATTAAATATTTTCATTCTTTTAGCTTAAATGTAGGTCAGAATAAATTTTAATTGTGCTGTAAATATGTAGACCGTTAGCTGCAGAATTTTAGACATACTATCTGAATTTAAAATAACATTTTAAATAAATATGGAAATAAAGGAAAATTTGATTTTAAAATATATAAATACAATGTTTTACCAAAGCAGTTTCAGTTTGTAATCTGAAAATATTTTTGGATTAGACAGACATTCGAAAGATTAAAATTATATTCTTCGACGGGAATCGATATTTTAGTGTTTTATTTTATCATAGTTCCTCAGCAACCGCTAGCTGCACTGGAAGAATTTGCTAGGTACCAGTGCCTGCATTTATTGCACAAATCATACAAATCACTCTACTGATTATATTTTGCTATACATATACTTTCATGTTACCATAGTTGACAACCATTCTGAATAAATGAACTTCACGAGCACCAGATCCAGTGGTGCTGTTTACTTCACTATGAGCAGGGTTCTAAAATTTGATTGCAGTCAGTTAAATTTATATTCTGTATTTAATTTGATCTCAATGAATAGTGACAAATATTTTTTCTTCGGTTTATATTCGTTTATAAGCAAATTAAAATAATTCGAATGCTAAGTGTGCGTGTATTTATCTATAAGTTGGCATGTATGTATATATGTATTCATATAGTATAAGTATGTATACAGGGTGATTTAAAAAAGATGGGCCAAACTTTAGGAAGTGGTAGTACACACAAAACCAAGCATTTTTCGTTATACATTACCGGATCGGAAATGAAACGTAAATGCGCCAGAGGGCTCTTAATGCTGAAACCGACGAGGTGAGGCGAAAACACAAGAATGACTTAGAAGTTATAAAATGTCATTTAATAAACAATAATTACAGCAATGGTTCAAAAGAGCGACCGCCAACCTGAAGCGGCGATAGAGCGTCTCACAGCGGCGATAGAGGGATTGGGGAACTCTCTCGAACAGACGAGGCATGTCGAGCCCTTCGGCAGTAGCGGCCGAAATTTTGGCGACGAGTTTTCTTTAGATTCAAGGGGAATATCATAGATGAGACTCTTGAGATATCCCCGCAAAAGAAGTCAAGACACTGCAGATCGGGCGATCATGGTGGCCAAGATATAGGACCACCTCGCCCAATCCATAGCCCTATAACTCCTTTACGTTTCATTTTCGACCCCGTAAGGCGTAAACTATGATAAAAAATCTGATGTGGGCAACACATGACTTTCCTTATATAATGTAATGAATTTACTACTTTTACAGTAAAAAACTAGATTTATCTTATAGTAGATACTAATATTCTTTCCAAGATATTGAATTTTCGACAATTAGTCGTCATTCTCATTGATTTAGCTTCATTTTTATCCATTTGGCGAGATTTTCGTTAATTTGGCAACATTTTATAAAGTCGCCAAGTTGACGACATTCCGCCAAATTCGTCGCCAAAATCTCGCCAAGCGTTATGGACGAAGAAATAAGTTGTTCTTACAGCAGATAAATGACTATTGGCGTTCAAATACAAAAGTATTACTCAAAGTATCTTTTTTCATGAATGGAACGAGCTAGATCCACGAGAATGACGTCAGCCAATTTATCGCATGGTATAACATATGAAAAGTGAACATGTTTCTCAATAGAAAATATTTTTTTTTTCATTTTATATGACTTTTTAATAATTTTTTTGAAAAATGTGCAATATCTCCAGAACGGTTCATGTCAGCGTTCCAAAATTTATGTCAATCGCTTTCTAATGAAAAATTACATAAGAAATGTCTATTTGCGTAACTTTATTAGTGGTTTTAATTTTTTGACGATTTTTTCAAAATTTTATTCGAAAATTTAGGGGGTTCTGAACATTCGATTACGTATAAAAACAATAGGCTTCCAGTGTTTACGGATTTCGATTTTTGTACAAATTTGATTCGAATCGGTCCATTCGTTCGTCAGTTATCGTCTCCACAGACTCACTGACACACACACACATACTTTCACACAGACACACACACACACACACACACACACACACACACAGACATCACTTCAAAAATGTTTGATTCGTGATCAGGGATGCTTGAAACGTGCTCTCCCGTCGAAAACTCGATATTTCAAATTTTCGACCCCGTCACAATACTTTCCTTATACTTTATATATATAAGGAAAGTAAAAATGCTTGGGTTTGTGTGTACTACCACCTCGTAAAGTTCGGCCCATTTTTTTTTAATCACTGTGTATGTAATATATTATTTATCGAGTGCTCGTTAGAAAATTTTTATGTCGAGCCTGGCGAGTGGTAAAAGGTTACAGACTCCTGGTCTAAAGCAATTATTTTTTTTTTTGCAGTTGTGAATTAAAGGAGGGGCAGGAGTTTTAAAACCGAAAGAGTAGAATGGGACTCTTTTCGATCTGCCTTTATCCCGTTTTTAAAGGTGACTATCGGTGAAGTGTTAATGGAAGAAATTACAGAGTATCTTAATTATTCAGTGATTGAGCAAAGTTAGCCTTAAACACCTTTTCACACAATGTAACTCTCTAGTCCATGCGATTTAAAGTTGATGTCTACAGTAGGAGATTTGCTCTTTCCAACTCTTAATCACCCAAAACCGACGAAATTGATCGTTTCTCATTTCAGTTTTCATATGACGAATATTTCTTTAGCTGTGAAAATTGAATTTTTTTTTTCTGTAAACGATTTGCGTACTAACAAACTTCATCGAAGCAAAATACTTTATTGTAGCGACTTTTTTAATCTGATCATGCTTAACCATCACCACCTGTGGATAATGGTGTGACGGTCTTTGCCGTTCGTCTGCACGGTGCAGGTTATGGGGTAATCAGTGAGAACAAAACACCTTAAAACCAGGATTTTGAATTTTTTTATGGAAGTGTTGTAACTTCGAATCCAGTTGCGATTAAGGGTATTTTTAGCCACGTCCATCCAGAATAAAATTCTAAGCTCACAGGAATATCTGTGAAGCAACCCTAAGGGCTTAAAATTTTATTACGATAGGCGGGCTAAAAATACCCCAATTATTACTGGTTTCGAAGTTACAATGCCCCTTCTATAAAATTCTAAAATCCTTGCTTTGAGAAGTTTTGCGTTAACTGATGATCTCATCGCTTATACCGTGCTGACGAGCGGCAATGACCGCGAAATCATGATCCACGAGTGGGGATGGATATTCAGTTGATGACTTTCCTGCTTTTATCACTTTAGTTATTTCAGCTGTGGAAAATTTAACAAATTATCCGGTCCATGCGTCTTCTTCGATACAGACAGTTCGACCTACCTGATGGTCGTAAGGTATCTGTTTGGCCGTGAAGTGCCACTCAATTTAGACCGAAACCCAGTGGGGAAAGTATCCACAGGGACCGTACCCTCCATCCCCTACCACCAACATCTCGGAAGGACTTACGGACCCACATATTTAACGTGCCCGTACTCCGCGTGAACATAGGGACAGTTTGGCCAGAGGCGGGAATCGAATTCAGTTCATCTGAGTGCCATCCTTGCACGCTAACCACTGAACTGTCTCACCAATTCCGGCTCATGCTTCTTCGATTCAGACCGTCCGACCTACCCGAAGGTGTAAGGTATCTATTTAGACTGCGGGGAAGTGCCACCCAATTTAGACCCGAACCCAGTGGGGGAAGCATCCACAAGGACCGTATTCTCCTTCCCTACCACCAACCTCTCGGAAAGACTTACGGACCCACATGTTTAACTTGATCGTACTTAGCGTGAACACGGCGACAGTTTGAGCAGAGGAGGGAATCGAACTTGGGTCGTTCGAGTGCATTCCCCTCACGTTATCCACTGGACTGTTGCGTCCCCCACATAATTTCCTGCTTGTAGTTTTGGTACCTCATTCTTTTCTTCTTGGCGTTGATAACTTTTCCCCCCTACCTTTAACCATGTGTACTCTACCCAGCTGTCAACCTGATTTGCGTGAGGTCACGCTTCTTGTTGGTCCTGAAGAAGAACGCTGTTATTTGCCTTTGAAACCGGTAGACAAGTTTATTTTTGTTTTTATACTGTATTTACGAAGTGTTTATTTGCTGAGTTAATTTTAATTGCTTTTCAGAAGTGAAAAACAATTTAATATAAAAATATGAATGATATTGATATTTCATTAACAGTTTATAACAAAAATATCTGGAATAGGTCTCCATTTGATTTTTTCATGCGTGACTTTTTTTTCTAATTGTTAGTTCTACTCGTGTATTACAATCATTATGATCCCCCTCCCTCCAGATTTCGCATCAAAGTAAAACTTTTAAATTGTTTCGTAAAAATTCTTTGAAAGTTTCTTCATTTCCTTTCTTTTTAATTAACAATAGCTAGGGGATATCGATAGATTCATTTGGTTTTCTGTGATAATAAAAACTGTTGTGATGTCATAAGCATTCAAAGCTTAATTCAAATTGTCAATCCATATACTATACTACCATTTTTGTTTCTGGGAAATATCTTATTTCTCCATAAGAAATAACACTATAAAAATCTTCAAATTCAAATTCTAATCATGAGGATTACTAAAAATTTTATTTAATTATAGTTATAGGAAAACAATACTTTATTATAATAGTATAAGAAAGTAAAAATAAGAACGAAAAAAAAAAAAAAAGCTTTGTGTATTTTCTTTCTCGACAAGAATCAGTGCTTTTCTGATACAATTAGCTATTAAAATGATATAATTATTATACGTTCACATGATAAATTAATAGTCTTTTAATTTGTTCATTCATTTTCCAGTAATTTCTTAGAATAAATACTTGTAAATATACTTGCACCAAATCTTAAATTTTGAGCTAATAACTCAGTGCAGTGCTACCATCTATCGGACGTTTAATCATTTCAGGGAGAAAATATCCCATATCGAAGGGATAGGGATATCTGAATAATTAACAGATTTAGGGTTGATGAAATTGATGTATCTTTCGATGCGTTCTAAAACCCTTTAGTTTAGATGTATTATAGAATTTTAGGAGTTAATTAAGAAGGATGATTTTAGAAATGAAACTGGACTAACGCTGTAGGGTAGGGTTGGTTCACAGTTCACTTCACAAATCACAATTGTCTCATCTCATCGTCTCAACTTAATGGATATAGCGTTGATTGTTCAGACAAATATCCTTGGTTTGAGTCTGGACTTGGACATGCTTTCTATAAAATGGCTCTCGACCTCCGAACACTTATCTTTGAATGTTATATGCACAAACTTGCGGAAAAACGTCATTCTGATATAAGTGGTGTTAAGTTTCTTTTTTCAAATAGGCCAATGCTATGGAAATATTTTCAGTCGCATTCTTATATGTGCTTTATTACTTTAGATACACCTTCAAGGAAAACATCATAGTATTTACCCATTAAAAGAAAGCCAGTCGGTCTTGTAAAACAATGTATCTAGAGACACGTTTTTCTGCAATGCCGTGCAGTGGCGTACAGAGGCCATGCAGTGGTGTAACGAATTCCGCTCAGGTTCTCCTGCAAGATTTCTGACTCATAATTTCAAAATCATGTTTATTTTAAGCGATTAAAAAATATTCAGCTAAGCTAGAAGCATAACAGCTGTTAAACTAATTTAAATATTTATTCATTTAGTTGTGAGTTCTAAAATGTGAAAACAGTTATAAGAAGAAAAAAAAAATTAAACTGTTATCAAATCATTAATCTCTATCATTTAAAAGAATACTTTGTCTTTCCTTAAATTATTCAGTAAAAGTTATTCATGCATGTGTTTTTCCTAATATTAATGTTAATATGACGTCTTTGTATTAAATATCAATGTGCACTGATTATTTCCTGGAAAAAAAAAAGATTATTAGTTTATATTTTTCTTAAAATGTCTTTACATTCTGTTAAGTAATAAAATTTATCATTGAATAGAAAGTATTTAAAATTAAAGTATTTAATTAGATTAAAACAAAAAACCGTCAATAAAATCTGGTTAAATTTTAAAGCCAATAAAGACACTGGCATGGCTGTTTTCAATTTTACCGACAATTTTTTTATAACCCTGAGGTAAATTAAATTGCTAATTCTGTTACTGATAAATTAAGATGTTAATTCGTAATTTGGGTAAATACACTGAACGTATAATGAACAAGGGATTGACATTAATGGCACTTCTATAATCTTAATACCTTTCAAAGTTGTACACATTTTACAACCGTGTGACCAAGTTACGTATGCTCCCCTGTATAAGGAAACTTTAAGTTGTAAAATATGTTCATTAAGTGACATGGGAAACCATTATATATGCCAGGGAGACATGCAAAATTTATTAACCATACGTATTCCAAAAACGTTTACTTCACAAATATTTCCATGATTACACACAAAATTTATCTTTAAGAAATTCGAGATGCTTGTGTATAATAGCACAATCCCCCATATCATCAAATAACCCCTCCGAACGCTTGGATACTTTATTTGTCAACACTTTACCAAATCAACTTCAAAATTATTTGCCCGCGTTGAAAGCCATAACTGCACCACACTTCCCCGTCGATACCACGAAGTTTGAAATTGTTTACCAGCAGAAAAGGACTTGTTTACAAAATACTTGCAAAGTGGTGTTGGCACTTACGGATAGCGTTACCCTAATCTTCGAAATGGCCAGCACTTTCAGGGAGACACGGGGCCGATAAGGCTGCACAGAGACTTGGGGGTCCCTAAACACGTTTATGGACCGTAAACTAAGATGGTAGACAAGGAGAGTCTGCGATGACTCTGTCGATGATTGCCAGTAGTCCAGGTAGGCAGACTTCAGGGCGACCAACCCTGTTGAGTTCCGTCTGGGAACTCCTTATCTACGGATTCGTTGTCTGTCTGGAGTGGTTCTTATGAAAAGAGGTTTAGGTTAAACATGTTAACGCATGATATTGAAGATAGTATAAATCAGGTGTCTTTCACAGGGGCGCCACCAGTCTCCCGAGGATGTTAGAGAGTGGAGGTTAGAGTACTTTAGAATTCCTAGTACGTTGAATGTTAAGAACTAAGCGGCCTATTATTTATCCATTGTCGTTACTGAAACATGTTTGTCTTGGGAAAAAAAAGAGTATGTAAAAGAAGATGTTAAAGAACACTAGAATTGAGTCAACCACTAAATATGAGAATTAATTGCTATTTATCGAACAATTGATTTTTAGGAGGCTGGTCAAGGAAAGGGGCTTTAATTTTTCGAACGTTTATTCCGAAAAGTCGAAAAACCTTATTTTGAAATTCGTTATGCATGTAAAATGTATTAAAATATTATGTATTAGCACACATTTCTAGAGATATATTTTTTCTTCGACCCAGATCGTCCGACCTATCCGAAGGTGTAAGGTATCTATTTGGACTGCCGGAAAGTGCCACCCAAATTAGGCAGGAACCCAGTGGGGGTGGCATCCACAGTGACTGTACCCCCCTTCCTCTGCCATCAATCTCTCAGAAAGACTTATTGACCTACATATTTACCGTGCTCGTACTCAGAGCTAATACGGCAACTATTTGGGAAGAGGCGAGAATTGAGCTCGGGTAGTCCGAGATTAATCCCCGCACCCTAACCACTGGGTTGTCCCACCCCTAGGTATATACTACTTCTTCGACCCAGACCGTCCGACCTACCAGAAAGTGTAAAGTATCTGTTTGGATCTCCCGGAAGTGCCACCCAATTTAGACCGGAATCCACTGGGGGTGGCATCCATAGGGACCGTACTCTCCTTCCCCTACTACCAAACTCTCGGAAGGACTTATGGACCCACATATTTAATGTGCCCGTACTCCGCGTGAACACAGCCTTTGAGATATACTTGTAATTATAAAGTTTCTTAAAATAAGCTGTAGAATTTTATGAAACCATTCAATTTAAAAATTCAAATTTTTAACTTTCTATACGAACCCTGTACAGCAAAAGTTACAAGAATTAGACTATTTCTGAAGTCTTCACTAGTTAAAATGAAACAGTTCCATGAAATTATTTACAAAATTCACGAAAATCTACTCCCCCCCCCCCCTTCAAGTTTTTCTTTAAAAATAAAGGTATCCCTAACCTAAATTTTACCCAAAGATCCCTAAATTGCCATGAAAAGTTTTGAATTTAAGCTTGAGATAGTTATGGCAATACCATAAAAGACAATAAATTCATTTATTAACGTCCTCGGGAATTTTTCCTTTGAAAACATCCAGCTTTCAATTTATGTAGTTTAATTTAATTTAATTGCTTGGATGTATAATTTATGCTTCATTTTGATGTATTGTAAATATATTGAAGATTTGTTAATATATTTAAAAATATTACAATAATATTTATTATATGCTGGATAATTATATATTTTACTTACATTCAAGGTTTAAAATATGAATGTTATGATATTTTTCAATTTGATAATCTATGTGTTCTAGAAAGCTGATTAATGATTTTATTATAGAACAAATGTATATAAGTACTACATATAGTGATTATATTATTGTATGGGTCCATACTTAAATTAAGTCCAAAAATTAAACAAAAGAACAACTTTCAAATGAAATTTTAATAAAATATATATAGGTTTTTCATTTTCATATTGATTGTGATACAAATTCGCGTGAAAACATGGGCATTGCAGCCCACCGACTGATTTGGTACAGGACCTTCAGGCCTTGCCTAAACGCCCGTACGGTCAAACTCAGTGAAAGGAAAGAAGCGGAAGTCACATAAGAAAAATACTAAACGGATAGGATGAGCAATTTACCTTGTACTCACGCTACGCTACACACAATAACAATGTACTACTGCATCAGAAAATAACGCCATGCATTGAAATACATTGAAACAATACCAACAATCAGCGCTACAACAAGAAACGGAACATAATGACACTATATGTATGCATACAGCGCATATTCAGAAAGAAACATAAGAATTCAATGGGCCTTCTTGTATTTAATTATAATGTCAGGTATAACTACCACTATTTACTAGTAGGGATATAGAATAATTTATTTATTTGTTTATTTTCTTGCGATTCAATCTTAGATAAAATAAAAGTACCTTTTGTTTCAAACAATGTAAGTGATAATTTTGTATTTAGCAGTATTAAGTGTTCAATATTTTGCACAAACCTAACCTTACAGTGGAGTGCGTGATCTTTTTTAGCACCTTGTTTAGCCAGTGATAATGTATTTAGTGCTGTTACGTCACTTTTATCGCTTTTTTAAACATATGGTAACTCTAAATGCTAGTAAAAAGCATAGCTTTGAATAGACTCGCTCATGTGAAATGTGCGAGCTATGAAATATTTCAAATTAAAACTTAATTTAACAAATAATGAAATTAGAAGTATAAAAAATCTGACATGGGCAAAACTTTCCTTATATAATGCAATAAATATACTTCTTTCATAATGAAAAAAATGATAAGATCTATGGCAGAATGTTTTTAATGTTGAAATGTACATTGGGATGACAACATGTAAGATATCATTTTCATTAATTTGGCGATATTTTATCAGTTTTGTGATAATTTCGTCAATTTGGCAACATTTAAAAAAGTCGCCAAGTTGGTGACATCCCGTCAAATTCGTCGCCAAGCCTTACGGATAGTCTGACGGAGAAAACGGTTATTCTTATTGTAGATTCTTACTCTTTCCAAGATATTGAATTTTGATCAATTAGTCATTATTTTCATTGATTTAGCGTCATTTTTGTCGATTTGGTGATATTTTGGCTAATTTGGCAACATTTAAAAAAAAGTCGCCAAGTTGTTGGCGATATTCCGCTAAATTAGTCGCCGAAATTTTGCCAAGCGTTACGGACGGAGAAATATGTTACTCTCCTTCCGTAACGCTCCGTATATAGTAGATAAATGACTATTGGTGAATATTGGTGTTAGGCGTCAAGATACAAAACTATTTCCCAACATATTATCCCTTTTGAACCCCACTATTACCCCTCTTGAATAGAACGAACAAGAATGATGTCAACAAGTTTATCTCTTAATGAAAAATATATATATTAAATGTGAACATATTTCACAATAGTTAATACTTTTTTTCAATTTTATGTGATTTTTTGATAAATGTGTTTGAAAAATGTGCAATATTTCGAGAACGGTTTAGTCTAGCGTTCTAAATTTTATGTCAATAGTTTGCTAATGAAAAACTACATAAAGAAATGATCATTTATGTAACTTTATTAAAGGTTCAGATTTTTTAACAATTTTTCCAAAAGTTTATTAGAAAATTTGGGGATCTTCCGAATGTTCGAGTGTGTTTAAAAGCAATAAGCTTCCAGTATACACTGATTGCAATTTTTCTACCAAATTTCGTTATAATTGTTCCATTTGTTCGTGAGATATCGTCTTCACAGACACACACACGCACCACCTCATAAACGTTTGACTCGTGTTCAGGGATGCCTGAAACGTGCTCTCCCTTCGAAAACTCGAATTTGTATTTTCGACCCCTTCACAATACTTTCCTTATACGTTACACTATGCATATAGGAAAAGTAAACATTTGAGAATTCTAATACAATAAGTTTATGGATTTTGAATATTAAAATAAACAAATTAGAATACAGGAAGACAACGAAATCAAAGTAACATATTTAAACAGCAGAAACATATTTAACAAATAGAAGCACGTTTAAAGCACAATGCAGAGACCCTAGTTACGTCTGTGATAAATACATCATAAGACAAGTTACGCTGTGAAAGAGATCTCAAAATCGTTTACAAATCAGATATTGCATCGAATTAAGAATTAGTTGCTATTTACATGCGTTTTACATACACAAAGCCTATACAGTGACTTACTTATTCCAGATGGTTTTACAATCATTAATAGCTGGGTGTAAGCTTTCTCAATGGTTACATGCATATTTATCAAGAGCCACCACTCCTTGCGTAATAAGAATATATTCAATATTTAAGTTGAGCGTTTCAAACGTGGAAGAAGTGAGATAAGATTTAAATGACATATACGTATTAACTGCAAATGTTGTATTAGCCAAAGATTCATGTATGGACGCGTGTGTTCAAAATATTAATAACGTTAGACTATAGGTAAACTGTATGTTGGTTGCATATTTCTCTTTCTGAAGACGTGACTGAAAGGGATGAATGTAATAATTGGTGACAGGTGGAGACGCAGTTGAAAAAAGATTCGTGAATCAATTGAAATTGCTAGAGTAGGAAAAAATATTATGAATTTGATAAGATGGACTTTTTTTATCCCAAAAATAAAATAATCTTTTTATTTACTTAAAATAATTCTGTTATTTAAAATGAATATGTTGGTTAAAAGTTCTAAGAGATTACTGAAGCTATAAACAGGATATTTTTAGTTATTTTATTTCGATAAAGTCTTCACAACATAAATGTACCGACTAAATTGAGTGGTACAGTAAAGTGAAGCTAATAATGAATAAGTTATATCTAACGACGAATAAAGACAAATTTAGTAATAAATCCAATTAGTAAAATTAAAACCTGATTTCATGAAGGCAAATCTAAAAGTAAATCCCATAAGGCAAATCTAATAATGAATTCTATAAGGTAAATATAATAATGAAATTTGTAAGGCAAATTTAATAATGAATTCTATAAAGCATATTTAATAATGAATTCTATAAGGTAAATCTAATAATGAATTCTATAAGGAAAATTTTATAATGATCACTGATGTACATTTAATAACAAATTTTATTGGGTAAATCTAACAATAATTTCAGTTGCATAAACCTATTAATGAAAGCAATAATTCAATTTTAAAGAGCAAGGTGAAGTTAATAATAAAGTCGCATCTAATGCCAAATAACACAAATTTAATAATGAATTCAATTTGCTAAAATATACACCGGAATGTATTAAGATAACTCTAAAAGTGAATTTATAATGCAAATCTAATAATGAACTTTGTAAGGAAAATTTAATAATAATTCACTGAAACAAATTTAATAAAAATTCCATTAAACAAACTTAGCAGTAATTTCAATTGCCTAAATTTGATAATGATATCATTAATTCAGGTTTAAAGAGCTCCATAATGTGAAGGTGATAATGATTAAGTTTAACTAATGACAAAAAAGATAAAATTAATAATAAATTCAGTTAGTAAAATATAAACCGAATTCATAAAGGTAAATCTAAATATATATTTATATATTTAATAGTGAATTGTAAATGGTATATAATAATGATATCTATAAGGCAAATCTTATAATGAATTTGGTAAATAAAATTTAATAATGCACTGAAGGAATTTTAATAATGAAGTCCATCAGTTAAATCTAATAATAACTTCAGTTGCACAAATCTAGTAATGAAAAAAATTCAATTTTAATCAGTTTAATAACGTTCAGTTCAATATTATATTTGTGCAACTGAAGTTGTATTTAATGACGAATATATATATATATATATATATATATATATATATATATATATATAAATAATACAAATTTAATAATGAATTTAATTAGTAAAATATAAACCTGAATGACCAACTTAAAAACAAATTCTATAAGGTAAAAAAAATCTAATAATGAATTTAGTAAGGAAAATTTAGTAATGATTTCACTGAAAAAAATATAATAACGAATTTCATTAGCCAAATCTAACAGTAACTTCAGTTGCACAAATATAATAATGAAATCCATAATTCAATTTTAATGAGTTCCATAATGTGAAACTAAAAATGAATAAGTTTATCTAATTACAAATAAGACAAATTTATTAATAAATTCCATTTAATGAAATATAATTCTGAATTAAGGCAAATATAAAAATTCTATAAGACAAATTTTATAATGAATTCTATAAGGCAAAACTTATAGAATTCATTATAATTATTAATTCTTCAGGGTAAATCTAATAATGAATTTAGTAAGAAAAAATTAATAATTTAAGCAAACAAATTTAATGACAAATCCCATAAAACACATCTCAATAACTTTAATAGTCTAAATCAAGTAATGAAATCAATAATGCACTCTTGGTGAGTTCAATAAAGTGAAGCTAATAATAATGAATATATCTAATATAATAAGACAAAATTAATAATGCATATTATTAGTAAAATCTATATGAATTCATTAAAGCAAATCTAAAAATAAATAAGACAAATCTCATCATGAATTTAGTAAGGTAAATTTAACAATGAGTACAAAAATGGCGAATCTAATTATGAATTTAATATTGAAAATCTAATGATAAATTCAATAACACAAATAAAAAATTGCAATAATACAACTGTAAAATCTAATAATAAATTCGAAAAGGTAATCTAGCAATAAATTCAATAAGTCGAATCTAATAATGTACACGTTCAATCAATCTATTAATTAAACCAATGAAACAAATTCTATAATGATTTTAATCAGTTCAATCAAGAGATGAATTTAGTAAACAAATCTTTGAATGAATTCAGTAATCAAATCTTAAAATGACTTGAATAAGCAAATATTAGAATGAATTTAATAAATCTAATCTAATGGTGTAAAGTCAAATTTAATGATGAATTCCAAAAAAGAAGTTTAATTATAAATTTAATTAATTCAATTAGAACATAAATTCAATAAGCAAATCAATTCTTGAATAAATTCAATAAGTAAATCCTAGAATGAAGTCACTAAGTAAATCTCTTAGAATTAATAAGTCTAGTCAAATGACGTGTAAATTGAATTTAATGGTGAATCTTCAAAAATTTAACAATGAATTCAGTTAGTCAAATATATACCAAAATTCAAACCGTAGGGAAATTCTAATAGGCCCAATAACACAAATCTAATAATACTTTGAATTAGTGAATTCAAGAAATACCAGAAATATCTTATACAGAAATATATAATCAAAATAATTTTGAATTAGGAGATAACTGCATTGTGTATTTTGATCAAATTTATGATGTAAACACCGGCGTCCGATCAAATATTATTGCCATCTCGTTAGGCATATTATGTTTTTGGAATTCGTCGCCTGAAACTGTTATTTGCACATGTCTGAAAGGAAAATGGACCCTTTTAAATCTGAAGATTATGATCGAGTAGCTGACAATAACGCATTATCTGCGATTATAACGATATGAAATAAGAGGGATGATGATAAAGAATATAAATACGAGCAAAACAATTATAATCGTTTAAATGCATGTGGTTATTTGGGACAGCTGATAGATTTCATGTCAGCGACATCTGGATGTAAATAAGGAAAATTAATGTAAAATATCTGAATTGAGTAGCTCTACTCGACTTTCTCATGGCATCGTATTCCATGTTATTTAGGCCTATTTGTAATTAGCATCAGAATAAAAAGTGTATGTTTGCAACAGATTTAGTTCGTAAGTCATTCTTTAAATCTTTTTCTGTAAATTTCTTAAAAATTTTTTGAAGCTGACAACAAGTATATCACGCAGATAGATATGATGTATTTGACTGATTTGTGTTAAAATGTATTACTTTATTACCATTTGTATCCATAGTGCAATTCAAACAATTATCTTAGATTATGGTGCCAAGGAAAATCATGGACCACCAGGCTAAAAACTTAGAGTAGTATTAGTTATTAGATACTACTCTATTAAGTTACTCTATTAAGTCTCTAAGTTTTATTACAGACAGTAACATTAATTATATATATATATATATATATATATATATATATATATATATATATATATATATATATATATATATATATATATATATATATATATATTGTTACTGTCTATGATAGAAAAAAAAACTGACAGTTATACATTTAAAGGGATATTTAAGGTGTTTAGCTTGATTTGTAGACGTAGACTTATAGGATTTATAGTTTTTTTTTTTACTTGACTGGTTGCATTTTATTTTATATTTTGACAATTTCTTCGGGTAGATAAGCCTTCCTTGTGTAAAGCAATGATAATACTTTAATACTTTTCTTTCGAGGTGTTAAATGAATTAAATTCGCTAATCCTCTGTTTTTTCCCTCCCAGCTCGACCGTCCGACCTACCCAAAAGTGTAAGGTACGTCCAACATTACGTCGCATTTTAGCTCTTAATTTGATGCAATGCACTAAAAATGTGATGCGGTTTGTTACGCTATATTAAGCATTTACTTTGAAAATACTGAATTTTTCGAGGTAATACAGTCCTCGTACACATTCACACAGACGAAATGAGTTCTGTAACTGAACCAAATATGTACAGTAGTCAAAAACTGCTGCAATAAGAACCAATAATAAAGAAAAACTCCATCTAAATATACCATACATTAAAATTAAAGAAGTCAACCTGTTTCAAAGAAAAACAGCCTTCTTCCTCGAGATAAACAAAAAGGATAATCTCACTTATTCGCGCAATTTCGGCATATGTGGTAGAGTAGCAGACGTGGCTGAAAGTAGTTGATTGTTTTTCACTTTTATTTTTGTTTTTTTTTATTATTTTGCCGTCGTTTTCAATTATTTTTATTTTCTATCTGTTCTTCTTATTTATGTTTATTATAAATTATTTTAAACGCCTCACGTTCTGCCATTACTGTTTATCTAGATTTACTCACTATTCAGTTACTTCTATTCGCTCTGCTAACCACTCTCTTACCTTCTTGTTTTCTTTTTGTTTATTCTTTATTTTTTACTATTCTTTCTTTGACTCTTTTTTATTGTACCGTTCATTCGTTGTATCCTGTCTTCCATTATCCTGCCTTCTTGGTGTTTACCTCTCTCATTTCTCTTCGCGTCGCTGTCAACTTTTTCTCCTACTTCCAGCCTTTAGTGCTATTTTACCACAGACGTGAACTTGCTGGAAAAAGTGAGATTTCGGTTATTGTTTATCCTGAAGAAAAAGATTGTTATTTGCTTTCAAAACTGGCTGATGCCTTAATTTCAATGTATACTGTATTTAGATGTTTTTTTTTTATATATATTATCGCGTAAAGTAGGTCCTAAAACATGGTTATCTGTCAAAATTCGATACATAAGAATTTCGGGAAATTAGATGGCAGGAAGATATAAAGACATATTTTCTTGCCAAAAGTACCAGAAAGTAAAACATAAAAAACCATTCTAGTAGACCGCGATGAACTTGAGTAATCAAGAGTACAATTCCTGCTTCAGAAAATTTCATCCAAACTTGTCCAAGTGGGATTTGCTTGGTTACGTACTCAATGGGTGTGAAATATTTTATTCGTCAAGCTATATTTTAAAACGGCTTAACACGGTTAATCCTTGAATACCCATTATACTAAGCGTTAATTCTCGGTTTTACACGAATTCCCAGTCCACACAAATTGCACCCGAAAGATGAGGGACTCCAATGGACGAATGTGTTCATTATTTCTGTTGCACTTTTCTTTAAATTGTCATCGCCTCACAAGTTTCATTTCGAATTATGCACGGTCGTATGATTTTCACTTTACTGTGCAGAGAAAGTATTGTTTTTCAAAACTTCTCTAATTAGGGAGTTTGGCGGATAAGCGTGTTCTAAAACATTCTGAAACCATTTTGAACTTTTTTGGTGTGTGTGTGTGTGTGCGAGTGTGTGTGTGTGCGTGTGTGTGCGTGTGCGTGTGTGTGTGTGTGTGTGCGTGTGTGTGTGTGTGTGTGCGTGTGTGTGTGTGCGCGTGTGTGTTAGGGAGGACCGAATAATCAAACTTCGAAGAAACTTTTAGTGTTAGTGCCTAAAAGTTCGGGGTAAACTAAGTTTATCAAAATAATAATAATAATAATAATAATAATAATTCATATCTTCTATTCTGGCAAATTGCTCAAAATTTAAAGAAAACCTTTTAGATCAAAATTAAGCTTGTTTTAGAAACAATTTTTCCCCCAATTAAATCCCTGTTTCATCTTTCCTCTCTGCTTGTCTCACTTCGATCCCTTCTTTAATCTCTTCTTGTCCTGCTTTCATTGCTCCTTGTCCAGTTTTCATCTATTTCATCCTCTTTCACCACTTCCATCTTCCATGGCTTTAATTAAAGCCATCATGTCTTTCAGCTGTCCCTCCATCGCTTTTTTACTCACTACCATATGCGCTTGTCAAGTTTCCCCAAAGTTCCACTTCTGACGCCAATTTGTTACGAGCGATTCATCCTTTCAAATTGTGGGTCTGTTTTTTTCGGGATACACAAATGAGTCCGAATTTCTCTATAACTAACGCTTTTATATAAAAGCACAAATAAGAGTAAACAGGAACAATATACAGTGGAACAATATACAGTGGAACAATATACAGCTCGATGACTCTCTCACTTGATCACTAAATAAATGTTAGGTATAATAAAACAACAGTTTTAAATGCTTCATTCATTTACAAAGTAACTGATTATGTTCTCAAAACACTCGCGTATATTTCGCAATTTATTTTGAATTGTATCACGGCAACTCTACGATGACTTCCTTATATCTTCTCCTTAGAAATCTCTAGAATGAGAGCTGTATCATCGAAACTAGTGGATTTTTCTGGAAAGTCCCAGCGAATTTGGAAATTCGCCAAGTTTGCGAGATGTAGCCTAATCTGGTTCCCAAGCCACGAAAATGTCGCCAAGTTCAGGCAACTCTACTTTCACGTAATAGCAATGGCTGCCTGTAAAATTGTTTTCTATAAGTATATTCGTAACAATATACTTGAATTGCAAATAATTATTTATTATCAAATGAAATTAAACTGCAATAAAAGGAGTGAATATAATATATTTTCAATTAATTCTTATTAAGTTTTCCAAATATGAGATATTTACAGTTCATTATTTTCTGTCGTCTATATGAGGATTGAATAAGACTGGTTTAAATTCTGTATCGGATGTTATATGCCACCTTAAAGCAAGTATTTAAATAAAATAGTAGAATTTTATGTATTTAGAAATGAATATTCTATATACAAAGTATTAATATAGAAATGAATATTCTTCCATGGTTATAGAGTTAAGACGAAAAAACTTTATATTGAGCAGCTCACGGAAGAATTATGTATATTACTTTTGCATTAGAACTTTTCCAAGACATCTTACCATACGATTTTGCCAGATTTAAGGATTCGTTTTTTTCAGATATAAACAGTTAATTTCTCTAATTAAGTAATACGGGATTTAAAATATTGTTCACGAACAACTAACTCTTTGTCGCATGAATTAAATATTAGCAAACATTTTATAATTTTAAGAAAAACATCAAGTTAACCCTGAGAAAAAATAGGTTGCGTGTCTATGTGCTATAAAATAGGGAGTACTTACTATATTTTTTTAATATAGAGTGGTATTAAATCTTAGTCACGGTTTGGATAGTTAATAATTATTATTATTTTATGTTTAGCGGTGTTTATTTTTAGTATGATTATTATGTCATATGGATAATCACTGCTTCTTTTTCCATAACATTCCTAACATTTCCATAACACATGTTCTATAACAATTTGCATTGTATCTGGTTCCGCAATAACTGAATTTCTTTCCAGATATTCGATTACTGAAGGGTTACAGGATTATTAACATACGTCGTTTTCTTTAAATATCCTCTAAGAAAGTAATCCGACCAATAAAATTTTAAACTTCTTGAAATTATTCTTTTTCCTAAACATTGTTCTTAAAAGTTCCATCAGTGGTTCCATCCTATTGAAACTACATCCTCAGAATATTTTTCACATTTCACATCAGAAATTTATTTTCAATCAACACTGAGTTTTTCAATGAAAGAATTGTTATTTTTGAGATAAAATTGCGTAACTTAGTACATTTTTCTGGTGCAACTTTTTTTATCATAAATTTCTCAACCTTTCTCTGTAAAAAAAAAATAAATAAATAAAAAATGAATAAAAAAAAGCAAAAGTAAAAATATTTAGCGTTATTAACTATTCAAACTGCAGTCTAATTTTTATGCCAAATCCGTATATAGCTTCAGTGGTATTGACTCTTCGAAATTTTTCGCCACCTTTTTAAGGAAACTCTATTCACTGCTCAACCTCAGCAAGCTCAGCTTCAGCACGCTTAGCCTCAGCGCACTCAACCTCAGTATGCTCAAAATCCACTTTTAGCCCACAGGTGGGCAGTTCCCAACAAGTAGCCATGGATGAGACAAGTATAAGCGTTCTCCAAAAGCCGTGACACCTCGGAAAGGTATCAATTTGCCTCTAATGCTCCAAATGTCACTTTCAATGCGCCACTCTGAAGGATTGGCTGCTGGGAAATGCAGGCGCTGCAGCTGATATGACTGCGGCTGACAACCAGTAATTTATCGCTAAGTAATGCCGTTCTAATTGCGCGCGCCCCTTGACAAACGAGAAAGTGATCTTCATGGTAATCGGCGACGATACTGTCTGAAAATAATTGTCTAGGGAGGGAGGTTTTAAAAGCATTATGGCGGATGAGTAAATCCTTTTGATGCAGAATTGTATCCGCTGAGGATGTTCTAAGATGCAGAACAATGGATGGAAGATTGTTTGAAACAATCATCCCCAAACCAGGGTTTCTCGAAACCCTGGGGCTTCAGGAATCTATGCCCGGGGTTCTTCGAGAATTTTCAAAAGCTTGCGAAAAAAAGTACAACTTGTAACTGAGTAAAAATATTGTAGTTATTATGATTTTAACCTAATTCATTATTTAAACAATGAAGCACTTTGAAAGATTATCTTGGTTTGAGTGTTAGTTAAAATTCAAGCAACGAGAGCTTTACTTGGGAAGAGAAATGTACGACATGTGTTAATTTTATTCATTTTCATTATTCGCAAAGCCTCGCGGACATTTCTTTTAATCCAATTTATTTTCGAAGAAATCGTATTCGATGTTTTAAAGCGCATTCGTGCTAAGTTTGGGTGGGTTTCGGATGTAGATTAGTCTGCAAAGTGATAGCGTGGGCTGTGGTATTTGGGAGATCAAACCCTCTCCATTGGTTGGTCCATATTGGAAAACGAACTCGAGTGTTCCTATTCCTCCGTCCAAGTTGATCCTCGACCCTATTTTTCGGAGTTTCTGTCTACCCAGACCCTCTGATCCGATCAACCCGACGGTGTAAAGTATTTGTTTAGACAGCTGGGAAAGTCCCACCAAATTTAGACCAGAACCTAATGGAGTGCCAACAACAGGGACCACAACATATTTACCCTAACCCATTGTCTCTCGGATGGACATCCGGAGCTACGTATTTAACGTGCCCATACTTTGCGTAGACACGATTTTCAGAGCTCCCGGCTACGCCTATGACAGAAGACTCTGAAGAAGGATACTTAATTTTGATCACCCTGCAATATGTCTTGTAAGAAAGGTAAAAACCGCCAGTTACATTGTTTCACCTCCTCCATATAATCCTCGCGTTTTGCAAGTGGTAAAAACAGCAAACACGGAGAATCAGATAAGCGGCAGAATGGCAATCAGATAATCCTGCTTTTTTCGTTTGTCATTTGCATCCAATCTTTCCGGTTGATGTCCTTCCAGTAAGTGATGGGTGCGGTGGAATGATTGGGATTTGCTTCAGATTATAGACTGCTAAATTTGCTTAATGGTTTTCGGACTTACCTGATTGATGTCTGCATCATTTATTTAACGACGTGCAACATTTGGAGGCTGTTAGTCATCATCAGACGTCTTTTAAAAGAAGTCTGTGTAAGAGAAAATACTAAGCTGTCTCTCGCGACGCGAAAGTGAAGCGAAGTGATGTATTGTGTTACATGTTTAATCATTGAGACGTTTATTTCATGAAAGTAAACAACCCAGAATACTAAATCCGAAATATTAAATAATTAATGCACAGGACAACATAGTAACTTATATAAGTTGTACCAAACAAATAGAAAATTTTGTTTGGCGTGCGAATATTTATTTTTAATTAATTTTTTTTCATAGACATTATTTGACCTTTGATCTCATATCTCAGTGCTTAGAGTGAAATTTCAAATTTGAGCTTTATAATGACCTTAAACATGATTCGTTCAAGCTATGTACAAAATATTATATAAATCGGTTGCTTTTAGTATGTCAATGAAACATTCGCATATAATCAGATTGGAGTCGGTATTCAGGAAGCTACGTTCGGAACTCGCTTCGCTTCAAACATGAGTTCAGCAACATGACTTTCGCTAAAAATAAACAAATTTGGATTTCGTTAGAATACTGTAAGAAATATATGTAGTATGAGTCTCCACTTGATTTTCTCATACATTCATATTCCATAACGTTTAGTTTCACTTGTAACATACTCAATATCATGCAAAATAGATAAATAAATAATAATAATAATAATGTGTATTTCTTAATGATTTTGTACATAAGTTATTCTTTTATAATGTTTCGTAAAAATTATTTTTTCAAGTTGGCAGCAGGTCTATCAAGCAGTAAATTTGATGCAATTGGTTGATCTGAGTCAAAATATATTATTTTAACTAGCCATTCCCACCCAAGCTTCTAATCGTTGAAATGACTAGTGATTACTATACGTGACACCCATTTGTTAAAATTTCCGAATATCAAAAATTGTTTAAATTTTAAGAATGAAAATGGAGCACATTTTACTCGTAGTTCTGTTAACATGAAAACTGCGGTATGTGAGAAAATATATCATCTCATATCACTATATAGTGTATATTGCCATCTTTTTCACCGTTTTCGAACAAATTAATTGATAATAGCGTTATTTTTCAATTGTTTGATTTAAATAATAGCCAGTAAACGGTTTCGGTATTTGAAACGTAACTCTGTTGCCATAGTTACCACAATGGAATCGAAAACTAAAAATAAATTAATTGATTAAATATAAAACACAAAATTATCTGCTGTAAATATAAATTAAAACATCTTAAGAACGGTTGATTGTACACACATAAAGCGTTAATTAAGGGAAATTAGGATATTTTTTTCCGCGCATGACGGTGAGGGCCCCGACTTAGCCTAACTTGGGCCCGGGGCAAACATTTCTCTGGCGCCTCCCTCTATCTCTCGATATATATAAAATGAACTGAAATATTTTTTCAAAAACTAATTGCGTTCTGGAAAAAGGTATAAGAAATGAACCCCTTGCACATTTTAATGGAATTTCAATTACTGACAAATTTCGCGCCAACATACTCTTAGTATGGTGTTATATAACACCAATATGAATCTTTTCGCTGAGTAAATCTACTCCGAAGGCATAATATTTTTTCAAGAAACACTATTTGATTTTTCAATATTATAATTGTTTGTTCTGGGGCCCCTCTAACGCAGAGGCCTGGGAAAGCTGCCCCGCATGCTCTGTGTTAGTCATGCCCTGATGATGGTATGAAAACGAATTGTGTGTGTCTATCCTTTCTCGGGTTATAGGTAAAATAATGTTAAAACAAAAAATTCCGCAATTTATAAATATATTGGACAAAATTCCCATATTTAGTATTTTTCACATTGTTTAGAGGTCAAGTCCTACGTATCTGAAAAGCTTCAAGCTTTTACTTTCGGTAATTTGAGCTGTTTAAGTGTCCCTTTATCCGTCAGTAAAATATCTCTCAGCAGCTTTACATAGGAAAGAAATTGTCAAGTTTTATAAATTTTTTGAACAGGATTTCAAAATTTTGGATTTTTCTCATTATTTAGAGGTCAAGTCCATTAAGTTTCATGTTGTTGTTGTTCAAGAAGTTTCATGTGTTCACCTTCAGAAGTTTAGGCCCTGTAAGTGTCCCCTTTACTTTAATACTGTAGTTCAAATTATTGATTTCTCGCCAAGACTGTACTATCCCCATTGTTACCGGAATTATCATTGTTTTCCATATAATACTGTCAAGTCCTAAGTTTAAGCAAAATTCCATGTTTCCACCTTCAGAAGTTTAGGCTGTGTAAGTGTCCCCTTTACTTTATTAATGTAGTTCAAATTATTAATTTCTCGCCCAGACTGTACTATCATCATTATTACCTGAATTATCATTGTTTTATCATATAAAAATGTCAAATCCCATGTGAAAGCAAAGTTTCATGTGTCCACCTTCAGAAGTTTAGGCTGTCTAAGTGTCCCCCTTTACTTTAATAGTGTAGTTCAAATTATCAATTTCTCGCCCAGACTGTACTATCATCATTATTACCGAAATTATCATTGTTACCGGAATTATCATTGTTACTTTTATTATCATTCTTTTCCCGTATTAAAATGCCTGAATTATGAGTCGCCACTCTACTACCTCATTCATTCATATCGCATAGTGTTAATTCCACTAGTCCAGCAATCATTATCAGAATGAAAAGTAAAATATGTATCTTTTCTTTCAAATTTCGTAGTTAAGTTATTTCTTTAAAATATTTTGTAAGAATTTGTTAAAGGTTTCCTGTTTCACGTTGGCGATAGGTTAGTAGCACTGAATGGACAATTCCGATTTTTTTTAAAAAGATTTTAAAACCAATTGATATTTATAGAGAATTTTTTTCTGATTTCAAATATCCAAGCGAAAATCTCTTAAAATAATTATTTATTTAAATATCAAGAAATGAAAAAGCGCAAAATCTACTCAAACACAAAACGGTTCGTAATTGGCTTTGACGTCACACGGCCTGCTCGACCTGTGATGCAACATTCTAATATGTGCTTTTTCTAATGAGATATTTGCAAGTAGTTGGCGTTTAATTTCGGTTACAATTTGTTTTTAATTGTTTTACCCATTTGTTCTTGGTCTGCTCGAGTTTAAATTATGTGTTCCTTATTTTATTTTATTGTAAGCATAGATTCTGGTTTTGTTAAAGGGCAATCGGACAATTTGCCTAAGGTCGATTTTACTGTGATGGCGCTCTCTTTCAGAAATAATAAATATTTTGTGACAGCTGAAACTCGAGATGTAAACTTGATACCCTTTTCTTGAAGGTTTATAATAATAATAATTATTATTATTATTATTATGTGAATTATATTTACGTTTAAGGCATCTGTGGTGGAAATTGGAGCATTACGAAAAATGCAAACACTTTGGACGACAATTTCTCCGAACGTGATAGATGAAAATGTATATATTTTTTTGTTGTTTCGTTGGTCCAGATTATGAATATATGAAATAATTTTAATACTTTGGAACTTTTTTAGAGAACACTTAAAGCGTCTATCCGAAAAAGTGTTTTTTTAATTTTTCCTACTTTCACTCAAACTTCAAAAGATAGATCTAAATAGTAAGCAACAGAAATATGTATTAGTATATTTAGTTTCTGAATCTACTTTTTGAGAAGAAGAAGCTAATATATTGAACCTTACTGACTTAGTTTTCGAGTAATCGTCTTGACAAGTCGAAGAAGATTGAAAAACTTTCATTTTACAAACTATAATGCTTATATCTCAAAAACTAAAAGTGCTAGCTATGAACAATAAGCAAGAATTTGTAGCTCTTTTAAAGTCTTGCAAGTGTATATAATTGGGTTTTGGATCGAGTGGTTCTAATTTCGATAGCTTAGTTCTTAACCTGGATTTTCCAATAGCTGGGAAAGTTGCAATATTTAAAATATCGTGATTGCTGCAGCTCAGTGTTTTTACTTATTTCTTGGTGAAATATGGGTGCACAAGGATGAGATATTTTATTTTGTTTAAAAAAAATATAAGGTTAAATAAACTTGGGGATTCTAAAGATGTTTAATTATTGGTGAGGTATGAACATAATACATGGAAATATACATTATCCAGTAAGTAATTATGTGCCGCCAGACAAGTTTATAAATTAATTTGAATGTAAAATCTCGTCAGATATATTGTTAAGTTTAATATATATACCGCAAAGCAAGTTAAAAAATTTTCATTTTTTGAGAGTTGGCGTTTAATTTCGTATATATATATATATATATATATATATATATATTTGAAATGTAATAATAAGAATTAAGTAAAAATAAAAAAAAAATAAAAATACAATTCAAGTAATATTAACATCACCATAGAAGCAAATTCACGGCCATAATGCCGATAAGAGAAAAGAACAGAAACTTCCCAAATTCGATGATTAATCAGAATTAAATTCCTCTTTAGGTCTGAGTATTTAATTCTAATTAACCGAAACAAATGCCTGTTTCAGATTAAGCAATAGTACATTACTATAAATGCTTAAACTCAGACTACAGGCATCAAAAAATGAAAAAATGAAAAAAGGATACATTAAGAAAATTGTATTACCATGCGGCATGAATCATTCCTCTTCTACCACGTGTATACACGATCAACCTCAACAACTTAATCTAGAAGCACCGGAATGAACAAGTCGAAATTCTACCAGGGAGGCAGTACGAACGTTCACGGAAATACTCCCAAACCCGTCCAGTGAGTCTAAGCTGAAGACTGGACAAGCAATTCAGAATACAACTTCCCAAACATGCAGAACTGAATATGAATATGAATCATAGATGAAAATTCCTACTAAACAAGAATTCATAGGAAAACTGGATAATCGAGAATGCCACTATACACCATTATAAGGGCGCACAAAACGTAGTTTCAATACTGACAAAAGTTACATTTTTTTGCGAAAATAAAATTCAAAACATTAATGTTAATGCATCTTATTTTCCGATTTTTTGATTTTTCTAATGTTTTTGACTTAGTTTATTATTTTTCATTTTTATTTATTTATATAATTAATAAATAATTATATATAACATACAAACATATATATATATTTTTTTCTCTCTCTCTCTCTCTCTCTCTCCTGTATGTTAGTCACTATAATTGGGAATGTTTTCTAGGATGTTATCGAGTGAAATTTGATACACTGAGTTGATAATTTTAATAACAAAATTGGGGGGATATGCATTATTAGTCGCTGTACTCAATAATTCCATAAAGTGCGCTAATTTATAATATTCATCACAAATTTTATTGATTCTAAGAGCCTGGTTTATTATAATATTTCTAAATACAGATATATGCAGACAAGAGTCAAAATGTTGAATTTTTGATGTATTAAATTTAAAATCCTGTCTTTTATCATACAAGTTTATAACCATATTACAATTTTGTAAATTTAAATTTAAATCTAAAAAGTTTGCAACATTTGTGTCATTATTACTTGCATTTAATTGTAAATTATTTGGATAAAAGTTTAATACTATAGGGATATTATTATTTGGGGATACACATAAAATGTCATCTATATATCTAAACATGTGCATATTATGCAAGCTTGGATTAATGTTTTTTTCATAGAAGAATAAATACAGATTAGCTAACAATGATGAGGCACACCCCCCTTGTGGGATACCAACCTGTTGTTTAAAAATAGTACCACCATGTTGAATATAATTCTCATAAAGAGTGAAGTTAAGTAATTTTTTAAAAAGAAAATTTGAATATTTTAGGTTGATATTATATTTTTCAAAAATTCCTAAAATAATTCTATACAGATCATCTATATTAATATTATTAAACAAATCTTTGAAATCAAAGGTAAAAATACTACGAATATTAGTAAGAGTTTTCAATTTCTTAACTACTTCAAAACTGTTTTTTACAATATGACAATTATTTGAGATTTCATCTGACGAGGATACTTCATGTAATATCTTTAATAATAATTTTCCAGCATTAGTAATGTAAGAATTATGCCCACTGGTAATGGTTCGAAAAGCAACAGGGGATTTATGAAACTTGGGTACTAAAACAATATATGGAATGTTATTACAACTATTTTTTAGATGGATTTGCTTATATTTGGCTGATATTCTATTGTATAAGATTTTAAGGTTAGTTTTATGTAAATTATAGATATGATTATTAAGTAAGTGTGACTGAAGGGTATTTTTATAATAATATTTACATATAATTGAGTAGTTTCCACTTGCCTTATCGACATATGTAATGACAAAATCATTTTGTATTTCTTTAATATCATTTTTAATTGAATTAAGTTTATATGAATTATTAATTTTCTGATTATATATATAATGATTTAAGTATTGCTCTATTAAGACTCTCCAAGGTTTAAAGGCTTCTACAGGGATTTGATATTTATAACTGATTTTATAAATAAATTTATTTAAGTCAAGAAATAAACCTTTACATATTAATTTATGTTTAAATTTAGTAGGTATACGGTACTTAGTACCCAGTAACATCAGTGATCTTAGTGCATCATAATTAATAATATTTAGATTTCCCGTTATAACATGCCCATGGTGTTTATCTACGAAGTCTTTGTATTTTTCTAAATGACAGTGGCAATATGACTCTTTATCCAATTCATAGTTTTGATTAATATCTACTGATTTGGCAATTTGATTATAGTTGAAAATATAACGTCCTAGCGGTTTATCATATTATATATATATATATATATATATATATATATTGTAATGTGCTCTGTAATTTTTTGAGTGCAAATAGCCTTTTATAGTTAGGTTTGTTATACAGTAAATTTAAGTCGAAAGTTAGATTGAGCGGTGTATTTTTTCTGGGAAATAAAAATAATATTTATGTATTTATGTTTATATATATATATATATTTTATGCATATATTTTTTTATTATATTTATATGATTTGTGAGGATTCTAAATATAATAACTAATAATTTATTTTTAAATTAAAAGCAGTTTTAAATTGTTTCTTATAATATTATATTTTAAAACCTATAATAAACAGTAAATCATTTATGATTCTGAATAGGTGAAGGAATTTTAAATTATTTTCCATTTAATTTCTTTTCCTTTTGTGCAATGTTTCAAATTTGTGATTCATGTTTTTAGATGAAATCTATTTTATAACTTTTCAAAAGCACGTGTACTTAATGAAAATACTAAATTGCAACTGCTTACTGTAGTATATACAGGTATAAAAAAATTTTATGCAAGGAATTTTTTATATTCACTAAACTAACTGCGAACATCACACACTAAACCAAAGTCAATAATCCACTTTGAATCTGGTTTTAAATTCATTCGTAATAGCAAAACTAAAAATAGAGTGCTGAACCAGTAGTGGACATCAGTAGTGGATTTTCAAAGTTTATTAAATCATAAAGAAATAACTTCTCATAAAATGTCTTTGAAAAGTGTATTATTCAGTCACTGATATATTATCATAACATACGTAATGAACACTCTTTAATGACAGTGGTTAATTTTGTTACAATCTGGCTTCCTGTGCTTCACATAATTTTTCTCGAAAAACATTTTTTGGCACAGATATAAATATTTTATCTGATGATGTAAAACTAGTAGTCGGTCACATTGGAGCGATACAATACTTATAACTATTCGGAAGTTTGGGATGGAAGAAACAATTATAATTATCGGAACTTTACGAATGTAACCAAACTAATGCACCAATTCTCAAAGACGGGAGCGGCGGACGAACCTGGTGACGTCACATTCAGTACGCGCCAAAATGGGCCGTTTTCCCGCCACAGTCAGAAAGGCGAACTTTGACTGCTAATAAAACATGAAATACAGCTCGGAGAATAAAATTTTTTGTACTTTTGTCCATTTTGAAACATTTCGAATCAAAAAAATAAATAAAAAAAGAGACCGGAATTGTCCATTGGATGCATTTGGCTTATTTATGTAAATACGAGATGTTTTGGTACCATTAATATCCATAGCGTAGTTTAAATGATCCATTTCCTTCATATACTACATACTACCATCTTTGTTTTGGAAATTATCATTGTTTCCTATTCGAATAATTTGAGTTCTAATCATGAAAATTACAAAATGTTCATCTCGTTCAAGTTTTTCACCTAATGTATCTTACATATTAGAAAAATATGTCTGTCCTTTTGTCTGTCTTTCTGTCTGTGTCGTCTATAGTGAGAAATCTAAGCTTTGGACAGCTACAAAATTGGGTATTGAATTGGCTGAATTCTCAGTAAGACATACTTCGGCGAGATTTTTTTTTTTTTTAAATCGAATTAATTTTTTAGTTGAATCACAATTTTGAACCATTTTCACACAGATTTTGCACACCTGGCCAACTGCGGCCACTCAATTTCCTGCTCGTGCCTTAGGGAAAGTTGTGTGGTCTGGGTTTTCGACACCTGGCGAAAGAAAATATTATCACAGAGTTTCCACCTTGACATCACCGGAAAGAACGAAGAACATTCCTTATAACGATTTTTTTAACCGACTCCGTATGACAATCCCTTTTTATTTATAAAAAAATATTTTTAAATAAATCGAAATATCCATATTTTATTTTTTATTTTATTTTTTTATCTATCAGAAAAAAATAAGATTAACACAAATATATAAGCTTGGTAAAAATATGGGTGTATATCTTCGCATTCTAAAAACATAAATGTTTTTTTAACTGCTTTATTTTCTGAATTTTTGTTAATTTTTAATTAAGCGCATAACAATCGAGATTTTTGAGTCCGCTCATTCTCCGGTTGGTATGTGACATCACAAACTGGGCGTTACTATTAGGAGTGGTTCACGTCTGTGCGCATGCGCGATACACTGTTGCGCGTGACTACATTTCTATTGAAACTGAAGGATTTCGCTTGAAAGGGGGGAATGATTTTGGTTCAAAGCAAGTGATTTGGAAATTGAGTAGTGTTACCTGTATCTGTATTATTTACGTAGCGGGCGCTTGTTTAGAGCCCGGGTAACGTCGGGTAATTAAGTCTACACATGAAATTTAATGGTGGATGAGTGCATTCGGTCTTGAGTTATCATATTCCCATCTCACACTATCACATTTCACACTTCACAGAGATGGCATTTCTTTCTTCTACTCTTCAAGTTTACTATCTCGTTTTATCTGAATTTGAAAAATTGATATTTTGTTGTATTTTGTTTTCATTTTGGGCATCATTTGTTCAGAGTAATGAAGTAAAATAGGACTGTGCATCTTCTGGGATTGTGTTTTTATATTTCTATCTATGGTTCTAGTTGAAAACTCCCCCCATTTCCCCTCCAATACGCAATGTAGAAGTATTCATGACTTAAGTTCATTTAACCACGTTTTATTCCAATTCGGGCAGAATTGCACATGTCGGCAGTTGTCACGTGATGAGACAGATGATGCATACGGTCACGTGATGAGACAGATTGTGTCATAGGAAATTTCTGCCTATAAGACTCGATGGTCCAACTTTTGTGGACGTGCTTTTACGTATCACAAAGAACAAAACTGTCGATAAAAGAAGCCGCCAAATGCTTGATGTATTTATATAGTAAAAGGTTTGTTGTTTTTATTTTTCTAATCAGTTTGAGACATAGGGGTTGATGATGTATTCTATTGCATACAATAGACTTTGCATACAACAAAATGGCAAGGAAAGCAAAAAGAAAAAGATTGTAAATCATTATATGTAAAGAAACACACTGAACACTTGCATTCTGCATCGCCATTTTCAACAAAACTTATTTTTTCATTGCTTTGGTTAGCTGCATCCTGTATTATTCAATCTGTAATTGAACGTTAACTGTATTTCAATAAGCTCACGAATTGAACCAAAATTTCTACCTCTTTTGCAATGATATTATATAAGTGTTTATTTTCCTTGAGTAAAGCTCATACTGAGAACATTTTAAGTATTTAAATATTAACCTTTCCTTCTTGCTTGATCCGGTCCCAATTGACTAACAGTCGATGTTTTCAGTCACATAATGAGATGAATTCTGTCTAGGAGAATGGTTATCAACAATACTAATTTGGTGGCCTATATTTCTAATAGCACTTTCAACATCGAAAAACGCAACTATCAAATAAGTTACAAAAAGTTATATTAATAAAAGGTATATTCTGATAACTCAAATTTTTTGTCATAAGTTTTTATTTTTCTAATCAGTTTGATACATGGAGGGCTGATTGTGTTATAATATATTTGCACAATATCAGATGATAGAGAAAATATAAATCATGATTTAAAACATCTAGATTGATCATAATATACGATATAAGCTCGTATATAAATACATTTCATTCAATTTCAAATAATCGAAGGTTTAGTGTATTTTAATATCGTTGACAATTGAAGTACATTCTGAAACTCGCTTCTTCTGCGATTGCATTCATATATGGCAGATATATTTTGACTACTGGTGGGTAATATTTTTTTTTTGGTAAAATGAACTTTTACTTTTTGTAATTATGTTAATACATAGAGGACTCATGATTTATTCAACTTTATATAAATAGAAACGATATATGCTTTACATAAATCGAGACCGTAAATTTTACATAAATTGAGATATTAAAATTTACGTAAATCGAGACTACAGGAAAAATATAAATTTCGAATAAAACACTTGCATTCATCATCACCCTTTTCAACACTTATTTTTTGTCACCCTGATGATTCTGATCCTTGTTTATTCAATCTCTGATAATGATAATGGGAAGTTTACTGTGTTTCAGCATATTGGCAATTGTAGAGTAAGGAAGCAATAACTCGGCCTCTTCTGTGATGGTATTTATAAGGATTTCCCTGTCTTAAGTACACATTAGACGGAGAATACTTCTGAAGTACTCATTACTCTCTAAACCTTTCCTCTATATTTGATTCCATTCCAATTGACTGACAGTTGATGCATTCAGTCACGTGATGAGATGGATTCTGTCATGGGGAATGGTTGCCAACAAGACTCTCTTGGTGGCCCATCTTTTGTAGTAGTACTTTTCACATAGCAGACAACAAAACTGTCACTAAAAGAAGTCACCAGACAGTCGGTGTACGCGCAACAACAAAGCATAAAATTAATACCTATAATTTTGAGATATTAAGGCGGGCTAATGGCAAAATTTAAACAAATAGTAGCCTAAGGTTGCGGACATAATACATAACGTGCGCAAAGTGGTTGCAAGAGCACGCATTCTAACACGCGCTGTTGCACATCATGGAGGATACGGAGGTGTATGATTTTTATCAGCGATTGAAGGAAGTCCACAATAAGAGATTGATTGATGGTTTGTGACAGCCTTGTTTGTTTCTCCAGAAGCAACTCGGGTTTGTTGTAAAAGATAGTGATTTTCTTCGTTTTCATATGCTGATGATTGGGGATCAGAATTTACTTATTGTTCCAAGGTTGAATGGAGAAAATGCCTTCACGACCGGAAAAAAACCCATTAGCTTTAATGGCATTCAGCGAAATTCTATGTTTGCATAAGAATGACATATTCGCTAACTTTCGCTCAGTCAATACTCCGAGATATGTGAAGAGTTGAGAATCGAGTGGAGATTGGGAGGCAGAAACTGCACTAACCTTTCATTATATCGCGCATTCGCATATATCGCCAAGCTTTTCAGCTTTTCCTAATTTAACTTGTTCCCACGCGAGCTTTCGGAATATTTTCAATTTTCATTGTATTTTACTTCTATAGCTTTTTGAATAGAAGAATAATAATTGAAATTTATTTCTTACCATCATATATTATTTTTCCACAGAAAAAACAGCATCGTTTGGAACATTTTGCAGGTAATTAATTTTAATTGTATGGAATTTATAATTTAATTATATAATCATTTTAGTTTTTCGTGAAACTTTTTATGGGGAAGCGTAAATCTCTCTTCAACACATATTTAGGTAATTTTTTTAGACATGGTTGGGGTGCCATCGGCTTCCATAGCCGGTCACCTCTGCTTCGTATCAGAGGCAAAATGACGGCACGACGATATGTAGATGAGGTGCTGCAACCGATTGCACTGTCCTACCTTCAGCGCTGTTTTCCAGCAAGATAACGTGCGACCGCATACGGCAACCATCAGCAGATATGCTTTGGAAGGTATCCCGGTGCTTCCTTGGCTTCCGCTTTCTCCAGATCTCTCACACATCGAGCATGTATGGGACGCGTTTAGCCGTCATTTGACTGCCTTGCTCTCGCCTCAAACAGAGGACGACCTGTGGAGGATGGTTGAAGGCATAGGGTCATACATCCCTCAGAAAACTATCCGCACGCTCATTGCATCTGTTCCTCGAAGGTTGCTGCTTGTGTCGCCGCAAGAGGTGGTCCTACCGCCTACTGATCACCCTGTCTATACCATTACTGTATTGTATTATCCTTCTGGAATTAACATCACTTATTTATATATGACATCTCTGTCTATGTGTCCTTTATCATCAAGCTCTATTCGCTCTTTCATGATATTGCATTTCCTATGTCGGGTAGTGTATGTACATTAGGTGAAGGGTATTTCCAAAGAAATATAGAACACGTGACCTCTATTTGGATAAAAAAGAGAACATATGGAGCATTTTGCTCACCTAGATACTGATCATGTAAAAGATGTTTGTTAAGAATCATCACTGCTGTAGGAAGGTATTATGAGGAGTATCATAGGAAAAGATAGCTTTTAAAGAAGTAATCATAATTTAAATCTTCCGTATATACATACATGCATAATACATGTACAGAAATTACGTTATCATTCGGTTAAAAGTTATAATTTAGTATTTTGATAATTGGTATGTTTTGGGCACACCTGAACACAAATCGAATATTTTTGTGTAGGTGATGAGTATGTGAAGAATTTTGTCTTTGACACAAATTAAGCTATCTAAACGAAATTTGTGCTTGGCTATTACAGTTAGTGTAAATGTCATATTTAAGAACCACCATTGCTTTATAAATTAATATACCAAATAATGATAATCAGTCACTTTCAGAAAATAATAATTTTATATATTTAATTTTTATGCTGTAAAAAGAGATTAAATTTTTAAAATGCTTGGCTGCATTGATTTCGAGGTAGTGTAAGTTTTTGAAATGATATATCTAATATATCTAATAAACAGATAAAGTCTAATTTATGTGAGCAGCAGCACATGATTTTCCTTATTGTTTATTAATTTTTGTTTCTTTCTCCTTTGCAATTTATATTAATTTAATTAGTATTCAGGGTGTATATAAATTGTTTTGACAAAATAAGAGGAGTGATAGTATCTATCAAGACGAACAATATTTACAATGGAACCTAAGGTCGCATTCTACTCTATGTGTCAGAAAAGCGTAAAGTTAAAGTTGAACTTTCAACAGTGAAAATAAGAAGAAATAACGTAATCATAAGTTGCACAATTCTATTTATTTACACCAGAGACATTTACATATATTATTTACACAAAATTCTATTACAAATTATTTACACAATTTACACAAATTACAAATTATTTACACAAATTATTAACAATATTATTTACACAATTATTTACAAATTATTTACACAAATTATATTACACATTATTTACACAAATTATTTAAAATATTATTTACACAATTATTTACAAATGATTTACACATTATTTACAAATTATTTACACAAATTATTTACTGTAATTAATTACAAATTATTTACACAAAATTCTATTTATTTACAATACTATTTATTTACGCAAAGTAGATGCTCAAAGTGACGGCCAAGGATGCCGTTGCACAATTCACAATGGCGAATGAACGACTGGCGCACCCTTTCGAAGACACCTGGTGCATGTTATCCGCTACAACAACGATTCTCGCAACGAAATTTTCTATAGAGTCCACAGGCGTCTCGTACACCAATGATTTAATGTACCCCCAGAAGAAGTCCAGAGGGTTGAGGCCCGGTGAGCGTGGAGGCCAAGCCACAGGTCCACTACGTCCAATCCACCGTCCGGGATATGTGGCATTCAAGAAGTGTCGGATGACTAGAAATGACGGTGATGTTCTGGGGATGTGATACTTCTCCGGCATGACAGCTTTGTCGTTCGAAGTGGCGATTTGTGCTTGTTGGACGTGTTTCGAAGTTACTCTTTTCTGACACTCAGAGTGTAATGCGACCCTAGGTTCCATAATAAATATTGTTCGTCTTGATGGGTACTATCACCCCTCTTATATTGTCAAAACAGTTTATATACACCCTGTATATATTCATTTTTCTTTTCGTGTAAAAGGCAAGTTTACTTAAAATTGCATCAAATTTCCAGTTTATCAATTAATTAATTTTTAATGGACAATTTGTTGCTCTTATCGACTTTAAATCGCTAAAATTAACACGAAACGTCGTCATAAATCTGTATATCTTAGTGTATCGGAATTGATGACGTGCGATTTATCATGAAAAATATCACACTAAACGATCCTTCGCTGAATATGAATGTGTATATTTTATCTCTTACTGCAAGATTTTGAATTTTTATTTGGTTCATTATGTTGAAAAAAACTACTTCTACTTTTTCAACTTTTACGAAAATCTAATGTGCACCACAACAAGTCACTAACTGTAAATATCATAAAAGGTATAATATAGACAGACGTGTACATTACATTTTAACGTCATGAATATGCACACAGCACACTGCACACATGCATATAGGAAAATAGTTGTACCTCTGAAAATACTTTAATCGCGCTCTTAACATCTGCGCAATGTGTAAATCTAACAATAATTCGATTTTGAATGCTCGACTCAGTTACAATAATTTTCCTATCCATAACATATTATGCATTATAAGAGATATAAAAATGAGGTGAGTATTGTGAAGTAAATAATCTAAAACTGAATACATCTAAGTTCTCAAGCCCAAATGTGCTGTTAGGATATCTTTTTCAAAAAATTATATAAGATATAGACCTTTTATTAATTGCCCCAATATTTGACTACTCTGTCCGTAGCAACAAACGGCTTTATTGAGAATACAATCTTCGCTTTTGTAAATTAGCTGAGCATTCATAGTTCATGCATTTCTTCCTTGATTTGGTGATAAAAGATATAATTGGCAGAAGGATGGACCGTCTATACAGGGTGTCCCTCCCAAAAAGATTAAAACGAGCTTTAATTTTCTCTCTGTTGGAGATAAGTGGGCAATGTAAATTTCAAATTTGTTGAAAGTAAGATAGGAAATAAGACTACGTTAATGAAATAGTCGTCCCATTAATTTTCAAGAAGTTACCCTTTTTAAATTTTTATATGACCCCCTTAGACAAATTTGGTCACTTAGAAAATGTTTATTTTTAATGCAACAAGATCATTAAAAAAACTCCGCATATCTGTATCTTTAAAATTGAGCGAGTTATATTTAATTGAAAATTGAACATTGTGAATGGGGACCCTATATAAAATTAGTAATGTAAATTTGTGACATATCACAAAAAAGATAAAACTGGATGATAATGCATAGGTTACCCAACCGCGTAGGGAGTACCCCTGCTTTATATGATCTCTGTCTGTGTAATGCTTTATTTAGATGCATTTGTGATAAAAAGTTTTGACATATATTAACGTATTTTTAATCTAAACAATTCCCATCGTCAATTTGTTTATAATCCCTATTTTCACTGATCAAACAGCCTTTAACATGGTATGGAAAAATGGCATAAGTCAGATTTTTTCCTTTATCATAATTCAGTTGATTTTAAAGATATAGATATACGGTTTTTATATTGATCTTGTAGCATTAAAAATAAAAAATTTCTGATTGACCAAATTTGTCTAAGGGGGCCGTATAAATATTTAAAAAATGTAACTTTTAAAAAATTAATGGCAGGGCTATTTCATTAACGTAGTCTTATTTCCTACCTAACTTTCAACAATTTTGCTATTTACATTTCCCACTTATCTTCATCAGGTAAAGAATTAAAGCGCGTTTCAAACTTTTTGGGATACCCTGTATACGTCCGTGCCCTAAACTACACCTAATTAAAAAATGCTCAAAAACTATTGAAATAAAAACCAATAATAAAAAAAACATACTTTGTTTAAATAAAACATGCACTAAATTTTGTAGTCAATTGGTTTTGAAGACAAAAATCTTTCTTCAGGACGAACGCGAAGCCGAACTTGCTTGATTCAGTGTTGTTGCGTTATTTGTGTGTATTGAAAACTGAGGTTGTTTTTTTCTTTCGATATCGGTTGACTGCCTAAAATTTAGACTAGCATCTCAATCCTGCGGTCATTCCCAATGGGAAACAAAATCAGGCGCAATGCGCATGCTCAAGGACCCCTCCAGTGCTTCAATATTTCGTCAAGGGGTGATATAAATAGTGTCGAAAGCCCAGACCATCCGACTCGTCCGTAGACTTAGAGCAGCTATTTGGATGGCCGGGATATAAATAGTGTTGAATGTTGAAGACCCAAGTCGTCCGACTCGTCCAAGGACTTGAGTAGCCGTTTGGACGACCGGGCGGGATATAAATAGTGTGCAGAAGCTGAATCACTCACTGCGCATGCCCTGATCTTTGGTGTACCCTAATGTTGTGACTAATTTCCCTCCTCCATGATGATTTGGTAACTGTTTTTTCATTCGGATGTCTCGTGTGATCGATCGAAGCTTTTTCTGTATTAACATTTAACAATTTTTAAGCACGTTTTTCGTCAATTTTGTGATTAACGAGAATGTCTGAAAACGCGGATACTGTTTCTGGATCCAGCAGATTTTCGTGCTCGCTGTGTGTGCGTAATTTTACCATGCGATATAATTTAAATAAACACTTAAGAAAATTTCATGCCGGAGTAATTTCAGTTCCAGCTTCACAAACACAATACAGACCCGCCTTTTTGTAGAACTAAAGCAACATACACTGGGAGGGCTTTGGCCTATAAACTGTTCAATCATGGGCGGCTTGTGCCCAAAAAAGTGTTTTTTTTAGGGGGGGGGAGGGGGGAGGCAAGAGCTGGTAAAAAGCTAAAAATGGCTTAAAATAGTTAAAAAAACGTAAAAAGTGGGGGGCATTACCTCCACCCTGTAGAACCGCCTATGTGTTCAATGTAATCCCTTTAGACGTTCGAGCTCCACTGGACATTAAAACTTTTAAATAGCTTAATCCAGCTGAAACCCCATTGTATGGAGGATTTTTTTCAATTTTAATCTTATTGTGTAATGTAACTGGTATCTGTCAGTATGCACTGATGTAAACCTAATAAATTCATTTCCCTGATATTTGCCTGTGACTTCCTGATTTTCCCTGACACTTGATAACACTCCAATTATTTCACAGTACACGATAAGCATTAAATTCAATGTAAAACAATAAATTCCTTTTATCGTAATACAAAAATGAATAGCACATTTTATAAATTTACTGAATAGCACATTTTATAAATTATTATTTAATTAGAAAAAAATCACAAATTTTGCGGCTGAAAACATTTGAGTCATCTCCTTTTCAATTTATTTATACCTCTTCTCAGGTGTAGGGTTTGAGTGGGAGCAGGGAGGTTTCCAGGGGCGGATTTACAGGTCAATAATCCAGGAGGGGGGGGGGGATGCCGTTGCCTATCTATCAATGTTTTAGGTACAGAATATTAAAAAATAGATAGTGCACCTGGAGGTATTCCTCCCCCAGTAGCTTATCATTATGTATTACAGCACTAAGAGGTTTGTTTACACAACGCTATTAACTCGCAAAGTAATATGTTCATGCGAATCGCCGCCTCTTTTAAAATTCATGCATAATTCACACCTGAGACACAGGAATTAAAGTAAACTTGCAATTGAATAACTTCACATAGGTAGCGATAATGCCTTTTTTTCCGCTTGTGTGTAAAATTACGAATGTAATTTTCAAGTGTATAAATTACAAAATCATAAAATATTATATTATTTAAAATAAAACTTTCCTTTACCATACATTTAAAATCGGATTAGAATTTAAAAAATAGAGGGCAGTTCATCGTTCTGTTTATCATTCAACCATTACATAACAAATAGACAATGCCTGAAAATCGCAAAATCTCAGAACGAACATTAAAATCCAAGGCAACACTGTACATATTCGTAAATATTCTCATTGGGATGCAATGCTGTACATTTTGGATCGCAGTTTTATAATTTTAATCATAAAACTGTAATTAGGAAGCATGTCAGACTGTCAGCTTCTGCACACTATTTATATCACCCCTTGACGAAATATTGAAGCACTGGAGGGGACGAGTCCGTGAGCATGCGCATTGCGCCGGATTTTGTTTCCCATTGGGAATGACCGCAGGATTCAGATGCTAGTAAAATTTAGTATATGTTGTGTTTAGAAGTTTTATTGTTAGAAGAAGTCTTTATATTATTGGTATAACGCCTGTTTTGCTAGAAAACAGCATTCTAATCTTACGGATCCAGCTCCATTGACTAGTAATATATTCTTCTCGAAGAGTATGTAACTTTATTTTTGTTTCCAAAAGTTTGCACAGATAGTTGTTATTCAAGATACTTGCTGAGGGAAGCCTGGGGAAGGTCATATAACAATGAAATAAGAAGTCCGGGGAATCTGGAAAAAATCTGATATCAGAGCCTGAATTCAAAAGCTAAATTGAAGTCATTCCACATGGGCCTTACCGGAGGGAAATGCTAGTTCATACCCAAAGTTTTAAATTGAGAAATATGGTTCAAAGTACAAATATAAAAAAAATCTCCACATAAATAACTATATTTCTAAGATTAAGACGTGTCGGTAAAACGGTAATTTTGTCACTATGTGAAAATCGAAATTTCCTTTTCTGTCGACATAATCGCTAAATTGGCAACTTAAATTTCTCTAAACTAACATTGCCGAAATTTAATTTTAGCCTGTTAATGTGTTTTGTGCAGTACTATATTGTTGAGCCGTTTGTTTATTTTATTGTTCTACTAATGTCAATTGGCTGCGGCCATATTCGGTGCAGCTTTCTGGATAGCAAATTTATCATTCTATATTATGTTTCACATTAATGAAATTATTTATTATATAAAATATTCTTTTAAAATATTTTCGATACATATGGACAATACGAAAAATTATTTCACTTTTATTTTTTCGTAATCTCATACTTTATGGGAAGATAGAATAGAATCCATTTTGGTCTTAACTAAAGGCTGTCGAAATAGCTGCAATCAAAAAATTTACTTATGTACTGTCAGTCTATGAATAAAATAAAATTAAATTTGGAACTAAAAAGACAGTATTAGTAAATATGAAATTCAAATCGAAGATGTATTTCACTTTCCGTATTTTTTGGTTATTTTAGCACCTGCGAAAATGGTGATGTTGAATAAAATCAGTTGCTTAAAAATTTACCCGTGTTTTTCATATTTATCGTAAATAAACACTATTTCAATTTCTCCCCAAATACTCCGTATGCTAAAAATGGGCGTGGAAAAGTGTGGGCGTGGGCATATGCAAAATTGATGCATATCCCCTACTATTCATAATTGAAGATGTTTCCTAAGTAATGCTATTTTTTATTGAACATAATTGTCAGAATTTTCATTTGTTTAATTCCTTGTAGGAGGCAGGGTCACCGTATCCCTTACCTAGTTTCCTATGCAGAAGTAAAATACAAGACCCCTTTTATAATTATCAGAGGCCATATATAGCAAACTTTTTACAAGTTTATCAATACTGCAGATATTGACAAGAAACTTGGAAAAGGATTTACTTACTCTCTTCTCTATTCTGATTTTCTTTTAATTACGTCCATATAATTATAGAAGAAATTAGCTTTTAATTTCTTTTACTGTAACATATTTTTTGAATATAATAGACAATTAAATATTTTCGTTATTTTTGTTAAAATGGGTAAGTCAGAACAAATTTCAATTATGCTGCAAAAATATGTAAAATTAATCACACATTTTTAGCTATATAAAACGCATTAAAAAAACGACCGTTTTTAAATAAATAAGGCAATAAGTCAAAATTTGATTTAAAAATATGAAAAATGTTTAAAGATAATTAGATTATATCAGAGCAGTTTTTTTTTTTGTAGTCCGATAATATTTCTGGGTCCTGGCATCCAAAAAATCGAGATTATAATGTCAGCAGTGGCGAAATATCAGGGGAGATAAGGTAGACAGTGTTTACCCAAATAATTTACGATCAAGTAAATTTTAATTTAATTATATACATTATCCGAAATAAATGTTAAAATATTTTATGTCTAATTAAACGAAGCATTTTTCCTCATTCTTTCGCCGCCGAGCTAAATGCCGGTGCTTTCTTGTTTTCTGGTGGGATTTTCAGGAGAGTTGAATCTCTCTCTGTTTGCCCACGTGAGATGAAATTCTATTGGACATGGAACCGGAAGAAAATGCTCGCACAATTTTTACCCTGGCTACGGCCGTTGCAGGCCTAAGCTACAATGCAGAGGCTGCTTTCCTTAATAGTTTCTATTTTCTCCCGTAAATATTGTATTTATTCTTTCAATCATCTGGACAGTATTTTTAAAACTTAAAAGAAAATTCGATTTAGAAAATCGTTAAATTACAGGGGTATTGGTATTATAGGGGTTTCGATATTTTTTCATAGTTAAAACTCGACTTATGTCATTAATATTTTTGAAATCAATGAAACATTCATCTCAAATAATCAGATGCTTTAATTTACAAGAATTCAACTTACATTCTTTGATTTTCATTTATTATTTGCTTCAATTTTTTTTTTTTTTGTATATAAATTAAAAGTGGCATAACTATGGCAAAAATTTACGTGTCTGTGTATTAAGGACAAGGAAAAAAAATTCCTGTGGAAACTGAATCAATCGTGAGTGAAATATGTAAATACACATTTATACATTTTTAATATAATTGGAATTTTTCTATGTGAATCAGAAATTAAAATTTTAACAAGTGACACAAGAAAGCTTTGTGAGCGGTTTATTTATTTTCTTACACGTTAATTTTATGTTCCAATTAAAATGGAATTTTTCGTGTATTATGTTTTCCCGCACACAATGTTTTTATAGGTAAAAAAAGGTATGAGAGTTTTTTAATTTTGGCCAACGGCTGTCTGTCTCCCCAAATTATTTTATCCACACATTCTCAGTGAAATGACAGAATTGTTTTATCAGTGTTTTATTTTGTGAACGCTCCCCTGCAAAGAATATAACCAATGACTGCACTGGAAGAATTTGCTGGGTAACAATGCTTGTGTTAACTGTACAAATCAGACAAACATGCTATCAATAATATTTTGCTGCACTTATACTATTTCCATGCTACTATAGTGTTAACAATAATTCGTAGCTGATGAACATTAATAATAGGAGATTTAGTTGATGCTGTTTGCTTCACTATAATCACGATTCTAAAATTTAATTTCAGTTAATTAAGTTTATATTCTGTATTTAATTTGATGTTAGTGTATAGTGGGACCCAAACAAAACATATATTTTTTTCCTGTTTAAGTTCGTTTAGAAGCAAATTTAAATCATTCGAATTCTAAATATGCATATACAAACATGTATATGTACAAACGTGTGTGTATACATGCTGTATACAAACGTGTATATATGTGTTATGCATACTTATGCATATATAAGGTATTCTCTATCGAGTTATCTCTAAAAGTTTTATGTCTGTAAAAGTTCGTGGGTGGGAAAAGGTGACGGACTCCTGGTTCAAGGGAACTGTCAACAATATAATTAATTAGTAACTTATGTTGTCAATAATTTTATAGGTAACATGTGGCAAAATGGCAAATTTGATAGAAAAACTGATGGCAAAATGGCCTGCGATGGAATGGCAAACTTGCTACTGAATGATGGAATCAGATGATAAAATGGTAAATTGGCACTGTATCATTTGATAAGCATGTCAATGATTTTTCTTTTCTCTTTGCAATACATTTTATATTCTAGCAGTAGTTTTCCTCGCAACTTAAACACAGAAGGAACCTAAACTGTTCGGAAAAAAAACAAAAAACTAATGAATTGCCTAGCTCGAGTTGTCATACCAATGGCATAACAAAGCTGTCGACAATCTAACCCTGGGAGATCGAGTTCGACCGGACGACAACCCGCATGTCAAACATTATCAATAGTCGAAAACGAAACAGGCGCCGCCCCGGATTAAAAATGGCGCCAGTTATGAAAGATCGCCCCCAGATAGATGGGCTTCCTTGTTTTCCTTCTTCTAATACTTCTGCTTAAGTAAGCTTGGTTCACCTTTGTGCTCGAGATTCATACATAAATCTCTCAACAATAATAGCTTGATCAGTGCAGCAAAAACATTTACAAAACAAACTATGATAGGATAAGAAATGACACGGATCGAATCGCGTTACATTTCGATATTTTTCATGCGGGATTTTTTGTCGTCCTTAAAAGTACCCCGTTGGCACGTCTAATTTGTCATTTTCAAGATTCTGCTTTTGTCTTGTAGGCAATTCATTACGGAGATGTTTCTTGGGAAAACATTCGTCCTAATATATCCTAAGTGAATTCTAATGAAATATGGCATGTATTGTGTACACAAAGTTGCGATTTATGTATGTGTACATATTAATATTCTGCGAATATTCTGATTCGTTTCGCCTACTCAGTTCTTTCTGCTATAATGTTTTTTGTTTTTCCTTTTGCATTTGCTTATATACTTAAAGAAAATTATATAAAATAATAAATTATTTAGGAGGATAGTAGTTGCCAGGTTCTTGGAAGAGGGAGGGAAATGTAGGGTTTACAGTGGCAGATATCGTTTAATCAATCGGAATACAATCAAGAGCCAATGTAATTGTTTATTCAATGGATGATGGTATGACCGGTAATTCCCTGACTACGTCTTTATTTAAGGGCAGGATAATTGAATTTACTGCTAAATGACTGAAAATTAATTCTCTGATTTCGTACATATTTACTGGTGAAAACGTGTTTGAAATTTTAGGAACGTGGCGGCATTTCATCCCGCCAAGTCATCCGAATAAGTAGCTGCCAAGTGTATATTAAACTTGACGTGGCAAACCGAGATTTTCAGGCGTCTGATGCTCAGCCGAGATAATTAAGGACTTAATTCTTTTCTAACTGTGATATGCTCACAAAGCTGAGGAAGAAATTCACAATTGATGTTGCAGCACGTGAGAAAAAAGAAAGAAATGTCACTTTTTATAGTTGTCATTGCGTTTTTTTTATTTTTCCTTGAGTTCTTCCTTCCTTTTATCATATATCAATTTTTAATCCAACAAACTTAGTTTTAAAGACTATATTTTAGCTTGAGCTAATAAAGGCAGCGTAGCCATATTGTACTCTCCTCGCATGCTTATTTAGGGCATATAACGCCTGCTCAGAGAGATGTCTTTTTAATTTTTTCCCCAAGCGGGCATGCCGTTAAAGCGTTGTTCAATTGTCTAGAATTCACCGTATTTTGCGGTGTACTTTTAATTAGAGGTTCACATCTTAAATTTTGAGTAGCACCTAAGATTCGCTGCTATTTTAGTTCAAAATTCTTTTCAATTGAAAATTTTAGACATTTAATGTTTTTGTATTAAACTATTCCACTTAAACAGAAAATTACATCATAAAATGTGACAAACACATTTTTAATATTATTTATTATATATCTGAACAATCATTCATGTATTTTCCCTTCTATTTCGTATAAATGTTTAAAATCCTCTCTTCTCGTTTCGTCTTTCCTCTTCATATTTTCTTCTTGCGAAATAGTCACTCTGAGAATTTATTTTCAGTTCTGAATCTCATAGTTAAAAGAAAGGTAAAAAAAAAGTAATGTGTAAAAAATATTAGAAACTAATTGAATCAAATTCAAATAATATCCGGATCATAAAAATAATCTAATTCGGAGCTTATTTACATTCAGAAAATCCATACCGTTTTCTGTTGTTTCATTGTAGGAAGTCTGTCATTTTGTACAAAAAAATGACAAACGGACTGCCAAATAACGATCGCTCTTTTATGCAAGATACTGATATCAAATTGAGATGTCTGTCAACGCAATGAAATCATCTGTTTTTTTCTTTCTTTTCAACAGATGGAAGATGGAACAAACGCCTCTTGGAGAGATTCCATGCAAATCACAATCCAACTATTGAGATTATCTGATTTCAATTCAGCCTCTTATCAGATTCCCACCAATTGTATGCCTGATGCTCATCAAAGAAGATTATGGGGGAGGAGACGCTGTAATTCGATGTTTGCTACGTTGTAGATACTGAATGTTTTGCTAGATGAGAACAAATAAATTTATTTTTAAGTGGTGAGAAGAACACAATATAGTAGAACTCGCTCATAATGAACCCGTATTTAGCGAGATTCCAGATTTAACGAAAGAACTGCGGACTTAGTACACTACTAATTCAAATCTAATTTGCTTCAATTTAAGAATAACAAATTTTAGGTTCAGGGATTTAATGATCAAATTTTTTAAGTTCCCGGATTTAAAGGAGCTTTCGAAATAGTAAAACTAAATAAAGTAATAAAAGGATACAAATCGGAGCAAAAGAAAAATGACTTCATTTATGAATGATTGTTGAAGTTTCTTTCAAATGGCCAGGGACTTGACCTTCGTCATTCGCCTTTATTACAGCGGCCAAAGTGTGAACCATTTAGCCGTCCATTGACGTTGCCCCAGACGCACCAGAGGGGGGCGAATCACATTGCGCCCATAACACAAATATCAATGCCTTACGTGGGGCTCGAACCCACAACGTGGCGGTCGAGCGATTGCTACGGAAAGCTTGCCCTGACCACTCGACAACCACGTCGGTGGTTGTTGAAGTAGAAAAGATGGTATGGTGAGTGTGTGTGTCTGTTGGGAGAGGGTATAATATAATCTGTGTAAGAATTTCATTATGTATAACATAAAAGTTTGATCAAATTGTTGTCTTAAATAACCTGGAATATAAATACTTCGTTACTAAAAGCATTAGAAGTTTATTAAAAGTATCAATCAGTTTCGAAAGCAAAAAACAGGTTTTTTTTCTAGAATAAAAGACAGAGTAACCACACCACCATAATAAAGACGTCTGTTCTGTATTTCTATCATGAAGAAAGGCCTGTTTTTTTAATCCGAAGCTGGCTGATACTTTTAGTTAACAATGTATGCCATCGATAACGAAATATCTTTATTTCAGATGATTTCATTGTGATTCAGACTATTCAAGAATTAACTCGTTTAAATACAAGTCTCAGTCTCTGCCAACGAGGCTCGTCCAAGATCATATTTGCGTACGCCCCTAAGTTTGTCTCATTTCTCAGAAAACCAGAACATCCGTATCATTTTAAGCTGTGGAATATACCTCAAATCACCCCTAATTGCCTGCTACCTGTAATGTATTGGCGTTCATTCTCTTCACCATTAGCAACAACTCCACCTACTTGTTCATCTATCGTCGATGCGGAAAACGTTCTTCGACATCTCCAAGATAAGACCTAAAAGTCTGCTGACTGATCTGGAAACTTATGACCTTTCGTAGCATTTGACTCCATTATCATCATGACCATTTTAACGTTCTCGCTTCCAGTACTTCAAGTAAAGTCCAGCTCGTGTGATTGGTATTCCGTCAATGTCCCTAATTCAATGTTTAAAAGCCGAACCTTTATGTTTTCTTAAGTGGCGGACCTCACCTTATCTACAGGCTGCGACAACTACGTGGTTTACATTTCAAGGGGCCTGCAAGGAATGGGAAGTGCCCTCTGGACTGGTGCTTAATTGTCGAATCTTCTTTTAGTAGAATGCAATACCCTCCTCACGGCACTCTATAGAGATTACGGACGCGAATGGAAGAAAGTACTAAACGTCCAAAATTACAGGCTGCATCGGCATTTTACAGCTCGTCGCTTTTTAAATGCTGTTTACAGGCGTGCAAAGAAAAAACCGGTCGTGGCTTTTTTCTTCTCTCCCCTAATTCGCAATGACATCGGTGCTATCGAAGAAGGAATAGGATTAAAAGGAAAGCAGAGTGGGTTTAGATTTCATAGCGCGAACGTGTTGATGAAAATTCATGATGTGACTTTTTAATTTCAGAGTGAGCTATTTAGCTATACAATGTTTGATTTATTTCATTTTTTCCGTTTGTTTGCTTTATTGAGTTGCAGAAGTATTTTGGCTCCGGGTCACAGTTACATCAGTTGATTTAATGTCTTCATAATCTTTGAATGATATTCTGTATATGTATTTCTATAAGGAAGCTACTAGGATTGATTAATTAGGAGTTTCGGTCGGAAAGTCTGGGTGTAAGTTTTTATTCTTTGGTTGCATTAATTGTTGACTGTAATAACTCCGGCTGTATTAATTTTCAAATGTTAAGGACATTGAAGCTAGATGTTATATTAAGATATTGAACGAAATACTGATTAGTAATGTGGTAAAAAGTTGAAGTTTATTTTAAAATGTTTTACGAATTACCGTAATTTCCAATAAAAGAGCCACAGTCAAGTAATCGATGTGGGAATGATAACACACTAGTGAAATGTTTGAAAAGGAACATAACCACAGTGTAGATGCCGCATTAAAAATAAACAATTGCAGCAACAATCCCAGTTGTTATCATTGCACAGGAAAGGTAATTTTAACCGAATAACGCATGTTCTGCTTGTTAAATAAAATTAATATTTCGAATCTGAACATCGGTATACTAAGATTGGTATCTAGAAACAACAATTTTTCGATTTGTATTGATTGGTTTACCTACAAGAGTTACAAATATTCATGCTAAACACTTGGATCAATAATCTCTTTGTTCATTATAAAACCGGCAAAATTTGTATATTTTAAAATAGGGTAAAGGTAGATTAGCTATGTGTGTGCTACTCGATGATTCTATATCCACTACTAAATTCTGGGTGGGCTATTTTGAGTCCAAACATCTAAAAATTATGAAAGATGACACTTGGAGAAATTGCATATTTTGATAGTCATTTCATTTGTAACATAATTATATTACATTAGGGGAAGAGAATGATTGTAGAATATGAAAGTAAAGAAAATGAGATCGTCAATCGGAAGCGTGTTCCGTAGGGCTGTGTCAGCGTATGGAAGAAAGTTCCTCTAGTTCTAGTTCGTGACGCTATTCATTTACCGCCCCTAAGTACGAGTCCTCCTCGTTGCCATTCTCATTGAATAAATGTAAATGTAATTGTATTTTCGTTGCGAGAACTCGCCTCTGCGCTTGTTCCAATTTGTTTCGCCGCTTCTTTTTCTGTTCTGTTCTTTTCTTTTTTCATCCGTGTGACTTGTAATTACAGGCAAAAGTCGCCATGTTTTGGGGAGGCCTTGCCCAAGCTTCAATCGATGTCCAAACAAAGTGTTGTAGTCTCCACGATTTCGGAGTTGGAAGACGATGAAACCGGCAATTACTCCCGTCCGGCGTGTCAGGCGGTACAGAATTCCATGATTAATTATGACACCATCTAGTCCGGAAGTGACGGATTGGTGGGTACGAAAGGCAAATTAAACTGAAAAGGACCCACGGCGATACACCTACCGCAGCGTTGACACCACTGGATGAAAGAGACGGTGCCAATTTTTAAGTCACTTTGTTATTAATGATAGTAGTCACGGCATCGGATAACATCCAACACCATTAGCCACCAAAAAAACATTAAGCAGCTGAAAAGAGCGAATGCTATCTGACCAAGATCCTAATGGATCGGAACATGGTAATCTGGTGTACAAAAATTACCCGACGTTCTAAAATAGAAAAAACCTGAAGAAAAATGATCCGCTACGTATTACATACTCAGCCTCGGGTTCCTTAAATTAATTTGTATTCGCTTAGGAAGCGTAATATGGGCCGACATCAAAGATGATGATGATGCTGCGATGGAAATTTTCGAGCATCGAAGGTTCGTGCAAAGCATGGGAGGGTCCGGGGTGGATACTACATTCGGCCACCCACAGATTCGGCTGCCGATAACGCGTGGATGGAACTAACGAGAACGAAAGTCTTTAAGCGAAGTCCGAGTCACTGGAATTCAACCTTTATGTTAAAGGGGGGAATCGAATGATAATCATCCTTGCCAAATTGGTACGTGTATGGGGCGTAAGTAGAACAAGCACCTAACCACAAGTGTTGTGAAAAGAACAGGAAAATTGCAGGTAAGTATCTCAGAGGAGTCAAAGGACATGCTGAACGCGTGCAGCTGAATAACACCTGTGCAAATTTCCATATCATTTTCGAAACACCTTCTAATATAAAGAACAAAGCCTTAATGTTTGATGTTTACAAAGAACCTTTATTTTAGTTGTATATAAGTGCCTTATACACTTGTAAACAAACGTATTGCGGGAGGGGGAGGGAGAGACTTGTGCATCACTAGTGAGCTCTAATTTTGAGAATTGCCCATGCAACACGAGAGCCAATAATAATTGCATATATACTGTTCACAACTGGAATCGCAACACCATAAAGTTGTAGGTGTAGCTTTAAGTAAATCAGACAATGGAAATAGCAAGGCGAGATATGCAGATGTTCACAGTTTCGTTACACATAGTGACGTAACACCTTGCCAAGCAGCATAAAAGCGTCAAGTTAAAGAGGAGCGATATCACAGCTAAATTGTAGCGTCATTGGTTTTGAGATTATAAAAATCATCACAGTATGCCAAGAGTACGTAGACATACCGCATACGTTCAGATATCAACGGAACGGCAACAAACCATTGTTTTACGTGAGGATAGAATGAGCCTTCGAAGGATCGTTGAAATATTGGGTCGTGATATGAGCCCAGTTTAACGGTGTGTGTTACTGTTCGTGAGAGACAACAAAACGACACGAAGATCTGGTAGTGGAGCTTCCAGGTGTATCACACCACGTGAAGATCGTATGTTTCTGAGAAGCGTTGCGAGGGAGCCGTTTACCACAGCAACCGTGTTTCAACGACATTTATTCTACACTACAGGTAACGTGGTTTCGACGCAACCAATTTAAATCCATTTGCATGACGCAGGACTCCGAGGTAGACGACCTTTTCGACACCTACCGTTTCAATGTCGTCACCGGTTGCGTTGCCTCCAGTAGTGTCAAATGAGACGCAATTGGTCGACAAGAATGGGAGAACATTCTGTTCCACGGATGAATCACGATTCTGTTTTGGCACACCAGATGGCCGTATTAGCGTATGGCGGCGCTTTCAACAACGCCAGCAGGAAACTTTTTTTTATCTCTCGCCACACAGCCCCCTAAGTGGTATCATGCTTTGAGGTGGTATAATATTTGGTGGACGAACACCTTTGGTCCACGTTTCTGGCAGTATCACGGCACAACGACACGTCTCTGACATTGTGAGACCTGTGGTAAAGCCATATCTATCAACCAGGTCTGGACTGTTTTTTCAGCAGAATAATGCCAGGCCACATACTGTACAGGTAAATATGAATAGTCTACAAGGTTTTGATATCCTGTCTTGGCTAGCATATTCTCTGGATGTGTCGCCAATTAAGCATATCTGGGACATCATGGACCGCCGATTAAGAGAACTTCCAATTCCAGCAAACCATGTTCAGTTACAAACCCAATTGCATGCTGTGTGGAATGCTATCCCTCAGCACACCATTGATCATCTCATTAACGGGATGCCTCGTCGTATTCAATTCTGCATTGCCGCTGGCGGTGGGTCTATTCCATATTGATCTAATATCAATAAAGTTCCATCCTTTCATTTTCCAGGTATGATTTTTTGATCATTTGCACATCTCCATGTTACAATTATATTCTGTAAATTTCATAAGGATACATCAATTTCTTCATGGTGTTGCGATTTCAGTTGTGAACAGTGTAATTGTACCATAAATTATTAGAAAATGATTAATATGCGATGGGTAGAGATCTTTCACATCCTTCCAACAAACTTAGCTGGCACAGTTCGTACACCTCGAGTCAATATGGACTGGTTTGATGTCGGCCATTAGTGACCTGAGAAACTGTACAAATCCAGTTCAAACAAAAATCTCATAGTGTAAGACCACGGGACATAGGAAGATCGTCAGCATCTTTTATATAACATAGACGCGAACTATCCTAACAAAGATAAATTCCGACTTTGTGGCTTGCAGTATCATGCCCGAATATCATTGATGATTTTGTATAATTGTACTAAAAGTTCTCGAAAATAAATTAATGTGTGATAAGCAGAGATCGTTTAGATTTATAACGTTCATAGCAAATTTATTAACTACAGCCGATATTCCGTATCAATAGGGATCACACACATTTTCCTAAATTCTTGCAAATGCAAAAATATCATTAAATTAAATTTTAATATCTCCCCCACAGGATAAGCTATGGCTTTTCAGTTTACATGTGATAGAGATGCGCTTTGTGCGAGTATAACCCTGGTGAAAATTCTGGCTCAAGTGTTAGGTTGGACATACATTCTTATGATTTTATTTAGGTTGGGTTCCATTTAAACAAGTTTCATTTTCGAGGTAGTTGTTTAACAATTGTGAATAAATAAAGAAACACTGCAGTAGTTAAGCAAAACAGTTTGAACAAACAATCGAACAATCGAGGAATTCAGTCTGCATATTTACTGATAAACCATACCTCATTCAGGACTGCACCAGTGAATGATTTTGGACCAGTGAATTTTTTAATTTTTTAACTCACATTACTAAAAGTCTTACAGCAATAGTTCTTTCTTGATAAAGGCATTTTGCCTTATGTTGGGGGGGGGGGGGGGGATCGACCTAACTTCTGGTTGCGGGTTGATCAGATTATCTGGGTGCTCATTGGTTAGCCTGAGGCACTGGTTTTAGATTGGTCTCTGTTAAACTTCACCTTATTTGCTGGAGGCCTGGCTGGGTGAGAAGTCCGGCGATTTATCCCCTATTGCCCGTTTTTTTTTTATAAATTTTGTAATAAAGTTCTTTGGATTCGAGATACTGTTATGTCACGTTTCTCGACTGGCTGTTGCCATAGTTTGTCCGCTGTCAATTCTTCCCATCAATCCTTCCCCGGCACTCACCCCTGGCAATCTCTCGATTAAAGTTAATGTCACAGTCTATTTTCTCCCTTGTTTTATCCACTTTTACATCGTTTCTAATTTTTTCATTTTTACTTAAATTAAGAATTTTATCCATTGTTCCACCGTTTACATTTTCCTCATTATTAGTCAAGCTATCCAATTTTTTATCCATTTTTCCGATATGTTCCATTACACACTTTTTTAGTAGATTTGTGGTTTACTCTTTTTCCTCTAATCTGCTTTCTAATCCTTTTATTTCATCAGCCATTTCACCTATAGCTAAACTACTTTTAAAACCTTGGCAACAACTTCAGCGAAGTAATGGGTAATTTGGCGACTTTTGATAAGTTTGGACAAGTTCGAGAATCTAAATGATTAGTCAAAAATTTATCCAAAAACCTAGATTTTATAGGATATTTACTTGAGGATATACTATACAGGGTCTTTCAAAAGTCCGTATAAAATTTAAAAATTCATTAAAAATCGAAAAATCATCGCATTGAGGTACGCTTTGTACCATAAGTATTGCCAGGATGGGGGGGGGGGGGGGGGGGTTGACGTGAAAAAAATTTGTAGTTTGAAAAATCACCTATAGGTGGCGCTTACCGGAATACATCTTCCAGAAGTATGAAAATAAGATTGTTATAAAAGAGCTGTAGTGCTCTGTAGATTCTTCATTTGACTCATTAGTAAACGGTGTGCAAAGAAGAAGTTTTTGCGAGAATGTTAACTTTGATCGAGAAAGCCTTGTTAGTGAAGCTGTATTACGTGAACGGAGAATCAACATCAGATGCTTTGCGAAAATTCTGATTTAGGAAAAATCTAGAGAAAGGAAAAGGTCCTATCACCTGTTCAGGGTTACTTAGGCTTGTCACACGATTTGGCACGTAGAGCAAGTTATTTTAATTGTCTTTCCAATGCGTTCAGCGCCACCTATTCTATTGGTGATTTTTTAAACTACAAAAATTTTTCACGTCACCGTCCTAGCAATACTTATGGTACAAATCGTACCTCAATGCGATGATTTTTCGATTTTTAATAAATTTTTAAAGTTTTTACGGACTTTTGAAAGACCCTGTATAAAATTGTTCAATGTTCAGAGGGCAGTGTTCAGAGGGCAGTAACCAGTGGTTTGAGAATAAGTTTTTTGTATTTGTGAATTTGAATTGTAACTTTCATTTCGAGTTTCCGTTAAATTTATACGTTTGTTGCACTTTAGAACATGGAACAACTATTTTAAATGTTCATCTGGGATATGTATGTATTCATTCTAGCTAAGAAAACTAACACTCCGATTTTAATAAAATTTGGTAGTCGATTGATTTATGTGTTCATTTTTTTTCGACGCAGCTTGTAAAACTTGATCAAATTAAATAAAAAGAAATATGCTGAATTATAGTAATTAAAATATTATTTTATATGTAATTGCCTGTGACAAAGCGAATAATACCAATTCCCATGTTTGTTACATAACAGCTGTTTTAACAGTTTATATGTTTATTACATATAAACTGTTATCAGTATATTTCTGCTTTTGCAATTTTGTTTTCATTCAAAAATTCGACAAGTCAGAATGAATTTAAATAGTGAGTAAAAGAAGTAATATGACTTTTTAGAAAAGTCATAGACTGCTCTCATATCGTTTTTCTTTAAACAGGTCGTACTTTGTAATCCTCACGTATTTTGTGTAAATATTAATCACATTTTTTTCGTCCTCGACTTTTCCATGACATTCAGCGAATCTTCTGGCATCAGTTCTTCAACATTTTATTCATTTATCTAAATTATTCCCAAAATGTTCTAAAACCGTACCTGCATGAATCCGAGCATTCCTGACCTGAATATAATCTTCTTCATTACGCTTTTAAACTGGCCTGTTTCGTCAAAATCGCCCCTTTTTTTATCAGCCCTTCTTGCACTGGACCTAATTACATTAATTATACATCATTATGATTTCATCCGTCTTGGTTTCGATTGGGATCACATAATTAACATTCTATTAAAATTTTCTGTGATTAATTAATTTTCAGGGATACTGAGCTGTGAATAAAGAACTGACAACTCTCACATTACGTGTCGGTTTGGACGCTGCAAAGGTTGTTTAAGGTCGAATGCCCATTAGCGGTAATTACTCCGTGCTAAAATTATTTTAATAGCTACTTTGTTGTATGATATTTTAAATACAGTGTTACGCAGTAGGGTGACGAGCATAATATTTACTCCTGTGATATACGATTCTTTTGCTGTGTAAGTATACGAATATGAAAATTTCTCAATAAAAAAAAATATATCTATAAAGTACAAAATGTTAAACCCCGTCATATGGCGAAGAGTGTAAGTTATGTAAACGCCCCCCCCCCCCCTCTAATAGCCCTTTTGAAGAACTTTCGCTTTTAAAATCCTCAGATATATGCGGACTCTGGTTCTCATCAAGCTAAAGTGTGTTTCATGGCTTGGTGTTAATTTTCGGTCCCCATATTGTCACAGCATATCAAACACGTGCAAAACATCAATATATAATAAATTTGAAGGCTCGGATCATAGCTCCAAAGACCCTTTAGTACATGTAGAAAACTTCCATACTATATGTATAAAAGGGAAAATATTAATTTACAATCCCCCAATGTTAAGACTTCACCCCCACCCAAAACGTACCTGCCTCACGAACTGTGAAATTTACTTAATCGAGAATATTAAAATTTATAATTTCTACAAAGCGGCAGGAATTAATGAATAACAAATAAAAGTACAGGACACATTTGGAGAAAGGGAAAATATCGGGGGTGATACCCCCTCCCCCTTTTATTGGCTGATCAATTGCATTAGTTCCCCATAGAGTTGATAGTGGGAATTGAATTGACCAATCTCCCGTGTGACCATTGACCTCCCGTGTGACTATTTTTGTAATGATATCAACTGAACTTTCTTAAAATATAATTTGAATTTAGAAATCTAGCTATTATTTATTCTAAAATACATCTACACATATCTCTCTATATTAAAAAAAAAGAGCCGCCGCCGCTGTTTGACAAATTTCTCGTTTCTCTGCTTCGTACGGCAAAAACTATTGCATATAAAAATATGAAATTTGGTACACTTGTAGGAAAAGCTTTGAGAAATACTCTGAAATAAACCGTCTTTTGATATATATTGTAGTTTAAGAATTATTTAATGTCAAATTAAAAAAAATATATTTGAGCTGCGGGGTTCGCGTTCTGGATAGACTAGCAATAGCAAGACCACGAATTTTTGCAGGCATGTACCTACATGGGTGATTTTTTGCAGGACGGAGCCCCTTTTTTAATTTAGATGTAGTTTTTTAAATATTTTACTTTTTATGCACTTCTGAAGTAAACTATATTGTTCGTATCGGCATTTCTAGCGATTTCTCTGTCTCGTACCGTAAAAACTATCTCAAACAAAAAAAAATCTGATGTGGGCACCACATGACTTTCCTTATATAATGCAAAGAATTTACTACTTTTACAGTAAAAAAAAATAGATTATTTTTATAGCAGATATTTATATTCTTTCCAAGATATTGAATTTTCGTCAATGAGTCGTCATTTTCATTGATTTAGCGTCATTTTTATCCATTTGGCGAGTTTTTCGTTAATTTAGCAACATTTAAAAAAGTCGCCAAGTTGGCAACATTCCACCAAATTCATGCCAACCGTTATGAACGAAGAAATAAGTTATTCTTACAGCAGATAAATGACTATTGGCTTTCAAATACAAAAGTACTACTCAAAGTATCTTTTTTCATGAATGGAACGAGCTAGATCCACGAGAATGATGTCACCCAATTTATCGCATGGTATTAGATATGAAAAGTGAACATGTTTCTTAATAGGAAATATTTTTATTTTTATTTTATATGACTTTTTGATAATTTTTTTGAAAAATGTGTAATATTTCGAGAACGGTTCATGCTAGCGTTCTAAAACTTATGCCAATCGCTTTCTAATGAAAAATTACATAAGAAATGTCTATTTGCGTAACTTTATTACCGGTTTTGATTTTTCGACGATTTTTTCAAAATTTCAGTCGAAAATTTAAGGGGGTTCTGAACATTCGATTAAGTATAAAAACTATAGGCTTCCAGCATTTACGGATAGTGATTTTTGTACCAAATTTTGTTCGAATCGGTCCATTCGTTCATCAGTTATCGTCTCCACAGACTCACTGACACGCACGCACACACACACACACACACACACACACACACACATACTTTCACACACACACACACACACAGACATCACTTCAAAAATGTTCGATTCGGGATCAGGGATGTTTGAAACGTGCTCTCCCGTCGAAAACTCGAATTCGAATTTTCGACCCGTCACAATACTTTCCTTATACATTATGTATATAAGGAAAGTAATATGAAATTTGGTACACTTATAGAAAAATAATAAGGTAACACGATGAAGTAAACTATTTATCTATTTAAACTTTAGTTTGGCATGCAATAGCTCGTGAAGCGAGCTCATGATCAAATAATTCAGTTTTTGGATTCCCTGGGCCAAGAAAAATCCCTGCTTTTCCCTCCTGCGAAAAATGGGAAGGGATAGAAAACACATACTTGAAAGTAGTATTTTTGGGAAAGATAGATATGAAGCGAACTCCGCGAGCGCAGCGAATAGGAGGCGAAGCCTTCCGAAGGGAGTTGCTCGAGCTGAGCGAGCAGGGGACAGAGCCCCCTAGTCTTGCAAAATCTAAGAATGCATGGATTTTTTATCTTGAAACGCGTGTATTCTAAGTACGATGGATTTCATTACAAAATTTGGAAATATAAGAGGTTTCGTTTCGATTATTTAATTTCTCTACGAATGTTTAATGCTCTTATTGCACTAAACTAAGATTTTATCGAAAGGATTTCCTTTAAAAACACATTTAACTAGAATTTATGATATGCATCAGACATGGATAAACTAAGTCTGTTCGGTACTTTCAGGATGGTTCATATACATATTAAAACAAATAGTGAATAATTTATATCTATCATATTCTACATTATAAAATTTATATTGGTTGAAAATTTCTTGGAAAGCAGATCTCTTGAGCTCCGTTCCTCTCGAAATGAAGATTCGAAATGAAGATTCCTTGACATTAAATTCGAAGAACTAAATGAATACCACGGGGAGTTACAAAAGTTGTTACCGGTCTTTAATGCTAGGTTTGATGGTTTGAACAATTTCAAATTTACGATTGCCTTTTTGTCAATTCCTTTGGGATTGACATGATCGCTAACGGTTTTACACTTTTCCAAATAATGTTTCGTGAATCAGTGGCTGGGGAAGTAGAATTTATAGAATTTCAAGACAGAGCTTTGAAAATATGGCAAAAGACTACATCTCCAACGGAGTTCTGAAAACGTGTACCACAATCAAAATTCTGTTAACAAAAGCTGCTTTCTAAGTTTTTTCAATATACGGAATGACCTATCCATCTGAATCATTATACTGGTTGATATAGTTCATCCAATCTGAACATACACAGCATCAATCACTCATCGATGTCTAAACTCCAACACAACTCATGAACTACATCCTGAGGAAGCTTCGTAGTATTAAAAGTCAACATTTAAAGTACAGCGTAACGGATAGAAAAAATAATCTTATACATAATAAGAAATTTTAATAATTTAATAAATAATTGCAATCTATAATAAACAATGTTTTATTTTATTTTATTTTTTTATTATTGTTTATTACCCATACTGTCTAGTTGATCATAGAGTTTGGAGCAGTTAGTTGTACTAACGGTCGAAAATTTTTAGATTTTGGTACAATTGAAGAAATATATATAAAAACAGAAAGTTTAACAGAATCAATCTGAGTCGAAGAAAATAGGAGCTGTAAAATAATTTTATTGTCTTGAAAGTGTGGAATAAAAAACATAAAAAAAAATGATACAGGTATTTCCGACATAAGTCAGGAAATCTTGAAAAAGTAGAAAAGCAAAAGTAGAAAATTTTACTACAGGTACTTTGCATGTGGGAAAAAATTGAAGAACTTGACAACCGGATAACATACCTGTATTTCTTGATTTAAGCTATACCAAGTTAATAAACGAATAATTTCGTTGAGAAGACTTACAAATAAGAATGAACTGTCTAAAATCTAAATCCAAATTAATTTCAAACATACAATACATGAGATAACTACAGTATCTTAAATCAATAATTTTGAATTAAATTTTTAAATATATCAATTCTAAAATATATTCAAAACCTCTTCCACAGTAAATAGAAGGGAAACACAAAAAATCAACAGGTTGAAAAAAATAAGAAAACATATTACACAATGCATTGGTCGGGCAAAGATGTTGTGGTGCTCATTAAGGGCTTCTGCGTATCGCTCCCTCTGGTGTATCAGAGCAATGTCATATGACGGCAAAGTGGTTCACGATCTGACCCCTAAAAATGGGTGAATGTTTGGACGATCAAGTATCTGGTCATTTAAAAAAAAAAAATACAATAATTACCGCAGAATTTCTGAGGTTTAACCAGCTATGAAAAAAAAATACAATAAACAGCTTAAAACAAATACAATAATCATCGCAGAGTTTCTGAGGTTTAACCAACTATGGCTATAAATTCTTCTTCATCCTGGAAATCGAGTTGATATTATTTCCAAACCCGATAAATCAAATAGCTTTATTCACCTCAATAGGCTTAGATAATTGAAGATATTGTGTGTGGGCAGTCAAAGACATAATATAATGGGCCGCAACACCCCCAGCTCCTTAATAATTGCAATTCATAAAAAAATGTAATTTATTTTTCCCCATTATATTATGATTTCTGAAACTTTAACATTTCTATATGAGGCTTCTAATGACGTAAAGTTTGTCTACCCCTGTTATATACCATTAGTTAATTATAAGCTATTATCTAATTTACATCAATTTTTATAGTAATAATTATCGTGTCATTAGTAATTTATCGCTTAACTAATATTATATATCAATGAATATAGATAATCAATGATTTTAATGATATATTAAATGTAATATGCAACTATTTTGCATCCCCCCCCCTCCCCCGAAAAGAGAGAAACTGGGTTGCTACACATATAACGATGAAATAATTTGATTCAGCCAGTCCACACAAAGCGAGGCTATAATCTCGAACCCATATCACTATCGTTTTTCTCTCTCCCTTCACCCCATCCAGATCATTGAATTCCTCTTACAGTTCTCCTCCATTATATTGAACAATAAATAAAAGATGTTCCTCCATATTTGATGTCAAGTGACGTCACGACCTCGGTTCTCACGGACCTTTCGTCCCTTTTGATGTTATTGATACCCTGTTGCATGACTTTGGGGGAGTTCGCTGGTCACGTGTATCAATGAAAACATCCCTAAGTGCACGCCCCATCACTTTTTATCAGGTATGATAACAGGAAGGAGGGATGGCTGAGGATTTTTTTTTTAAATGAAATTTATTTTTTGATGTTTTTTCGAGGGAAATTAAATGATATTTTCTATAATGTATACTTTTCAATACAGAAAGCACTCATATTGTTTTGTCGAAATTTTTCGTAATTACTACTTTGACGAAAGCACGGTTTGAAAGTATCAACTGCCTCAGAGAGAAATTGATGCCTCAGCGAGGTGCAGATGTCTCAGTAAGGAATCTATGCTTCAGCGAGGAATCTATGCCTCAGCGAGGAATCTATGCCTCAGCGAGGAATCTATGCTTCAGTGAGGAATCTATGCCTCAGCGAGGAATCTATGCCTCTCAAGGAATCTGAGACATATAAACGAAGAATATATGTCTCAGCAATGAATCGAACCACCGATCTTTGGACGGCCAGGCGACTTTTATCGATCGAGCTACTGAAATGCTTACCGTCATTTACACACATTTGAATTGGACCTAAATTCTTCATTTTTAGATTTGAAAATCTTTGCTATGGTTTAACGTGATAATTACATCTTGAGTCCACAGGTGTTAAGCCAATATCACGTACCTAAAAGGATAATTTATTCATTCTTTATTTTATATGCAATAGTTATGAATCTATAAGCTTGCAGTTAGTACTATCTTTTACATTACCATAACTTAATTATTATCTTCTATTATAAAGTACAATCAGTGTACCTAAAGTATTAATGGAATTGCACCTGCCATCCCATTAAAAGAAATGTACCATGCATATCAATGGTGTACAATGCAACACCCACTTAATATTTTACTTTCTAAATCTACTATAAATTATAAATTTGTTTGCAATTAGAGTGACCGAAAATTTTGGATAAATTTCCGATGTCCAACTTTTAAAATTTTTAATTTCATTTATTTTTAAGAAATTTATTTATTAAATTTTTGAAGGCGCAAAATATTGTTTTTGACGTAATTAACGTATCCGGCTGAAATTCGGGCGTTATGAAAAATATAAACATTTTAGACGCTTATATCTCCGAACCTAATGGATAAAAATGCAAACCATTTTTGCTTGTTTTATCGGAAATACGGTACTATTTATGAATATATAAAAAACAATTTAATATTTTCATTTTTTTTTTACTTTCATTCGAAAAATATTTTATGCTGTATAAGATAGATATGAATAGTATGCAACAAAACTGGTTAGTAGGAAATCCAGTTTCTAGATCCATAGTTTGCTCCTACAATGCTCTTATAGTTTTTGAGCAATTGTCCTATCAAGTTGAAGACAATTGAGAATTTTCCGTTTTTAAAGTTTGTAATGCTTTTATCTCCAAAACTACAAGTGCTAGTTATAAATAATAAGCAAGTAATTTGTAACGATTTTAAAGACTTATAAGGATTTATAACGCGATTTTGGATCAGCATCATAGTGTGTGAAATATAGTGGTTAAAAATTACATCAAGTCCTTAAAATCTATTTAAACTTGTATAGACTTGATACTCACTTGCGACTTAAATTAAGTTTTTTCAATTATGTATTTTATTTTAGTTACCACAAGCCCATATTATCTGTTGTTAACAAAAGAAATGTGACTGAAAACAACGAACAAAATTATTGATCTTTATTGGAGCTTTATTTTTAAAGATGTTTTTCAAGCAAAACTAAACTGATTGGAGCAATTGCCGACTTCTTTGTTTCTGTTTAAGCTTTAAGTATTTCGTTCTTTCTTCTAACAAAGACTGTCCAACCTACTCGAAAGTGTAACGTATACTGAACTACCCGAAAGTGTAGCGTATCTGTTTGGATTGCAGGGACAATGCCACCCAATATCACCCGAAACCCCGTGAGGGGTGACATCTACAGGGACCGTACTCTCCTTTTCCTGCCACCAACTTCTCAGAAGGACTTTTAGACCCACATAGTTAACATGTCCGTACTTCGCATAGACACGGAAGTGTCTTGGTCTGAGATACGCTAATGACCTTTGCACTCCCTTGCATACGCCATCTAGCATGAGTTCGTAACATTTATACACAAATCACTAGGCCAACGGCCGTACCGTGCTGAAAACACCGGTTCTCGTTAGATCACCGAAGTCAGGCAGCATCGGGCGCGGTTAGTACTTGGGTGGGTGACCACCTGGGAACACCGCGTGCTGTTGACACTTTTCAGGCGCGGTAGCTCGGTGGTTTGCGCGCTGGATTTGCACGCTGCCACAACTGCCGCCGTGTTCATGCGGAGTACGATCACGTTAAACATGTAGGTCCGTAAGTCCTTCCGAGAGGTTGGTGGTAGGGGAAGGAGGGTACGGTCCCTGCGAATGCCTCTCCCACTGGGTTCCTGTCTAAATTGGGTGGCACTTCCCGGCCGTCCAAGCAGTTACCTTACACCTTTCTGGTAGGTCGGACGGTCTGGGTCTCAACAACACAAATCACTAGAATTATCGCCAAGCTTGCCTGCAATATTCGACAAGACTTATCTTTTCCCATTTCTCCATTTTCGGTTTATTCTTTTCTAATTTTATTTTCACCCCCTCCCCCCTTCAACAGACGATAACCACCCCCATCCAACCCACCCCTCTAGATTAGCTTTTCATTAAAGCAGCGTCGTTCTCTCGATAACACCCGTGTATTCTCATTCACGCCTTCGCGGTTTTATGAGAAAAACCCTTCGCAAATCGTCAACCACAACACTAGGCCACGCGCAGGAGGCCCTCTTACAGGGGCCACGTGGCCTCTAGGAGAAGAGAGCAAACAGGGGCGCGCTAATACTTTATCAAAATTGAGGGGGCGGGGGATTATCGACGACATTTCCCACGCCAAAGTGAATGGGGGCGAGGGTAGTGTTTGACGATATGGAGTGGCGTAAGTATCCTGTGTTTTACTTTCTCAGCTTTGTTGAAGTGGGAGTCGTAAATGGGCGTTTGTGGGGAAAACGGATTTATGAAATGTCGAAGTGTGTGTAAGCCTTTTTTGGGGAAGAAAATGCTCTTTTATCACTTAGGGATCTTATCATTTTTACTTTTAGTATTGAGAAAGTATTGTTTTCACGAAAAATGTTCGATTTCGAGATTTTTATGTCAATATATGTTTTAGGACCTCCTGAATATGTTTTGAGTTTTTTTTTTTTTTGAGTGCTGTCTGTCTGTGGTTGATTTTTTGTGCACACGGTAGCCGCCACAAATATTAATGGATTTTCACGAAAACCCATCTTCTGCTTTGTTAATGAAAAACCTAAAACTAGATATTTTTTTTTTTAAATTCGAGTGAAAACTTCAAAATTTATTCGAAATTTTATATTTTCCTAACAGGGCATAGTATAGGAGAGAATTTGGCTTAATTATGCATAAAATGGGTTATTTATGGATCAATGATCAGGTAACTTAACGTTTCAATCATCGTGTGAAAAATACAGCAATACAATCTGTGTGTTCGTGACGTTATTAGCTCCTTTCGGGTGTGTGGTGTGTGTGTGTGTGGGGGGGGGGTTGTTGTTGTTGTTGTTGAAACCCAGACCGTCCGACCTACCAGAAAGGTGTAAGGTAACTGTTTGGACGGTCGGGAAGTGCCACCCAATTTAGACCGGAACCCAGTGGGGGAGGCATCCACAGGGACCGTACCCTCCTTCCCCTACCACCAACCTCTCGGAAGGACTTTCGGACCCACATGTTTAACGTGATCGTACTCCGCATGAACACGGCGGCAGTTTTGGAAGTGGCTGGAATCGAACCCGAGTCTACCGAGTGCAACTCCAGCGCGCTAACCAATGGGCTACCGCGCCCCTGTGGGGGGGGGGGGTGTATTATCATACTTGGTATCAAATTTTTCTCAAAATCTTTAAAGGGTAACATGCTATAATTATGATTACTGGAAACAACGGTAAAGATTTTTCAATTTTTTGTTCTTGTAAAATTAAATAAAAAAAGAAATACAAACTGCTTAAAATAGAATTCTTGTATTATGAGATAGTCGAATCGCGACATACTCCAGTTCATATCATGATTTTTTTTGCGGCATACCTGGAAGTGGTGCAAAGGTTGCCAAATGCACACCATCACTTTTTTAAATTATTGAAAATTAATTTTATTACAATTCGCAAAATTTTCAACTATTCCAATCACTCACTTTTTTTCTTTCCATTAAATTTAAATTAAGGTTTGTATATATATATATATATATATATATATACAGAATTCCTAGACAGTCCTTAAGCACCCCCAATAACATTCTAAGGAAACGTCCATGACTGTACACTTTAGATCTATTTATAGCAAAGTGACCAATCCTGGTTGAATAAAAGTATTTGCAGGGCTTCTAGCGAAGATTTTAGAAAAGTTAGGCTAACAAACTCAGCAACAGAGCGAAATAGATGAAAAAGGGCCAATTTCAAAGTTGTGGAACATTGTTTAATGAGTAGGAATCAACATCAGGAGCTAACGAAAAGGAGATACGGAAGGCAATAACTGTCTGCCATAAAGTTCTGTATCACCAGGGCCTGTAACACAGTGACACTGCAGTGCTTGTTAAAGTATAATTCTAATAATATATTCTTGTAGTAATATTCTTGTTGGAATTTAAGCGTATATTGTTGCTGACGGAAGGCATTTAAAACAGGCTGTACATTATATTACTGTGCATGAAAATGTTTATTTTTGCGTTCCTCAATAAGATAGCCATTCGCTAATAACCTTATTAACTATTCGCTAATAACCCTATTTACTAATAACCCTAATAACTCTATAGTGTTAATAAAATTTAGAAAAATAGTGTAAACTCTATAGTGTTAATAAATAAAATTTTGTTATTGGCTTTTGTTTTTGTCTATTTCGTTCTGTTGCGTATGCTATCTCGTTCTGTTCTTATCCTAACTTCATAAATTCTCCGCAAGGGACGTTGCAATCCCTTTTACTGTTTTATCAGGAATGATCGCTCTATTCTATACAGATCTGACTTGCACACTCATGACCCTTTCCTTACATAGTTAATGGGGTGCTTAAGGATGTTTCTTATGTGCTATGAATGCACTATGAATTGTACCTGTATTTATGATGTACCTGCATGTACTATATATACCTGCATCTGCATGTACTATATGTACCTGTATGTACTATGAATGGTACCTGTATTTACTGTGCATCTGTATGTACTATATGTACCTGCACTATGACTGTAGAGATATGTATATGCACTATGACTGGTAGAGAACATAAAGAGTGAATAGATTTATCTTAAAATGCTTAAATGAATGCATTCAATGCGTTTGGAACCCATACGGAGCGAATGGTTTTGACGCTGATCGCAATGAATTAGATATTAAAGTCACAGGACGTGAGTTAGAGTCTCAGCTCAGCTTAGGTATCGATCATGATATTTACTACCAAACAGCCGTGTTCTGAATGGAATGAAAGGTGTGCAAGCTGTTGTTGTTGAAACCCAGACCGTCCGACCTACCAGAAAGGTGTAAGGTAACTGTTTGGACGGTCGGGAAGTGCCACTCAATTTAGACCGGAACCCAGTGGGGGAGGCATCCACAGGGACCGTACCCTCCTTCCCCTACCACCAACCTCTCGGAAGGACTTTCGGACCCACATGTTTAACGTGATCATACTCCGCATGAACACGGCGGCAGTTTTGGCAGTGGCTGGAATCGAACCCGGGCCTACCGAGTGCAACTCCAGCGCGCTAACCAATGGGCTACCGCGCCCCAGGTGTGCAAGCTGTGAAAGATTATATATTAAAACTCAATTTTATAGATAATTATGAAATTAGAAATAAAGATAATTAATTTCTGATTCAATTAATATTTGAGAATCCTGAAACAAAAGAGCCATATAAGTTTTTAGAATTTGAATATTAAGTTAAATACATTAAAATATTGGAAAACAATGAAATCAAAACAAAACATTTAAATCACAAAAGCGTATTTTAGATTTGCGTTATATTATTGTATTTATCATGGAAGTAAAGGGAAACTTTCCAACCCCATGGCGTGTATTTAGTTTCGTCACGTGTAAAAAAATAGAGTAGTGAAGCTTAATATTGGACTCTTTTTTTTCTTTTTAACTTTTATACAATAATCGCTATTCGTATATCCGAAGTGTCGCTAGGCTTATATTTTAAATTTACACGCTATCTTTAGAAAGTGTAGTGAGTGTGCATAGTTTAAAAATGGACGTTTCGCCCTGTTACAGTTTGTTTCAGTAAGTGAAATTGTGTTTCTTTAAATCTGCGTAAAATTTCACGCATGTTTTCAAAATTTCATCTTTCTACCTATTGTAGTTTTCGAGTAAAAGGCATAAAAAGGCAAATTAATTCATTATTAATTAGGCAAATTAATTAATTATTATTAATTAGGCAAAAGTTCATTTTGCTTCGTTAGTAATGGAGAATGAATTATACTTATCGAAATAGTTTATGATTGCATTTCAACATTGTAATTTGGTGTTTCATCTTTCAACACCAAATGACAAAATCTTCTGCTAGGATCGCGCTCCCATTGCAGATAACAGCACCGATTTCACAGGTTTTTTTATTATGGATTCTTCATAAAATAATAGGTAACTGCAATGGCAGCAAGAAAATTTGCTGTATACCGATGGATGCGGTTATCTGCAATGGAAGCGCGATCCTAGATTTAGAAACGTCCGTTTAGTAAGAATAAGTTTGAATAAGTTTAAAATAATGCGAATTGCAATATTTTTACTCTCTCATACTATAAAATGTAGTATAGAGAAAATGTTGTCTTCACGAAAATTTTCAATCTCAAAATTTTGATGCCAATATATGTTTTAGGACCTCCTGAACACTTTTGACTGTTTTTAGAGTGATGTCCGTCTGTTTGTGATCGATTTCTTGTATACACGATGGCTACCACAAATATTAATGAATTTTCACGAAACTTTTTATCTGGCTACGTTAATGTAAAATCTAGAGATGGATAGAATATTTTTTTTTAATAGAAAGAAATATCTTTTTCTTAACATGGTAGCATAGGACAAAATTTAGCATAATTATGAAAAGGGTTATTTATGGGTCACTGGTCACGAAACTTAGCAGATTCAATCGTTGCAGGGAAAAATAGCCTCGATACAATTTTTATGTTTGTGACGTCATCAGCTCCCTTGGGGAGGGCGAGGGGCAAGCTACCTCCCTTTCCCGAGTGAGTAAATTGTCACACTTGGTATTAATTGAAATATTTTTTCAAGCCCTCTAAAATAAAGGGTAACATGCTATCATTGTCATAAAAAAATAAAATCTGATGTGGGCAACACATGACTTTCCTTATATAATGTAATGAATTTACTACTTTTACAATAAAAAAATAGGTTTTTCTTATAGTAGATACTAATATTCTTTCCAAGATATTGAATTTTCGACAATTAGTCGTCATTTTCATTGATTTAGCATCATTTTTATCCATTTGGCGAGATTTTCATTAATTTGGCAACATTTTAAAAAAGTCGCCAAGTTGGCGATATTCCGCCAAATTCGTCGCCAAAATCTCGCCAAGCGTTATGCACTAAGAAAAAAGTTATTCTTACAACAGATAAATGACTATTGGCGTTTAAATACAAAAGTATTATTCAAAGTATATTTTTTCATGAATGGAACAAGCTAGATCCACGAGAATGATGTCACCCAATTTATCGCATGGTATTACATATGAAAAGTGAACATGTTTCTCAATAGGTTTTTTTTTTTATGTGACTTTTTTATAATTTTTTTTAAAAATGTACAATATCTCGAGAACGGTTCATGTTAGCGTTCTAAAATTTATGCCAATCGTTTTCTAATGAAAAATTACATAAGAAATGTCTATTTGCGTAACTTTATTAGCGGTTTTGATTTTTTGACGATTTTTTCAAAATTTTATTCGAAAATTTAGGGGGGTTCTGAACATTCGATTGCGTATGAAAACAATAGGCTTCCAGTGTTTATAGATTGTGATTTTTGTACCAAATTTGGTTCGAATCGGTCCATTCGTTCGCCAGTTATCGTCTCCACAGACTCACTGACACACACACACACACACATACTTTCACACACACACACACACACACACACACACACACACACACACACATACACACACACAGACATCACTTCAAAAATGTTTGATTCGTGATCAGGGATGCTTGAAACGTGCTCTCCCGTCGAAAACTCGAATTCGAATTTTCGACCCCGTCACAATACTTTCCTTATACATTATGTATATAAGGAAAGTAACAAGCTTCCTAAAAATGGATTCCGGTATGAAAAATTAGAGTTCAGCCATTTTGGAACAGCTTGTAACAAGTAGCTCAAGACCCATCAAGTTCCTTAGTAACTTCAACATAATAAAAGTTTATTATTTTACGATATTTTATATTTCATCAATTTTATATAGTACCTTTTCAATGCATTTATATGAAAAAGTGCTTCATCTCGAAAACGGTTTACGGCAGCTTTCTAAAACGAGTGCTATTATTTTCTAATGATAAACGACGCGTAAAAGTTAATTTAATACGATTGATTGATTCAATTTCTTGATGATTGGTTTGAATTCATTTAAAACTTTGGTTGTCATCCGGATGTTCCATTGTGTTTGAAAGCAATAGGACAGGACCTCCCATACAAATTGTGGGCCCATTCCCTCCATATTTCATTTTGCTATCTTTGTGAAAGTTTCATGTCTTTCTTGCTTCAAAAATATAAAATGGAGACCCCGGGCGGCCACCCACCCTACTCAAGTGGCCCCCATCTCCCTTATGAGCGGTCTTTAATACGGTACTATTATTCACATATTGTTGCAATCGTACCAAATGTCATTAGAAACAATTAATTTTTGAAATATCGTGTCTTCAGATTCCCACACATACACACATACAAGAACTTACATATACAAGGACATATAAGTACGCATATTCGTACAGACACACGAATAAGTACACTTCTTCGTACATACCCTTTAAACTTTCGATTCGAGCTGGGCGATGTTTAAAACGTATACATCCTTAAAAAATCGCATTTAAATTTTCGACCTCTTCACATTAATTCGCTGAACATTATATACTATACAAGTAGGGAAGTACCAATGCTATAGTTGCCTTACGTATAGTCCTATTTGTGCCCGTATCTACATTCGGTATACAATTTTCTCCTTAAATTGCAACTACTGAACATGAAACATTTTGTAATTCCGTAAGACTCAAAAATTGGTGAGTATTCTGTTGAAGCTTGTCTCAAATTCAAGATGGCGTCGTCAAGGGATCGCTCAGCTTCTGCGTGTGTTAAAATGTTAATTAAAAGTGGTGTCGGTGTGTTCTGCGATTCCTTTTAAAGGAGTTCTTGAAAAGGTTCGATCGCTTTTCTAGATAGTTGTGTCAAAGAATCCCTTACAAGGCAATATAAGAAAGTGTTTGATGTTTAAAATCTTCTGACCATGAACTGTGAACTGTTTCTTCTATTTTGAGTAAAGGTGGCCGACAAACGGTAAGTACCTTTTTACTGTCTCTGTGACTCAATTATTTGTTTTAACTAAAATGTTTGAAATAACCAATATGTTACGTTGAATTAGGTTTTTCGGATGAAATGTCAACAGAATTTAAGTTTACAGTGTCGGAGGATTTCATGTGGTTATGAATTGAAGTTTTTGTTTACATAGCTTTAATGCGCATGCTGCTCATTTCTTAAAGTATCTGCATACACGCTTATGCTTTAAGATACATAAATACATATACGATTATACTTTAAGATACATAAATACATATACGCTTATACTTTAAGATACATAAATACATATATGCTTATAATTTGATACATAAATACATATACGCTTATACTTTGAGATACATAAATACATATATGCTTATACTTTAAGATAAATTTGCATGCGCTTATACTTTAAGATAAATATATACGTATACGCTAAGATATATAAATACGTATTTATTATAATACGTATACTTTTTATAGTAGTATTTATTATAGCAATATATTTTTATAGCTTTAATATACTTAAAGTATATGCTTAGTGCAAGGTGTGGAGGTGTTTTATATAAAATTTTAAAATCATATTCCGATAAATTGAAATATCAGATTTATTTTTCAGGTAGGTGTTACTAATAAAACCTCAAAAATATATCAGAAATATCGCCTGCTGTTTTAAATACACGTCAGGCGATCATTATGAACCTCTTTTTTATCCATTGAAGAATGTGGAGTTCTCTCATAGTGAAATAATGTTTACTTTAGAGCAATTTTTCTCTAGCCAGTCTTATGAGACTGTCATTGAAGAATTTCAGAAGAATTTGTTTATTGAAGAATTTCAACAAAGTAACCTCTATTACAAACTGTTTATCCTTAGTTAAAATAAGAATTTAGCCTGGTTTTCGCTTAATTTGCAACCGATCTCTAATTCTTCGAAACATTTTATTAATCTAATAATTACATAAATTATTAGTGGTTTTAGAGCGTGGGTATTTTTTCTAAATCTCTTCAATGGCACTCTTATAAGAATGTCTAAATAATTCGCATAAATACCTATGAAATAGCAAAGGTGTGGAATAGATTTTTTTCATAATGCCAGATCACACTTCTGGCGTTTCAAAGATTTCCAGAAAGTGATTGAGTGGGACCTACAAAAGTGATACTTTAGTACATTGTAAGATATAACCATGTCAGATTATACTATATTAAGTAAGGGGGGTAACAGTTACGAGAACACGTTGTGGTGTAAATTTAAATGTGTTGTAAACTGATACGTGCTTGAATTTTCAAGTGCGGTATTGCAATTTTACAGCACATTGTGGCGTAAATTTAAGTGTGTTGCAATCTGATTTGTTGTAAATCGGCTTTAGTCCGATAGAGCTGAAATGGTTTTGAGCGATTATCGTCTTGCAAAATAAAACTGAAATAAAGTTCGATAAAGTTACTCGTTGCTTTCAGTATCGCTTGTTTTGTTCACAGCAGATAATATGGGCTTATGGTAACTAAAGAAAGAGGCTTGATTGAAACAACGTAATCTAGTTATGAGTTAGAATCAGTTAAAATTGAAATCACTATTTCAAAAATACAAAATATTCAAATATTCAAATTATAATTACTGTATTTCAAAAAATAAAAACGTAATAAGAAATCCAATTATATACATTTGTAGGGCTTTTAAGGAGTTACAAATTACAATTTTATAGCTAGCACTTTTAGTTTTTGAGATATAACAGCTGCAATCTCTACGGAAATTTTTTAATCTTCATCAACTTAACAAAACGATTGCTCAGAAACTATAAGAGCTTTTTAAAAACAAATTATTGATCTGGAAATTTAGTTTCATATTGAGTATTTTTGTTGTTTACTATTTAGATGTATTTATTTTTAAATTTACAAGTCATTTCGAGTGAAAATATCCAAAGTGTAACAAAAACACGCTCGGACAGAAAAGTTTTATTTTTTCGAAAAAGAAAAGAAAAGAAAAAAAGAAATAAAAGTTTGGAATATTAGAATATAGAAATCATTTTAAAATTGTTTCTATATTTGTTCATACATTGTTTCTATATTTATCTATTAGGTTCGGAGATATAAGCGTCTAAAGAGTTTGTATTTTTTGTGGACAGCACATGAATTTCCCTGCATAATGCAATGATTTTACTTCTTTCCCAACAAAATAATAATGGTGTACAAGATCCACGGCATAATCTTTTTGGTATTGAATTGTGACCACGTAAATTGAAATTTGTCGCTTTTCGCAACTCATTAGTCTAAACATAATGATTTGTTTATACTCATGTGCACAATCTTCATCAAAATGCAATTTATATTTAATTTAATAAACCCGTGAAGAAAATGACTACTGACGCACTCTTTGACGTCAAGCTGCAAAACTACTACAAATAGTAACCTCTTTCGCTAATGAAACCAATGAGATACACGAAAATGATGTTAACAGATTTGTTACATAATATTGCATATAAAAAGTGGACATATTTTTATTATGCCTATTACTTTTTTTAATTTTATGTCATTTTCGTGAAAAATGTATTTGAACCGTTCACAAGCTTAAGAACCGTTCATCAAAGACGAACCGTTCATCATCCTACTGAAGAACCATTATAAACCGTTCACTATCTCAAGAACGGTTTATTCTAGCGTTCATTCTAATGGTTTGTGCCATTTTTTTTATAATGATAAATTACGTATAAAAATGATTCTTTATTTATCGTTAGTAAATGTCCTGATTTTTAAAGAGTATTTTCAAAAATTCATTCTAAAATTGTGAGGTCTTCCAAACATTCGATCGCTTTTAAAATCGAACATTTTCCAGTATTCTCTGATTGTAATAATCGCACCAAATTATTTTCGAAACTCTTCATTTGTTCATGAGTTATCGCGTCCATAGGTTCACGGAGACACACACTAACATATATATACACATACACTAACATACATATATGTACACAGATATTATCTCAAAAACATTCTTATCAAGTTTAGGTCCGTCGAAAATTCGAATTCGAAGTTTTGACCTCATTACAATACTTATTTACGAACGAAGGAATTATGATAAATTATTGCAACTCTTCTATAAACCAGATATTTCAGGTTGTGTTTGGAATTTTGGCAAATTTATTTTTAAATGTGTTTTTTAATTTATTTAATTTTAAAATGTTCGAAATTTTGACCTTTTTACAAATTAATTTTTGAACGAAGGAATTATCCATTCTGATTAGATAATGATAAATCATTGTAACTGTTCTATAAATCCGATATTTCACGTTTTACTTGGAATTTTAGCAAATATATTTTTAAATGAGTCTTGTTACCAGATGAAAAAAATACTAGACCAGATTAAAATAAAATACCAGAAGATAATTGTTACCAGATTAAAATAAGCAAATTTTGCATAATTTTAAATTGATGTTTAAATCATGTATTAATTTGTATGGATAAAACTCAAGTTAATGTATATCAAGAAAAATATTAATTCGAGTTTATAGGGATAGGCGTGCACTGGTCAGTGGCGTAATTAGACTTTTGTCGCCCTGGAGCAAATAATTTCAAGACGGCCTTTCCTGCTAAAATACGTTCAGTTCAAGAGGCTCGTTCGTTCCGTCCTGCTCCAGGAAATAACGCCACTGGTCATGCTTACACAAAGCTGTGCTCTTGAAACACCGCTGTATAACATCGCACTATACATAGAATAAAATACTTTATGAAGAAAAAATTCTGAAATACTCTGAACTATTCACGGCTTTACAACTACGTGAGAATATGGCTATGCAGCTATACTAACGTATATAGTATACCTCCTCTGTATTCTGTAAGGATTTATAAAAAAAAAAGTGGCTTTTTATTAACTGGTTATATATATTGATATGGGGGCATGTTCTGTATCCAGTGTCAATGCCTTTTGTGTAGATCGTTGGAGTGTAGCTCTTATGTACAGCTGCCTTCGATTAGTATTTTGATAGTGAACCGCAAAAGGTTTAGTTGTGGGAAGTAAGCGAGCGGCAAAACTTGGGGGGTCGTACAAAATTGATTTTGATATCAGTAATTTCTATAGTCGTAATGTCCGAATACGGATCCTAGATCGGCCCAGGAGAAAGAGGCATGATCGACCCTTTCACCTGCGGCCCATGGTTATTGGTAGGGAAAAAAATTAAATCCAATGGCCCGGCCCGGCGCACCAGGAAATCGTCAGAGATACTGCCGACCATATCCGGGGCTGATGGTCTTGGGATCCGGCTGAAATCGGAGTGTTACGAAAAATGTAAACACATAAGAACCTTGTATCTCCGAAGCTAATTAATAAAAGTGTAAACAATTTAAGCTCGTTTTGTCGTAAAAGGGTTCCAGTTATGAATATACAAAGTTACTTTAAATATTTTGAACTTTGTGAATTAATTTGTTTCTTTTTTTTTTAAATAAAAAGTATTGTCTGAGTTGTACTTTTCTTAATTTCACTAGAAATATCTTCCAAAATATAAAGGATAAATGTAGCGAGTAATTGACAAAATATTCAGTAGAAAATCCAATGTTTAGATCAAATAATTTTTTTTTTTTGCGGAGTTCTTATAATTTTTGAATAGCCGTCTAGTTAAGTTGAAGAAGTCCGTTTTTAAATTTTGTAATGCTTGTATCTCGAAAACAAAATGCTTTAGAGTAAAGGAGTAACTTGTAGTCTTTTAAAAGCTCTATAAGGATAATTGGATTTTAGATAAGGTTCTTAGTTGTGGAAGACTGAATTGTAGTTTTTGTAATTTCAACATTTTATTATTTAAAACTATTTTTAAAAAGTGGTAACTATTTCATTAATTTAGTATTTTAACCCTTTTTTTTAAATGGGATTCTGATTTTAATATTTTAATATTTTGAACTTTCTGAATTTTATTTGGGATTTTATTCACCCAATAACATTTCGGCTCCATCGGACAGGAGACAATGCCGTTTTCTTACGTAATTTGTTTAAAAAAACCACTTCAATTTACTGTATGAGTTAAGATTGTTATTAATATGAGTTAAGATTGATATTGATAGTGAATATTCTAAATAAACAGGAAAACAACAGTTTAATTTGGATGCTTTTTAAAATTTATGTCGTATCGATATGTGTCGCAAAAATATTTATATTATTCGCCTTTTTGAAGTTTCTTTGAATGGTGAATGTGTAATTGTATGATCTGTTTTTATCTCGTCTTCAATAAGTTTATCTATGAGATATTTCCTTTATATTTTATTTATTTGTTTATTATTTTTGTTAATTAGTTTACTACATCGTTGAGCTGTTCTGTTTATTATTTTAATTTTTTATTTAATATTTCATTTACTTATTTTATTTAATATTTAATTTATTTCACATTTTTTTTACTTTATTCTATATTTTATTTATTTCATTTTATATTTTATTTAATATTTCCATGTCATGCTTCAGGCATCTAGTATAAATGTCTTGTATTACAAGCGTGATAGTTTATTGTCATAAATTTATGTTAATGCCCACGAGCTTTTACGATTCTGTCGATCATACCTTACTGAATGACTTCTCTAGCTATCTCAATAAAAATTATAAATATTGTTATTGCACTGAATATAACTGCCGCTTGTTAGAATACAAATTATTTGCACTTTCTTGATAGAAGCTGACGTATGAGAATTAGGTGACTACCCTGGTTTTTATAGTCATCTTATGAGTCCTCTTCATCAGGTCAGGAATAGTGTACTGATCAAAAGATAGTTGATTTTAATCTTCCAATCCGTACAGCAGTCGAAAGTTGTTCATGATCTTTTGTAGACAGTTGTATTTGATCTTTCGGTCAGTGTAATCTGCGATCGATACATACTGACCGGATGATCTTAATGATTTTAACATTTGTAGTCACCTAATTTATATATGTCTGCTTCTATCAGGAAAATAGAAAGAATTGGTAATTGACCATTTGCAAGTGACGTTACAACCTGCAAATATACTTCTTAACAGACCTGTTGGGCGAAAAGACGACTTTACCGTCTCATGTTAGAGAATGTTTTAATTGCTGTTCAAAGTTTCTTGTAATTACAATTGCATATTTTTTTTTCCTTCTTTAAGGATACACTGGTTACAAATTTTTGTGCAGTGCAATGCACTAATATACAGGACAAAAATAGACAGATGCCTTTCAAGAAGGCATAAATATATATATTTTTATAGTATCTGAAATCTCAAAATAGTTTGCACCAAGTCCCCGCTGGACCAAAGCTGTGCTTTCAGGTCTAGGTTATCCTGTTGAAGGATCGCAAATCAGAGTTACGAAAAGATTTTAAAAATTTATAAAAAAAAAAAGTTAAACAAGATTTAAAATAAATGTTAAGTATCACAAAAAGCTGGATTTTTACAAATATAACATTATGCAACAAATCTTATCAACATCTTTATCATGAAGTTAGAACTCTCCATTCACGAGGAAAGACACGGTTGTTATATTGAAATTTCAATTCCAAATAAAAATAAGAATAAAAATGCACATTGTGTAAATAATAAAACAGGAAATAATCCAAATTGATGATATTTAGATTTGGATTTTGCATGTGCATAAAGAAAGGATTTTATTTAATTAACCAAATCCCTTAAGCATGGAGTTAGAGAAAAGGTGATAAACTCCTGTGGACAAATAGCTTGAAAGTATCACAATTATTTGAGAATTAATTATATCTGGTTATCGATAGTGTCAATAATCTCCCATTTATTCTCATTTGACACAGCAGAAAGACGGTACAGTTTAATATATGCTTTTTTTTATTATTTTCAAATTAAAATTTGCTAATTATAAGTAGAAGAAACAAGTATTTTCTTGTTGTAAAACAGGGTACAGAATATATAGAGACAAAAATAAATTAAAAGATAAAATAAATTTGACTACGTAGGAATAATCTTTTATTTGAGTTCTAATTTGCATCGCAGTGACATTTTTTTTTCTGAAAAATTAACAATAAATAAATGTTATTCAATTCAATACCAGCCTTTTGCCGCATAAATACATGAAATGTAATGGAGGCTTAAATTACCCCAGAACTATCTGAGGAATTGTCTTAATAGATTTTGGCGTTTTCCTAACATAATGTTTTAAAATTTTCTCTTCATTTCCCTGCACTTAAATCTTTTTTGGCTAAATAAAATCATTTGGAGAATCATATGAAGCAGAATTTTGTGAAGCGTACAGTTTAATTTTAGGGTATATATTTTATAACGTGGGTAAAAATGAAAGTGAAAGTAAATGATATTTTGTAAATATATCAAAAATATTCACCCCGATGTTGAGGAAACATCGTATATTGTTAATGGGCTCAAGTTGGTCGCTTTTGAGAGGTTTTACTGATGGAATATTATCTCCTTTCAACACATTTAGGTCACACTTTCAACACTTTCATACATTTTAGGTTTTTACATTAAACATAGGTTTAGGTATCATGAACAAAGTGAACTTTATAACTTATTTAACAATCCAAAAAGAGTTAAGACCTTAAAAACCCACTCCTAAAAGATGAATCTTACAAAAGGAGACATGTAAACATGAGAATTACAGCAGAGTCATGACAGATACTAACAGCAGATGGGGAAGTTACAACAGTACATTTAAAAATATGAACATGGGGAATAAATCAAGTAAGGCTGACAGTTAGAGCAGATAAATAATTAGCTCTCAATATGAAAAAGAAGTACAACTGAATTATAAGTGAATATCCAGTCTTTAATAGCACGGAAGAAAGAAGAAATTGTTGAAATGTTTACTAAGGCTGTCTTGTACGTATGGATAACAGGACGAAATAATCTGGCTGCAGTAGGGAGTTCTGACAGACTACATCTTGATGAAGACGCTTACAGGCAAGGACAACCAGTTTGCTCTTCGGCTGATCTGACTTTATAAATCCGAAACTCAAACTGCATTTGGATCTGCAATCTTTTTTCGGCTTCTTCAAACCGGCCCCCCACGAAGTACGCTGTGAATCCTCACACCATGCATACGGATAAAGATCGAGAGATCCCGTGAGGGCGCGAAGGCTAACACAAACAGAGGGAAATCCCATATGCCACAGAGATCTGGAAGAATGGTTAGACCTGCCACCCCGCATAATATCGGGACAGACCTTCCCATTGTATTTCAAATGTTGGACATATGTCCCGCAGGTTTTTTGATAGAAGAAGAAAAGAGAGCGACCCGACAAATTATTTCCAGTTTTTCTGAGGAGATTGTACATGAATTGGGGGTATCATATCCCTCGATGTTTTTCTGTAACTTTTTTATTGGGCGTTTTGTTAGGACTAAAGCCATTCGCTACGCTTCGCAAGTTTTTCTAAAAGTTACGGTTGGGGTGTAAACTTGCCTATCGGGTGTTATGTGATAAGAAAATCTCTGAAAAATTAAACTGAATGCTTGAAATTAAATACCCTTACTTCCTTTATTACTCATAAATTTTACGGGTGAGTTTCCTGTAGTAATTCATCTCTTAAAATGAACTGCCCTTTGGTGTTCTGGCAAAGTTTAAGTCATGTAGCCATGTATGTGTAGACAATATGATCAAGAATTTTCAATTGTAAACACTTCCAAATAAATTTTCTGTCGATTGCTTCAATATGATATGACAGTTCTGCTGTAACCATACAGTTGGTTACAGCAGAACATAATGCAAATATTGGTTTAATCTAATCAGTCAAAATCATGAAGTTGGGGAGAATTTTTATATTCCTGGTAACTAACACCTAATTTGTTTGCTATCTTCTTCTGTTCAGGAGACCGTGGATGTTCAAAAGATAAAACTATGACACAAGTCACTCATTTGGATTTTTACATATTAAAATACTTCAACTCATGCTGTTTTAAATTCGCTGAAAAGTTTTCGATTCCAGTATTTTTAGTGGTGAAAATTGAGTTCCAAAGGTTTAGTTATAAAGTTTTTTTTATAATAGTTTTTTAACTTCTGGTTCTCTCAACGAGAGATTTTGCGCTGTCACTATTCATACAGAATGAAGAGTAATGCATTAATGTTTTATATTTGCACAAATCTTGTTACACATCTTTATAATGAAATGTTGAATAAAAATTAGAATGACACTTTTAAAAACAATACATATGTTATATATAAAATAATAAGTAGATGTTAGTATTTAAAATTTTTAGAAATTTATATATATATATATATATATATATATATATATATATATATATATATATATATATATATATATATATATGTATATATATATATGTATACAGGGTGTCCCAAAAAGATTGAAACGCGCTTTAATTTTTTACCTGTTGGAGATAAGTGGGCAATGTAAATTGAAAAATGTTGAAAGTAAGGTAGGAAATAAGACTACGTTAATGAAATAATCCTCTCATTAATTTTCAAAAAATTACACTTTTCAAATTTTTATGCGACCCCCTTAGACAAATTGGGTCAATCAGAATTTTTTTATTTTTAATGCAACAAGATCATTAAAAAAAAAAAAAAACCTCACATATCTGTATTTTTAAAATTGAGTCAGTTATATTTAATTGAAAATTGAACATCGTGAATGGGGACCATATATCAAATTAGAAATGTAAATTTGTGACATATCACAAAAAAGATAAAACTGGATGGATAATACATAGGATGCTCAACCGCGTAGTGAGTACCACTGCTTTATATGATCTCTGTCTGTTGTTGTTGAGACTCAGATGGTACGACCTACCAGAAAGATGTAAGGTAACTGCTTGGACGGCCGGGAAGAGTCACCCAATTTAGACCGGAACCCAGTGGGGGAGGCATCCACAGGGATCGGACCCTCCTTTCCCTACCGCCAACCTCTCGGAAGGACTTACGGACCCACATATTTAACGTGATCGTACTTTGCGTGAACACGGCGGCAGTTTTAGCAGCGGAGGGAATCGAATCCGGGCCTACCGAGTGCAATTCCCGCACTCTAACCACTGGGCTACCGCGACTGCAATTTACATTGCCCACTTATCTCTGACAGATAAAGAATTAAAGCGTGTTTCAATTTTTCTGGGACACTCTCTATACACACACACACATATATATATATATAATAATTTCTAAAACTATTAAATACTAACATCTACTTATCAATCTTTTTGGAACACCCTGTATATATATATATATATATATATATATATATATATATATATATATATATATATATATATATATATATATATATATCATACCAGAAAAGTATAAAAATGAAAGAAAGCAATATATCAAAGAATGGCTGGGGGGGGGGTTCTGACCCCCACTCCCCGGTTAAGCCAGCTTTGCGTCTAGACAACACTCCCGGAAGCCGATATGTTGCACAAATATGAATACCGAAGTATCAAAAAATTTTTTAAAAAGGAGGTTACAAAACATGAAAGTGTGGAGTACCCAGAAGACTCGTAATTTAAAACTGTACTATTAGTTTAACTCTCACAAAACTAAAGGCAATAAGAAACTCGCTTATTGCCTTTAGTTTTGTGAGAGTTAAACTAATAGTACAGTTTTAAATTACGAGTCTTCTGGGTACTCCACACTTTCATGTTTTGTAACCTTCTTTTTAAAATCCTTTTAAAAAAATTTTTTGATACTTCGGTATTCATATTTGTGCAACATATCGGCTTCCGGGAGTGTTGTCTAGACGCAAAGCTGGCTTAACTGGGGAGTGGGGGTCACAACCCCCCCCCCCAGCCATTCTTTGATATATTGCTGTCTTTCATTTTTATACTTTTCTGGTATGATATTAAAATCCACATTGTAGTGCAGCATAGCGCCTTATTCGTGTGATTACAGGAACTTTTTAACTTTCATTCTTTTATACATATTTATATATATATATATATATATATATATATATATATATATATATATATATATATATATATATATATATATATATATATATATATATATATATATATATATATATATAGTTTGAAAGTTCAATGAAAGAAAAGTGAGAAGCTGTTACTAGAAAAAAATCTAACTTTCTAACAAGCTTGCAAAATAAAAGTATATATATATATAAGATAAACATTATATGATATTCCAATGATAAATTATAGATAAATTGTAAGACACACATATATATATTTGCCCCTCCCCACACACATACATATATATATATATATATATATGTGTGTGTGTGTATATATATTTGTGTGTGTGCGCTGCGCAAGCAAAATTGGAGATATTAATTTTTACCGTCTACCGTACCCTTAAGAAGATTCAACATTTCATCTTGAAACAAACTTGTCTTTTTCTAATGCATTTCGTTCCATTATAATCACTCGTATTTATATATATGACATATTGTAGAAGTAGTATATACGAGCATTTTAGAATGAAGTTATATTTTCACTTAAAGAAAACTTGAGCAACGTATAAAAATAACACAAATAGCTTGTATAGAAAATAGCTTGAGCACAAATAAAAATAATAACAGCTGCCTGGAGGATATTATGGATCCACTTCGGCTGTGCAAAAGAACCAACAAACCTGAAGTGAAAAGGGCGAAATTTGCCAAATACGTTGCTCATGATTTCTTTATCCTTTGCACAATGTGTTTTTTATTTATTGATAATTTCACTTATTTGTGTGACGAATGTTTTTCAAATGGCTACATTTGACTCAATATTAAAAACTTGCAAATAAAGAGTGAATCTCGTAATTAAATTGAAGAAGAACCTCCCAAAGGTGAAAATTTTCATCTTTTTAAAAATAGCTATTTATAATAAGAAAAGAAAATTAACGGGGTCATATTTGCCCCCCTTTGCATACATTGAGTGTGGCACTGCATCCATAGACTGCCCAATTTTCTTGCCCATCATATCCTACTGCGAACAAACTTCTGATGAGTATCACATGCATCTGTCGATCAAATCGTAATCCACTCTCACACCTCAACCCGCACACATGCCCCCCCTCAAAATCCGTCCAGAAATCCCAGCTTTATGCGTTTTCAATTCCTGCACAGGCGAAAAAGGCTGCCAAAGTTACGGGCTTACATTGGCAACTGCTGTCAGGGTTACAAAGGTTGTCCACTGACTAACAGTTATTGGATCAGCATAAGGCTTCCTAATTCACTTTCACGCTGTATCAGGAATACAGGGGCTATTGTTGGGGGGAAAGGGTCCAACAAATAGGTTATGGTTCGTATATTGGCATTGTTGGCCCTCTGGCGGGCGAACCCCATTGTTGTAGAATCCCTATTCTGTATGAATCTAAAATGATTTTAGGATATGAAGAAAATGGGCAGACCCTGTTTTGGGTTCAGTGTCTATACCGTGGCCAATTTTTATTAGGGGTGTTATGGCAGGCAGTTTTTTATCATCATTTCCTTGATAGCTATGGAGAAATTTGAGTGGGAATATTGTGTGAAAAGGGGGGGGGGGGTTGATGTTAAAATATATTTTACTTCCTGCATTACATAGACATAAGTATAGCAATATATAGTACTGAAGTTAGGATAATTTTTATTTTCTATACAATTCATTGTTATATACTGTTAATTCATTTTTACTGCCTCATACGTAGTATTGAGAAAGTATTGTTTTTTGCGAAAATTTTTGATTTCGAGATTTTGATGCCAATATATGTTTTAAGACTTCCTGAATATGTTTTGACTATTTTTGTAGTGATGTACAGCTGTCTGTGGTCGATTTCTTGTGTACACGATAGTGGCCACAAATATAATAGGATTTTTCGAAACTTTATATCCGGTTTTCTTATAAAAAAATCTAAAACTAGATATAATTTTTTTCAAATTCGAGCGAAAACTTATATTTTATTTAACATGGCAGCGTAAGATGAAATTTCATATAAGCATGCATAAAAGGGTTTATCTATGGCTCAACCGATATATATTTCTTTTTGTTCGCGACGCTTTTTACATTGTCAAGTATGTATGGTATCAATCCAAAGATGTTTTCAAGTCCTTTAAAGAGAAGGGTAACACGCTATAATTGTAATTGTGGATAGTTTAGACATTCCTCTACGCCGTCAACAAACAAACGCACAGAAAAACATACATCCTCCTTTATTATTATGCATTAAACGACCACGTAACGAAACATAACTTTACCACCTCTAATAAAACTCAAATAATTTGTGACACCCTGAAATCCCTAAACTCGTTATATTTTGAATTAAGAATATCAAATTAATATTTCCTGCAACTGGACAGGATTTAAAAAAAAATTAAATTTAATTGTGAGAGATATTGAAGTAATCGTTAAATTGGTGACATTTTCCAAAGTTGCCATGTTGGCGATAATATGCCAAAATTGTCCCCGAATATATCCTCAAGTGGACCCTATAAAAAGATAGATAGGTTTTTCTTATACAGAGTTCCGAGGGAAATTCTTAAGCAGTCCAATAACTTTATAAGAAAAGGTTCATGAGTGTACATGTTAAGTCTATGTGATTGCAGCGCTTCTAGGGGGTGAATTGAAAAAGTTAAGATAATAGACTCATTAGACAATACTCTATTAGACAATACTCTATGATTCATTGGACAATACTTATAGCTTTGAAATTGACTTTTCCGATCTGGTTTTGTTATCGAGTTCATTATGCTAACTTTTTAAAGTATCCGCTAGGGGGGGCCGTAGCATGGTAAAACACTCTGCAACATTTGCTTATTTTTTTAAAGCTACTTTGTTGATAATTTCGGCAAACTGACAAGAAAAGCCACAATTACAGGCGTTCATGAAAATTCCAGCTTCATTTCTGAAATATTCAGCTAATTATCGTCTGCCGAAGCGTTATTTTTGTATATATATATATATATAAGGTTTGAAGGTCGAATGAAAGAAAAGTGAGAAGCTGTAACTCAAAAAAACCTAACTTTCTAACAAGCTTACAAAATAAAAGTATAAATCAGCAAATATTCAAGCAAATGGAAAAAAATACAAATTTCGGATCATCAAATCAAAGAAAAGTATCAAAAAACAATCGTATGGAATCGATAAAAGAAAAACAGACGAAATCCAAGCACAATCGCAATACGCGTGGACAAGGTCTAGGCCTGAATCAGGATTTGTTCACTTCTTCAAAACTCTTTTTCTAGTCCAAGTGTCCTGTAGAAGCAAACACAGAAATGTATGTTTCTGAAGAAATAGATAGATTATATCTATAAGCTATTTCTACTTGGACAACATACAAAAATAAAAGGAAAAAAGGATACCTGGAATCTAACTAAAAAAATACACTACTAACCTATCGAACTCGGGAGCCCAGAATGAAGAGACCAGTGTTGTCATTCACAAAGGAAAAAGTTATGATCTACCGTTGCTATTCGTAAGAAATAAATAACAGTAATGCGAAAAGACAAGTATAAGAGATAATATGCAATCAAGAGGGGCAATAATAGAAAGGCATATATATATATATATATATATATATATGGGTCATGTAATATGGGCCATGTACATTATTTCTGTAATACATTTTACAATTGTGTACACAGAAACGTAGAATCAGCATTAATGAAACATGTATGGCCCTTGATAACGTACATGGTTTCAGAAATGCTTTTCATATTCACATTCATTTTATTCCTTTTAATATTCATTTTAATCCTTTTATTCAATTTTCAAACTTTTTGGAAGCTAGAAAAGGCCTAGCTCATCGTGCTACCCTTTGTTTCTGATTTGCAATTTTTCATCTTTTAACTTCTGAATTTACATCTTGTATGCTTATGTAAGGTACCCGGGGAATAGTACCTTAGGTAACTGCATTAGACATTAGTTAAATTTCTTTCTTACATGATCTCACATACATGTTTACATGATACAACAGCTTGTTGTATAGTCTTTTTGTAACCACATTCGTTCTTTTTCATTTCATTTTTTTTTATATACTAAAATAGTTTGAAAGTCCAATGAATATATATATATATATATATATAATAGTTTGAAAGTCCAATGAATATATATATATATATATATATAATAGTTTGAAAGTCCAATGAATATATATATATATATATATATATATATATATATCAGCTTTTTTCAATCGGACACGGACACTTTATTATAGATAAACCTAATGTATATACTCATGTACATAACGTGGACACTCCCTTATAAAGTTTTTGGAGTGCTTAGGAACTTTCCCAAGAATCATGCTTGCACATTATTCTCCGTCGAGATCGTAATATTGACGAAATATTCATGTTCTAATTTTGTACGCGACTAGATTGTTACTAGACATATAGGTAAAATCTTCCTATATCTAAAACATATTGCCCGCATTAACAGCAATAAAATTTAAAGTAGTCAAATACACCAAATGCACAAATCTCGGTTTCAAACCGCACCATGTGTGTGACTTCCCCCAAGTAGCGTGTCACGATCTTAACACGCGTTTGAGTGAGAAAAAATCTCATCCGCGGGATAAGCCAAGCCAGCATCATTAAATGTAATTTTATTTTCCTGTCCCTTTCCCTTCGCATTGAACTCTTGTTCCAAACGATGTTATCGGTGCCGTAATTAGGTATTACCTACATGGAGGCTTTTGTCTAATTTCGCCGACTTATGATGGTAAATGGTTTCCCAGGAGCGCCATTTAAATCGAATGCATTTTATCATTAAGAATGGGGGAGAGACTCGGATAGAACGGAAAAATCTAGGGTTAAATGCTGGGCGAAAAGTATCGGTCGTCAGTGACGCAGGCCAGCAAATGCAGTGAATGATTTTGATGCTGTATTTATCATTATGGGTATAAGTAGAATAATCCTACATAATAAATAAAAGAAGATGTAGTTTGTAGTGGAAAATCTAAGCTTCAAGATAGCAGTGGTATTTGATTCAGGTCCCGAAACAATAGGAATCGCCGATATTTTTTTAAATTAGAATTAGCTTTCTAGATTTTAGTGGTTGTTGTCATCAGTTTTAAAAGTTAGATCCAGAAATTGGACGGTCAAAACTTTCTAGACCACCAAAACATAATATGAATTCCTATATCCAATCGATACTGTGTTTTCTACAAAACGTAGAGTTTAAAGTTGGTAAACCACACCAAAGTGCCAACTGGACTCTTGCGTGGCATTTATACTTTGAGAAGCTGCAAGGGAAGATAATTAAGGCAAATAACTCATATAACAAGTTTAAAAAGTGAATTTTATCTGTAAGAGCGAAATATTATTCTCACAAATTCATGTATTTGCCATTATGTGTATAAGCGGAGCAATCCTATATCATAAAATAATATGTCTTTGTGTGTATGTTTGCGCCATCTGTAGCGGAAAATTTAAGTTTCGGACAACGGCGAAATTTGATTAAGGGGGTACTCATATCTTTAGACAATATAACACGATAACATATATTTCTTTAATATGAATAAGATTTTTAGCTTTTAGTGGTAGTTGTCACCAATTTTGAAAATTAGATTAAAGTGAGTAAATGGTACCAAAATGTCAACTGGATTCTTACGTGGCATTTATACACTTAGCAGCTGTAAAGACAGATAGTTAAGGCATATAACCCTATTAATTCTTTCTCATACTAGAATCCAATTTAAAATTTTGAAAATTCGGCATCATTGGTCCAAATGATTGCAATTATAGCGTGTTATCCTTTACTTTCAAGGGCTTGAAAAATCTTTTAGTTGATATGATACTTGACAATGTAGCCCTGGGGAGTAACTTGCCCCGAGAGGGGATAATGACGTTACGAACATAACAATTATATCGCGGTAATTTTTCCTAACAATGTCGAAAATCGCAACTGGAGGTTTCGACGGATTTACCCGATTTAGGACCTTTAAAACACGAAAACACTATTTTTAGCTGGACGTCTGTGTGTGTGTGACTGTCTGTGTGTCTGTCTGTGCAATGTATGTATCCACTCTAACTCAAAAACTAATGGATCGAATTTCATAAAATTTGGTAGGTAAGTCACTTGTGTATGACCCTGGTACTGATTAGTTTTTGGTACAATTCGGGATAAGAGAACCCGCCTTTGTTTTGCGAAATGGTCCGCAAAAATTGCTTTATCAACTCTAGCTAAAGAAATAATGGATAAAATTTTACAAAATTTGGTAGATAAGTCACTTGTGTGTCACCCTGGTGTTGATTAGATTTTGGAACTATTCGGAAAAAACAACCTGCCTTTTTTTGTGAAATGGCCCGCAAAAATCGTCAAAATCTAAAACAAAAAACTACGTATGCTCAAATAAATTTATTAAATGCGCAATTTTTGATTAGGAACAGAATAAGACCAACCCCATTACTCTAGAACTAACCATTCTCAAGATATTTTAGTTTTTCTTTTTCCCATTTTTACTAAGTCGCCTTTGGAAGAAGTATGCAGTTACCAAATAAAAACAAACATTGAATAAAAAAGCAAATTCAGTGTTATTTTGTGCAATTAAACTCAATTTAATGAATTATTAAGGAAATAAAGAAAAAATAAATTAAGTTTGCAGGGAAAGTCATGTGCTGCCCACATCAGATTTTTTCGTATTCTAGAGATCCCAAATCGTATCTTGAGTTGCGATTTTCGACACGATTCCAATACCTTCCTTATACATTATCATATGTATTGTAGGGACAGTAAAATGTGCCTCCTTTGTCAGAAATAAAATGTATTTTACCTACCTTTACTACAGGGACTTCTATGTGTCATTTATTCTAACGAAAAATGCCCTGCTTTCCCTACAATCCATGGCAATGTATAGGAAAAATTTTGGAATCGTGTTAAAAATCGCAATTCAAGTTTTTGACAGATTTACACGTTTTGAGAATTCTATAGAACAGGAAAAAGCTATTTTTAGTGCGATGTCGATGTGTGTGTCTGTGTGTCTGTCTGCGAAATGTGTGTGTGCACTTTAGTTGAAAGACTAATTGACCAAAATTTACAAAATTATGGATCATAGTAGTTAGCCATAGTGGTAGTTATTCTGATGCTGATAAGATGTTGAACAATTCCGTAAAAATCTGCTTTTATTTGCAAAATGACCCGCAAATATCGCCAAAATATAAAATCAAAGACTATATCCTTAAATGTATCAATTAAATGCTTGTATTATATCCTCAAATGTATCAATTCAATGCTTGTACTATATACTTAATTGTTGACGATGAAAATAATAAGACTAACTCTATTATTCTAGGACTAACCGTTCTCGAGAAATTTCAATGTTTTAGTATTTTTGCAACGTTGTCTTTGAAAATACGCCCAGTCGCCAAAAGAAAATGAAAATTTAATTAAAACGTGAAAATTTTGTGTAATTTCAAATAATTATCCGTGCTCGTTTTGTGCGATTAAACTCAATTTAATGAATTGTGAAAGAAAGAAAGAAGGTGAAAATAAATTTGAGTCTGTAAGAAAAAACATGTGCTGCCCAAGTCAGATTCTTATTTTCCCTACACTATATGGTGAAATGGTATTGGTATATGGAAAGTATTGGAATCGTGTCGAAAATCAGAATTCGAGTTTTCGACGTTACCTACACTTTTCGGGCACTCTACAGCACGAAAAAAAACTGCTTTTAGCGTGACGTCTGCGCGTCTGGAAAATTTATGTGTCTGTCCACTCTAGCTCAAAAACTATTCAACAAAGCGTTACAAAATTTGGTATATAAGTCATTTGTGTGGATCTCCCTGTTGCTGATTAGATTTTGGTACGATTCATAAAAATAGAACCTGCTTTTTCTTGCGAAATGGCCCTTAAAAATCGTCAAAGCATGAAATATAAGACAGAATATGCTAAAATGTATGGTTTTATATGTACATGTTAGCAACAAAACGAATAAGACTGACCTTATTACATTAGGCTGAACCATTCTCGAAATATTAAGGTTTTTGAAATTTTGAGGAGCTGGTGATATTTCTCACTGTAATAAAATAACTCTATTCTATGGAATTTCTTCTTCTTCAACCCAGACCGTCCGACCTAGCCGAAAGTGTTGAAGGAGTGTTGAAGACCCAGGCCGTCCGACTCATCCTGAGGACTTGAGCAGCTATTTGGACGGCCGGGCTAGCCGAACATGTAAGATATCTGTTTGGACGGCCTGGAAGGGCCACCCAATTTAGACCGAAACTCAGTGGGGGCGGTAACCACAGGGACCGGACCCTCCTTTTTCTATCAACGACCTTTCGGAAGGACTTACGGACCCATATATTTAACGTGCCCGTACTCCGCGTGAACACAGGGACAGTTTGAGCAGAACTGGGAATCGAACTAGGGTTTTTCGAATGTAATCACTGTGCTGTCCCACCTCTCTATGGAATTTCTTAAAATTTGGTAAGTTACCCTAGTAATAGTTAGATTTTGGTATGAATTGAGAATATATAAAATTAGCCTTTAGGTATTATTATTATTATTATTTTGCAAAATAGCCGGCAAAATAGCCTAAATCTGAAATAAGAAAACTATGTATGCTTAAAAAAAGTTTTCGTTAAATGCTTGTTTTTCTGTAATTTTTAAAGACGAAACGAACGAGACCAATGCCATTACTTTCGAATTATTTAAAATTTCGAGATATTTAAGTTTTTGGAATTTTGAGGAGTTGAAGATGTTTTGAAAAGCATTAATTTGTCTAATGAAAAATCAGACTATTGAAACTAATTCCATATAACGACGAGTAAGTATTTATGCCAATTTGAGACGTTAAACTCAATTAACTATGAATTCAGGTCGTTGAATTGAAAGAATTTGAACTAAAAGTCGTGCATTGCGCACATCAGATTTTTACTTTCTTTACGATACGTAATAATGTATAGGAAAAGTGTTGGAATCACGTCGAAAATCGGATTTTGAGTTTTTAACGGTTTTGCGCGTTTCGGGCACGCAGGGCACGAATCCAAAATTTTTTGCTTGACGTCTGGGATTGTGCGTGTGTCTATTAGTGTAATGTATGTGTCTACTTTATCTCAAAAACTATTAGACGAAATTAAAAAAAAAATTTGCACTTGCGGTTTATTCTGATGTTGATTAGATTTTGGTATGATTCAGAGAATTAGAACCGGCTTCTTTTGGAAAATGCTTCGCAAAAATAGACAAAATCTGAAATTAGAGACAAAATATGCTAAACTGTATTAATACAATGTGTGTTTTATGCGTAATTTTTGATGACAAAAATAATAGGATCAATCGCATTATTCCGGGATGCGATTCCATTTTAGCGATATTTTAGTTTTTTGAAAATTTTCTATCACTATTATTTGAAAATATTTCCGGTTGGCAAATGAAAGCTAAAATTAAATTAAAACTGTACATTCGGTGTCATTTCAAATAAGTATTCGTTCCATTTTAGACAATTAATCTCAATTTAATGATCAAGAAATAGAAAACGAATTTGAGTCTGCAGAGAAAGTCATATACTGCCCACATCAGATTTTTAGCTTCGAAGCCGGTTGATATATTCAATCCACTGCTCATGCTGTAGCTGGCGAAGTTTTTATTCTTAGATTATTTAAAACACCAGTTTGAATATTTTATATTTATATTTTTAATAGGAGACACGTGTCATGAAAAAGTTTGACGTAATATAAATAACGGAGTGAAAATTTGGACATCAAATTTGCTTCTGTCTGGAACGGTCCCCTACATCTCGAACACGTTGCCAGCAATCAGATCCGCGCTCACTTACTCCTTACCAATCAAAGAAACGCTTTTAAAACTCCCCATCATCTTGTCAGGAGTCTCTTTAGCACGGATAATGAAAAGCGAGAGGCGGCCTTGCCCGGATCAATCAAAGCGAAAGTATAAAAACGTCCGTAACGAGCGACAACGAATCTACTCAATCCGTGACCATTTAGAAAGGAAGTACCTTGCCCCCTTTACTTGACACCGTAGAGCCGTAGACAAATGTCGCAGCTTCTACAAAAATTACGTCGAACAAGTTCACGACAAGCCAACAAAAACCCTGACGTCCCCTTAATGGGCCTTACTCTCGGGTATAGTGGAAAACCGTGTAAGGCATCAGTCGAGTCTTCTGAACACGTGTCCGCCTCCGGAGTCGAACACGAAAAATACATTAGGAGCAACAAGAGGCAGTCGGTGCCTTGTTGGATGTGGAGGATCCCTCCTCCACCTCTTCTTCTCTTCTCTTTGCTCCTCTCTCTCCTCCTCCTCTTTACCTTTTGGAGAAACGCCGGCAGACGAAAAATCGAAATTCGGGGGAGGAGGGTCCACGGGAGAACCCGGTCGTATGGAAGAATTTCCGATGCCGAAAGCGGATGGAAAAGGCAACGAGTTGCTTTTGTGCTGTGTTAGATTGCTATCGACCATGTATGTGGAGGTTGGGCTAGAAGAGTATCCGGATTTTCGGAAAGTTTTCGGTGATACCTTTATGATATCTAAAAAAATCTACTTCGAGCTCGATACACGGTAGGCTTGCAGTTAAGAAGTTCTTTTACTTATCAAAGTTTTTTTGTTGTTTCTTTTGAAATCTAATATCTAATTGACGTTTTGGATTTTAAGGCAGACATAGCGTATGATCCATTAAATTGCTTTTAAATACTAAACTTTTAAAAGGACATTTATAAAAATTTGCTCAGACTTAGAGCTGAATAAATCTTTAAAATAAAAACTTCGTTAGACACAGCTTGCAATATTGAATAAATGCATCAATCGATTTTAAGATAAACTATCTTTCTACCTCAGGATGAATGAGCACCAGCAACAAAAATTCTGATGTGGGCTGCACTTGACTTTCCCTGCAAATTCATTTTCTCTTTCATAACACATTAAAAAATTAGTTTAACTGCGGACATATACGTATTTGAAGTTATATCTAATTTGCAGTTTTAATAAAATATTTTTTTTTTATTTGGCAACTTTACTCATTTTAAAAAAGTCATCAACTCCTCAAAATTCCACTAAACTTAGATAGGTTATCGCTGCGTCTCATTTACTCTAAGGAAGAAGGTTATATTTCTGCTTTTGAAACTGGTTGATACCTTTTTTGACCTTTGTATGATGCTTTTTATAAACAGTTTCTTCCTCATATTTGTAAAAGATGCCAAATTAGCAAGTTTCCATGCAAAAAAATGATTTATTATACTTAATTATACTGGAGGGCTCCGCCTCTGCTCGCTGACGCTCACCAACACTACGAGTATATCCTCATGACCCCTCCCAAAATATAAGAAATTAATTGAAATTGCGAGCGCATAGGCTGCTTAGTTCACTTATGAAATCCGTATGCACCCGTGCAATGGGCGTGAAATGCTCTACATAAGAATTAACATTGCATACTAATTTAACTACGTAAGCCACTGCTATGGCTAGTTCAGAACGCTTAAAAAAGCGGCCAATTGATCACCGAAGATGTCTATTTTCGTATAAAATGAAAACTTATTTTAAATTACATCGAATTTTTAGTTTTAAAACATTTTTTTTTTTTAATTTGGAGACTTTGCATTTTAAAATGATTCCAATTAGCTAATATCTCAAGAACGTGAGTGGCACATGACTTTCACAAAAAGCTCATGTTCATTTTTCTTCCTATATTCTGAGATACATTATTTGTTCTACAACACAAATACAAAGAAATGGATACGTATTTGACGTTACATCGAAATTGTAATTTTGAAATTGCTGCTTTTTATTTATCGACTTAGCGCATTTTAAACTGGTGCCAAAATGTTAAAATACTAGAATATCTCGAGAACGGCTTATCCTAGAGAAATGAGATTGGTTTTATTTATTTTATAATTAAAACCTGCGTTTAAAACATTTATTTAATTAATACATTTAAGCATCTCTGTTTTTTTATGTCAGTTTCAATCGATTTTTGCGATTTCTATAGGAAAAAAAAGGGCATGTTCTACTTTTCTAACTGTACCAATCTGGATTTCTGTTGAAATCCTGAATTCAAAACTGTTCAAAACACAATACTTCCTCTGTGCTTCCCTACACAACATTGCCGCATGGAAAAGTAGAAAATCAATTTTAATCACACAAGAAGTTATCTAAAATTGATATTTTGCAAAATTATCGAAGGGAAATAAGGATGTAGGCAAATGAAACAGTTTCGTCAATTTTGCATAATTTTAATTAGGATAATGATAAGATTTATATAATATTGAATCTGCCTACACCCACAATTTAGTTCAATGTCGTGTAGGATTAAAATTCATTTTCCACTTTTCCATACGTCACTGTTGTGTAAAGAGAGCGGGAAGACACTGAAAAACTTGCTTATTCTCATTATTTATTTTTTACTTTGAAGTTTTTATTTCTAGTTTTAGTTTTTCCTCTTTCATTCGGTTTCTTCTTTTTCTTCTTTTTTTTTAATTAACTGGCGTACAAAATAATATAGTATGGAACGGCGCGCTTGAAGCAGAATCACATTTCATCTGAAAACACTGATCCGTAATTAAAAAAGAAAATGTATCATAAAAAGGCCAAACATATAGACGTAATGATGGGATTTGATGGATGAAAATGTTCTGCTAGATAACACCGTGTTCCGAGTTTCAGCACTGTATATGTGCTCTGGAAGTCGAGAATTCATCAAAGTTGGCGTGCGTAAATGACGCAAAGAGGTAACGTAGTGACTTCTTTATCTTCGACCCAGACCGTCCGATCTACCCAAAGGTATAAGGTATCTGTTTGGACGGCAGGGAAGTGCCACCCAATTTCCCTGAAACCAGTGGTGAGTAGTAGAGAAAGGGGCGTTCTGCGCCGATGGCGGAGCAATGCGGAGCGCGGAGCAAAATGGCCGCCATCTTGAATTCCGTAATCCTGGACGGGGGTGTAAAAGGGGGGGGGGAAATGAAAAAAAAGGTGGGGGTAAAAATTTTGGAGAAACTTTTTGTCGGGTGGCAACGATGTCGTAGTCTTGTACGGGGGGGGGGTTGAGGGGGAAATAATTTTTTGGACGAGATTTTTTCTAAGTATGGAAGAAACTTTTTTCAGGTTGGCAACACCAACGGTGGCGGAGCAATGCCATCAGCGTCCCCTAGCGGCGAAAAGCGGAATTATCGAGGATGAAATTGGGGATTTTTTTTCTAAGTATGGGAGAAACTATTTTCGGGATGGCAACACCAACGGTGGCGGAGCAATGCCATCAGCGCCCCCTAGCGGCGAAAAGCGGAACTATCGGAGGTTAAACTTCAGATTTTTTCTAAGTATAGGACAAACATTTTTAGGGATGGCAACACCTCCGCCTCTGCGACAGAGGCGGAGCAGTACCATCAGCGCCCCCTAGCGGCATAAAGCAGAATTAAAATTGGGATTTTTCTGATAGTTGAGATTTTTTTTTTCTTTTTTTCTAAATGAGTTAGTTAAGTATGAAATATTCGTATTTTTTTTTCTTTTTTCTAAATGAATTAAAGGTGTTAATGAGGATAATGAAATAAAGTAATTAAGGTCTATGTTATTGCATGCTAGGAGCGTGTCAAGAACATACCAAGGGGTATGCTGAAGACATGTCGAGGTTATGTCAATATCCCTCCGTCAAGAGCATGCCAACGGTATACTAAGGGGTATACCAAAGGGATATGCTGAAGGCATGCCAAGGTCATGTCAATATCCCTCCGCCTTCTAAGAAAAGAGTGCTTGCCCTATTTGTAGGTTAAGGGGTGTACCAAGGTCATGTCAATATCCCTCCGCCTAAGAAAAGAGTGCTTTTCCTATTCGTAGGTTACGAAGTGAACTGCGAGAATCTTGTATGATGAAGGGAAATAACATTTCGAGAAATAATATATCTGTACTTACTTGAATTTTACACGTTTGTAATTGTTTTTTAAAAAATGTGGTAATGGGAAAAATTAACATTTTGTTAAAATGTTCCAAAACCGTAAAAAAGTAACAAAAAATGTGGTAATGGGCAAAATTAACATTTTGCGACTTTTTTTGAAAATGTTAATTTCTCTATGGGAATTAACATGGGTTTTCACACTTTTGTCATTTTTTTTTCAAAAAATGTGGTAATGGGAAAAATTAACTTTTTGCACAAAATGTCTCAAAAACGTAAAAAAGTAACAAAAAATGTGGTAATGGGCAAAATTAACATTTTGCGATTTTTTTCAAAATGCCAATTTCTCTATGGGAATTAACATGGGTTTTCGCACTTTTGTAATTTTTTTACAAAACAATGTGTGTTTTTACAAAAATGTCACTAAAAATGTGGTAATGGGCAAAATTAACATTTTGCACAAAATGTTGCAAAAACGTAAAAAAACAACAAAAATGTGTGTTTTTTGCAAAAATGCGGCCAAAAAAGCGTGTTTTTAGAGTAGCAGAATCGCATGAATCGGGTGTATGGGAATCTCGAGGGTTTAAGGGGTGTGTTTCCCCAGCCATTCTTGCATTTAAAAAAATTTTAATATTTGTAAAAATAAATATTTTTAATAAATAAATATTCCCAAAAATAAATATTTTAAAGAATCGTGAAAGTGTGCTTATATCTAAAATACTTGTGTGTTATGAATCCCACAAGTTAATGAAAGGAAGCGATAAAATCTTAAATTTAAATAATAACAGATACCAATGTCTGTATGCATGTGTTATTTTACAAGTGTACTACTACCATAGGGGGTTTCTTTATACCAACATGGTTTAATATGTGTGTTATTTTATACATGTGTTATTTCTTTATACCCACATGGTTTAATATGGGTGTTATTTTATACATGCGTTATTTCTTTAAACCAACATGGTTTAATATGTGTGCTATTTTATACATGTGTATACTACCATAGGAGTTTCTTTAAACCAACATAGTTTAATACGTGTACCATTTTACAAGTATACTACTACCATAGGGGTACCTTTCAATCCTAACATGTTTTAAAAACCGCAGAGTCCATTAAATCACGATGACAGATCTACCCCTCCCCACCTTACGTGAATGTGGATAGTTACATCGTATGGTCAGTGCGGGAAAGAGGGGGTACTGCTAACAGAGCGTGGTTCTGTACCAGGCTATAACTTGAGGCTATATGTTGACTTGGGTTGGGTCGACTGTTTAGAACGGCTCTCGCTGCTATTGTTAACATCTGTGGTGGGGACAGTTTTTTACGAATGCTTGTGTTGGACCATCGCGAAATGCTATTCTCAGCTGGGAGAGGCTCTTTTAAAGAAGTTCTTATTAAATTTTAACATGTTTTAAAAAGAATCTTTCACTCATTAGTGTTATGAATCTCACAAGTTAATTAAAGGATGTTAATTAAATAATTTGATTAAGTATTGAATGCCTGTATACCAGGAGCATGTCAAAGACATGTCAAGGGGTATGTCAAAGCGTACCAAGGGTGTACCAAAGGAGTATGCTGAAGACATGACAAGGTCTACACTATCCCTCTGCTATATCACGGTTACGAAGTGAACTGCGAGAATCTTGTAGGGTGGGATACTTGAGACTCTCGTATGATGAGGGGTATGCCAAGAGGATCGAACATAAATTTTAAGAATGTGCCGATTTTAGCGTTTTTTTCACAAAAAGTTTTCAAAACGTTAAAAAAACAACAAAAATGTGTGTTTTTTCAACAAGTTAAAGTTTTTGAGTTGTTGGATTTCTCTATGGGAATTAACATGGGTTTTCACACTTTTGCGAATTTTTTAGAAAAAAAATGTGGTTTTTCGCAAAAAAGCGGCCAAAAATGTGTTTTTTGAAAAACGCGGAATCGGCCGATTTTTTTCAAACTGTCGGATTTCTCTATGGGAATTAACATAGGTTTTCGCACTTTTGTAATTTTTTGAAAAAAAATGTGCGTTTTTGCAAAAATGCGGCCAAAAAAGCGTGTTTTTAGAGTAGCAGAATCGCATGAATTGGGTGTATGGGAGGGGGGGTGTTTTCCCAACCATTACGGTCTTGGAGTTCAAATTTTTTAAAAATAAATATTTTCAATAAATATTCCCAAAAATAAATATTTTAAATAATCGTGAAAGTGCGCTTATGTCTAAAATACTTGAGTGTTATGAATCTTGCAAGTTAATGAAAGGAAGCGATAAAATCTTAAATTTAAATAATAGCAGATACCAATGGGTGTATGCATATGTTTTTACAAGTGTACTACTACCATAGGGGGTTTCTTTAAACCAACATGTTTTTAATTCGAGCGTTATTCTAAGAGGGAAGAAACGCCTAATATGGTGATACATATGACACATGCGCTCAGCACAAATCGATAGAAAATAAATGGTGAGATAGTTTTTAAAGATGAGACTTTGAAATTTTTTTCGATAAATAAGGTATTTGAGGTTATTTAGCGTGTGAATGAACGATACATGTCAATAAAATGAGGAACTAGGCTAAGTTTACAAGTATAGGACTCTAAAGTTTTGATGTTTTAGGGGTAGAACTTGAATTTATAATTAAACATGATTTATACTAACTACTGCAAAGGGAGAAATGCATAGCGAAAGGGGTTATGTGTGTATATATATATATATATATATATATATATATATATATATATAATGCATATAACCAACACCCACCGGTGGAATGCAGATCTAAGATAGTATTTTTAGGAGAAGACATAAGATTCTTAAGTAAATGGAGTATTTAGAGGCATTTAAAGAGATATAAACATATGATAAGGTAGCATCCATAATACACACAACTAATATAGGACAGCGAAAGGAAAACTTTAGTATTGTTTAGAGACCGAACTTCAAATTTTTAAGTAAATGCAGGTGTTTCGAAATTTTTAATGGGCTATGTGCAATACACATGTCTCCGATCACAGTGGTGGAAAAGTGATACCGGAGCAGTTTTTAAAGATATAACTTTAACTTTTTTCAATTAAGTGAAGAATCTACTAAATATTAGAGGGTGCTAGCACTTACCGAGGGTTTTATGTATAATACACATAAGCAGCATATCACATTAGGAAGGGGATATTAGAAAAAATTTTAAAGATAGGACTTTAGATTTTGGAACTAAATGATATATCAAGAAACATTTAAAGGGGATGAAAACATCTAATGAGGCGGAATGGGGGTGTACTTACCCAAGATACCCAGCACAGAAATTATTCACTAAGATAAATTTTTTTTAAAGTAAAGACTTTAGAAGTTTCACATAAAAGGCAATTTATACTAGTTTTTAAAGAAATGAAAACGCCCAGCGAGATGACTTAGAATGAATACAACGCCGATATATATAACAGTGAAAAGAAAACTTAAATATCGGTTAAAGACTGCACTTCAAATTTCAAAGTAAATGTACATACCCAGAAACTTTTAATGGACTAGTATAATACACATACTCGATATAACAGTTAAATGATGAACTAAGAATAATTTATAAGTATGTAACTTTAGATTTTTTTAGTTAAATAGGGATTTCAGCTAATTTTTAGAGGGATAGAAAGGTATACTAAAGGGTGTACAACAAATTTTTAGAAGGGACTTAGGGAATTTGCTAGCTAAATAGGGATTTCCACTACTTTTTAAAGGGATATAAAGACATACTAAAGGGTATACAGCAAATTTTTAGAGGGGAATTTTTTAGCTAAATAGGGATTTCTACTAACTTTTAAGGAATAGAAACACGTACTGAAGAGTATAGAGCGTAATCATTACTAACACCTAGTGCTAAAATGAGGAATTATACCTTAAAAAGCTATATATCTGCAGTATCCCAACGGATACAAATATTTGTTTTACACATTTAGTTAAAACTTTTTTTAATTACACTTAATAACATAGTTTATAAGTGCAACTGAAATAGTTTTAACTAAATGTGTAAAACAAATATTTGTATCCGTTGGGATACTACAGATATATAGCTTTTTAAGGTATAATTACACACACACACACACACACACACACACACACATACACACACACACGATAAAAATAGATAGATAGACCATTCATAATCACAAAGGGATTTTCTTTAATCATTTTATTAAAATCCATTATTTTTTAACATGTGATTCTATTTTATATACCATAGTTTAACAGTAACCATGATATGACCTTGATGTGACCTTGTCGTGTAGGGGGTGTCGGTGACGTTCAAGTATGGAATTTGTCATTTCTGCTGTGGATTTCGTGCTGTTAAGACGCGTTTAAAGTTGTTCTGCGAATATGTCGGTTTTAGTTGGTAAAGCTGGAGATGTTATATCTGTCACTATTCATTGGCGTACGCCCAATGCATCATTTTTGAGTCGGATTGAACATGTAAGTACTTGCTTTAATATGATTTTATTCTATAATTTTATTAAACTTAGTTTTTTTATAGTATGTTACAGCTTCATTATTTTATTTAGTTAAGATTTTTATCAATTTAATGTAGTTTGTTGGTGTTTTAGTATCTAGATATATTATTCGACTTGGTAATTTTATTATTTTAGCTGATTTCTGATGGGAATAGTATAATAGATTTACGATTACTTTATATAAATCTTGGGGTATGTATTACATTGCTACATAGAATAATGTATGTTTATATTAACGTACAACATTTTTTTATCTTGTATAGACATGTCTTGTCTGTTTTAGAATGTCGATGATCTGTATTATCTACACAACTTGACTACATATTTTTAGCCCCTTTAAAGGTTATTTACTTAGAAATTTTAAGGATTCCCCTTTAAAATATTTGTAGCATCCCCATTTCGCTGTTATCTGATGATGATGAAATCATCTCATACCACCTTATTCGGTGTTTTTGACTCTTTAAATGTTCTTAAACATCTCATTTATCCAAAAAATTCGGAGTTCTATCCTTAAAAACTTACTTAAATTAACATTTAACTATTATGTGTCCGCGATGTGTATCACACATGCCGTCTGAATCTTCGTATTTGTCTGCTTTAAGTGCTGATATATTGCGCTTAATTAGAAAAAATTTTAGGTGTTATTCTAAAAAGCTATCTTAGCTTTTCCCTATTTAATAACTATGTATTGGCTATGTGTATCGCATATGTCATCTTAGTAGGTATTTACGCTACTTTAAAAGTTTTTAAACATAACATTTACTTAAAAATCTAAAGTTCCATCCCCAAAATATTACTCTAATTCCTCATTTTAGCACTAGGTGTTAGTCATGATTACGCTCTATACTCTTCAGTACGTGTTTCTATTCCTTAAAAGTTAGTAGAAATCCCTATTTAGCTAAAAAATTCCCCTCTAAAAATTTGCTGTATACCCTTTAGTATGTCTTTATATCCCTTTAAAAAGTAGTGGAAATCCCTATTTAGCTAGCAAATTCCCTAAGTCCCTTCTAAAAATTTGTTGTACACCCTTTAGTATACCTTTCTATCCCTCTAAAAATTAGCTGAAATCCCTATTTAACTAAAAAAATCTAAAGTTACATACTTATAAATTATTCTTAGTTCATCATTTAACTGTTATATCGAGTATGTGTATTATACTAGTCCATTAAAAGTTTCTGGGTATGTACATTTACTTTGAAATTTGAAGTGCAGTCTTTAACCGATATTTAAGTTTTCTTTTCACTGTTATATATATCGGCGTTGTATTCATTCTAAGTCATCTCGCTGGGCGTTTTCATTTCTTTAAAAACTAGTATAAATTGCCTTTTATGTGAAACTTCTAAAGTCTTTACTTTAAAAAAAATTTATCTTAGTGAATAATTTCAGTGCTGGGTATCTTGGGTAAGTACACCCCCATTCCGCCTCATTAGATGTTTTCATCCCCTTTAAATGTTTCTTGATATCTCATTTAGTTCCAAAATCTAAAGTCCTATCTTTAAAAATTTTTCTAATATCCCCTTCCTAATGTGATATGCAGCTTATGTGTATTATACATAAAACCCTCGGTAAGTGCTAGCACCCTCTAATATTTAGTAGATTCTTCACTTAATTGAAAAAAGTTAAAGTTATATCTTTAAAAACTGCTCCGGTATCACTTTTCCACCACTGTGATCGGAGACATGTGTATTGCACATAGCCCATTAAAAATTTCGAAACACCTGCATTTACTTAAAAATTTGAAGTTCGGTCTCTAAACAATACTAAAGTTTTCCTTTCGCTGTCCTATATTAGTTGTGTGTATTATGGATGCTACCTTATCATATGTTTATATCTCTTTAAATGCCTCTAAATACTCCATTTACTTAAGAATCTTATGTCTTCTCCTAAAAATACTATCTTAGATCTGCATTCCACCGGTGGGTGTTGGTTATATGCATTATATATATATATATATATATATATATATATATATATATATATATATACACACATAACCCCTTTCGCTATGCATTTCTCCCTTTGCAGTAGTTAGTATAAATCATGTTTAATTATAAATTCAAGTTCTACCCCTAAAACATCAAAACTTTAGAGTCCTATACTTGTAAACTTAGCCTAGTTCCTCATTTTATTGACATGTATCGTTCATTCACACGCTAAATAACCTCAAATACCTTATTTATCGAAAAAAATTTCAAAGTCTCATCTTTAAAAACTATCTCACCATTTATTTTCTATCGATTTGTGCTGAGCGCATGTGTCATATGTATCACCATATTAGGCGTTTCTTCCCTCTTAGAATAACGCTCGAATTAAAAACATATTGGTTTAAAGAAACCCCCTATGGTAGTAGTACACTTGTAAAAACATATGCATACACCCATTGGTATCTGCTATTATTTAAATTTAAGATTTTATCGCTTCCTTTCATTAACTTGCAAGATTCATAACACTCAAGTATTTTAGACATAAGCGCACTTTCACGATTATTTAAAATATTTATTTTTGGGAATATTTATTGAAAATATTTATTTTTAAAAAATTTGAACTCCAAGACCGTAATGGTTGGGAAACACACACCCCCTCCCATACACCCAATTCATGCGATTCTGCTACTCTAAAAACACGCTTTTTTGGCCGCATTTTTGCAAAAACGCACATTTTTTTTCAAAAAATTACAAAAGTGCGAAAACCTATGTTAATTCCCATAGAGAAATCCGACAGTTTGAAAAAAATCGGCCGATTCCGCGTTTTTCAAAAAACACATTTTTGGCCGCTTTTTTGCGAAAAACCACATTTTTTTTCTAAAAAATTCGCAAAAGTGTGAAAACCCATGTTAATTCCCATAGAGAAATCCAACAACTCAAAAACTTTAACTTGTTGAAAAAACACACATTTTTGTTGTTTTTTTAACGTTTTGAAAACTTTTTGTGAAAAAAACGCTAAAATCGGCACATTCTTAAAATTTATGTTCGATCCTCTTGGCATACCCCTCATCATACGAGAGTCTCAAGTATCCCACCCTACAAGATTCTCGCAGTTCACTTCGTAACCGTGATATAGCAGAGGGATAGTGTAGACCTTGTCATGTCTTCAGCATACTCCTTTGGTACACCCTTGGTACGCTTTGACATACCCCTTGACATGTCTTTGACATGCTCCTGGTATACAGGCATTCAATACTTAATCAATTAATTTAATTAACATCCTTTAATTAACTTGTGAGATTCATAACACTAATGAGTGAAAGATTCTTTTTAAAACATGTTAAAATTTAATAAGAACTTCTTTAAAAGAGCCTCTCCCAGCTGAGAATAGCATTTCGCGATGGTCCAACACAAGCATTCGTAAAAAACTGTCCCCACCACAGATGTTAACAATAGCAGCGAGAGCCGTTCTAAACAGTCGACCCAACCCAAGTCAACATATAGCCTCAAGTTATAGCCTGGTACAGAACCACGCTCTGTTAGCAGTACCCCCTCTTTCCCGCACTGACCATACGATGTAACTATCCACATTCACGTAAGGTGGGGAGGGGTAGATCTGTCATCGTGATTTAATGGACTCTGCGGTTTTTAAAACATGTTAGGATTGAAAGGTACCCCTATGGTAGTAGTATACTTGTAAAATGGTACACGTATTAAACTATGTTGGTTTAAAGAAACTCCTATGGTAGTATACACATGTATAAAATAGCACACATATTAAACCATGTTGGTTTAAAGAAATAACGCATGTATAAAATAACACCCATATTAAACCATGTGGGTATAAAGAAATAACACATGTATAAAATAACACACATATTAAACCATGTTGGTATAAAGAAACCCCCTATGGTAGTAGTACACTTGTAAAATAACACATGCATACAGACATTGGTATCTGTTATTATTTAAATTTAAGATTTTATCGCTTCCTTTCATTAACTTGTGGGATTCATAACACACAAGTATTTTAGATATAAGCACACTTTCACGATTCTTTAAAATATTTATTTTTGGGAATATTTATTTATTAAAAATATTTATTTTTACAAATATTAAATTTTTTTTAAATGCAAGAATGGCTGGGGAAACACACCCCTTAAACCCTCGAGATTCCCATACACCCGATTCATGCGATTCTGCTACTCTAAAAACACGCTTTTTTGGCCGCATTTTTGCAAAAAACACACATTTTTGTTGTTTTTTTACGTTTTTGCAACATTTTGTGCAAAATGTTAATTTTGCCCATTACCACATTTTTAGTGACATTTTTGTAAAAACACACATTGTTTTGTAAAAAAATTACAAAAGTGCGAAAACCCATGTTAATTCCCATAGAGAAATTGGCATTTTGAAAAAAATCGCAAAATGTTAATTTTGCCCATTACCACATTTTTTGTTACTTTTTTACGTTTTTGAGACATTTTGTGCAAAAAGTTAATTTTTCCCATTACCACATTTTTTGAAAAAAAAATGACAAAAGTGTGAAAACCCATGTTAATTCCCATAGAGAAATTAACATTTTCAAAAAAAGTCGCAAAATGTTAATTTTGCCCATTACCACATTTTTTGTTACTTTTTTACGGTTTTGGAACATTTTAACAAAATGTTAATTTTTCCCATTACCACATTTTTTAAAAAACAATTACAAACGTGTAAAATTCAAGTAAGTACAGATATATTATTTCTCGAAATGTTATTTCCCTTCATCATACAAGATTCTCGCAGTTCACTTCGTAACCTACGAATAGGAAAAGCACTCTTTTCTTAGGCGGAGGGATATTGACATGACCTTGGTACACCCCTTAACCTACAAATAGGGCAAGCACTCTTTTCTTAGAAGGCGGAGGGATATTGACATGACCTTGGCATGCCTTCAGCATATCCCTTTGGTATACCCCTTAGTATACCGTTGGCATGCTCTTGACGGAGGGATATTGACATAACCTCGACATGTCTTCAGCATACCCCTTGGTATGTTCTTGACACGCTCCTAGCATGCAATAACATAGACCTTAATTACTTTATTTCATTATCCTCATTAACACCTTTAATTCATTTAGAAAAAAGAAAAAAAAATACGAATATTTCATACTTAACTAACTCATTTAGAAAAAAAGAAAAAAAAAATCTCAACTATCAGAAAAATCCCAATTTTAATTCTGCTTTATGCCGCTAGGGGGCGCTGATGGTACTGCTCCGCCTCTGTCGCAGAGGCGGAGGTGTTGCCATCCCTAAAAAAGTTTGTCCTATACTTAGAAAAAATCTGAAGTTTAACCTCCGATAGTTCCGCTTTTCGCCGCTAGGGGGCGCTGATGGCATTGCTCCGCCACCGTTGGTGTTGCCATCCCGAAAATAGTTTCTCCCATACTTAGAAAAAAAATCCCCAATTTCATCCTCGATAATTCCGCTTTTCGCCGCTAGGGGACGCTGATGGCATTGCTCCGCCACCGTTGGTGTTGCCAACCTGAAAAAAGTTTCTTCCATACTTAGAAAAAATCTCGTCCAAAAAATTATTTCCCCCTCAACCCCCCCCCGTACAAGACTACGACATCGTTGCCACCCGACAAAAAGTTTCTCCAAAATTTTTACCCCCACCTTTTTTTTCATTTCCCCCCCCCTTTTACACCCCCGTCCAGGATTACGGAATTCAAGATGGCGGCCATTTTGCTCCGCGCTCCGCATTGCTCCGCCATCGGCGCAGAACGCCCCTTTCTCTACTACTGTGGTGGCAGCATCCGCAGGAACCCGACCACCAGCCTCTCGGAAGGCCTTACAAACCCACATATTCAACATGTCTGTACTCCGAGTAAAGTTTGGGCAGAGCCGAGAATCGAATTCGGGTCATTTGAGTGCACTCCCAAAGCGCTAACCACTGGACTGTCCCACGCCTGTAACGGCGAGTTTCAGTTCCCCACGTTATCTGAGATCCGTGAACGAGCTCGTCAAAGATATTGAATTAAAATACAATGAGAGGTAAAGTGAAGTTATTAAGAATTAGTGTTAGGTAAAAATAGTAATTTCATATTTCACAAGTTTAATTACTATTATCTTAACAAGCAGCTAAATCATATTTAATCAATTAAATTCATCATTTTAATGTTATTTTTTTATTTTAATATGAATTTTAATATGAATCACCAACTTGTGAAAGCATCAGTTTCTGGAAATTGTTTCAAAATTGAGAAAACGAAACTCCGCTAATAAAATTCTTTTGCTTTTGACGCCTGCTGTGACGGATTGAACATAATTTCCGAAATGTTGCTTTGATATTTTTATAGAAAATTGCATTAAGTGTTCGAAATGCTTTGATATTTTCATAGAAAATTGCATTAAGTGTTCGAAATGCTCTGATTTGTTCGACAGGAATTTTATATTCAAAGTTTTGTGGGCTGCCATAAAGATGTCAAATGTCATGTTTTCAGTTTCGTGGAAGATTCTTTGCGTACAGCACAGGATTGTAAAATCTGGGATTTTTTGTTTTTGATATAAATAAATCAGAAATTTTAATTTACATGGTTACAGGACATGTCTTAATGAAAATTCTAAAAAAAGACTTACTGTAAAGAAAAATAAAGTTTTTAATATTAGCCTGTGCTGATTTTGTTGCAAAGTAAAATATCGTTAGTTTAAAACAATTTTTTTTTTTCAAAAGTAACAAAGTTAATTATCTAAAATTAATAACTACATTTATAAATTAGTATTTTTTCAACGCATCAAATTACTCTGAATTAAGAAATGGCATACATTTTAGCACACAGCACGTACAGTTTTTGTGCAATTTGAGTTTTTATGAATTTCTGAAATATGACATGTGCTTCCAAATCGATTTCTCATCTAATTAGGTAAAAATTTATGAATTCATCACTCTAATGAGTCACATTTCGTGTTTTTTCCGAAATAAATCAAGAAATTGAGTGACTTTCTTGTCTTTATAAAAGTAAGAAGTTGTGAAAAGAACCACAAAATTTTACATTTTAATAATGGTTATCTGTGGATATTAAGCTTCTAATAAGTTGCATTTCATGTTTTATTCCGAAATAAATCAGTAAACTGCGTGCTTTCTCAGCTTTGTAAAAGTAGGAAGTTGTAAAAAGCACCACAATACTTTATATTTAAATAATGGCTATCTGCAGATATTAAGCTTCTAAAATTATATTAGAGTAAAATGAAAAGTATTCAGATATTTTTATGTTTTTTATTCAAATGAGATAGGAACAAGAAAATACAACAGATAGCAGGGAATGCACACAAATCATAGAGAATAACAGACGCATCACTCAAAACATTTCTTTAAGTTTATACGGTAAATATCTAGGTTGACGCTAAGACACCTGTGAAATTATACATATATTTTTTATTTATTAATAATTATTACGTATTATTTTTAAATCTACTTTCTTCCAATGTTGATAGAAGTTATCTGTGGCTCACACACACACACATTCTCCTATTTTATTCTTTTCTTTTATCTGCCTAGGTCATTAATTATTAATATGCTATAAGTATTATAAATAGTTTTCGTCCTTTCTGTTTGTTAATTTAGTAAATTTTACTTGTTATATTTATATGTATTTCTATTTTTCTTTAGCCATTAGTAATGTAATATTAGAAGATACAAATTCAAGTGCTGCCATCTATTGTTATTTCTTCTTACTTTTTTATTAATTTTTGTAGTTTTATGACTGGGTAATTACTTATGGGATTTTAATACTGGTGTTATTTTGAAACTTTCTTAATTTTATAAACTGTACTTCTTAGTACAAACTTTTTATTATTACTTATTTGAATAGGATTCAATGTGAACCCAGAATTACACTTTATGTATTTTATAATACCCTGCGTTTTATCTATTCTAGTTTTGAATTGATAGTAACTTTATAGTTAAATCATTTCTTTTTTTCTTGTAATATCCTCCTCACTACATTATTATTAGGTTTTACATGGACTTAGTTGTTTATACTTATATATAAGCAATTATTTTATTTCTATTATTAATTCCTATATGTTATATTGTTATACTCATAAAATTACTATTACTATTGTGAATTAAACTTATTTGATTTAGTGACTGGCAAATATATTTATACTTATTATATAATTAGATAGATATTGCCAGGTATTTTCAATTTGTGTTGGGAATTGTTTAGCCCGATATCCATTTACCAACATTGTGCTATGGATTTTTTGGATATAATCATTGCCCAGCTAAAAATTACAACTTCAATAAATGTAAGAATAGAAATTGCAAAACCTGCCCATTTGCTTCTAACCCTCAAATTACCAATCAAAATTGCCAAAAGTCTTTCCGTAAAATTTTTAATTGCATCTACAAAATATCCTGTAACATATGTAATTTATCTTATATAGGACAGACTAGTAATCCTATTCATCTACGTATGAATGTTCACAGAGATCATGTCAAAAAATTTATCCTCAATCATAATTTTCTTCCTACTTCTAATAAAATTGAATATAAACACTTTGCTAAACATGGTTTTGAAAATATAACTATACATATTTTGGATATAAAAACTAATATATCTGATAGAATGTTCTTTGAAAACTTCTATATTAAATCAAATTGTACTCTTTTTCCATATGGATTAATTCAATTATATCTCAATGGTAATATTGTAAAAAATAATTTTGTAGATAATAAATATTCCAATTTTAATCACCTTTTTTTGAATCCTCATTTACATAATAGAAATTCGGCTAAACTCAAAAGATTAAAACGCGGTAAAGGAAGCTCCCCTCATCATGACTTTAAAGCTGAGATTAAAAGTATGCGTCAGCATTTTAACAACTCATTTCAATGGAAATATCTCATTTCAATATATATGTGTATATATATATATATATATATATATATATATATATATATATATATATATATATATGTATATATATATATATATATATATGTATATATATATATACCTTTGGAAACAGCTATGAACTTATTCAAAAACTGAAATCATTTACTACCATTGACTCAATCTAAACTTTAGATTTTAAAGATCTTTTTAATAGCATCATCAATGATTTATTTTCGATCATTAAACAACGCTTCGATTTATTCCAATTAAATAATCTTACCAAATATGACTAGTCTACATTTAATAATGTATTATAATTTGTTCTTTTTCACAACTATCTTGTACATGGTAATGCTGTTTACCTCCAAACGATTGGAGTACCACAAGGATGCACTAGTAGCTCTATGCTCGCCAATATTTATTTTCACTTTTACGAAAAACAATCAACTCTGATTGCACATAACATTTCTATTTTTCGCTACATTGATGATGTTTTTCTTTGTTTTCATGTTCCACATGATTTTTTACCCACACTTAATATTTATCCATCTAATCTTGAGTTCATACCTAATGAATCCCACATTCCAAATTTGTAAATTATCTCGATATCACTCTTTATATACAAAATAACTCATTCAATAGTACTATTTACGACGAGACATCAATTTCAAAATTATGTAAAATTCTTTCCTCATTATTAACACTATACAACGTAGTTGAAAAGTGTTTATGACTTTGTTCATTCTGTCTGTTTGTCTGTCTGTCTGTCTCACCGTTTGCACGATAACTGCTGTAAAAATGACTTTATCAAAATAAAATTTTAGTATGTTGTTCAGACGGTCTGTGGGACCTATAGAAATATAAATGAATAACATCACCCAATTAGTTTTGGTTTGAATCCGGGTTGAAAAAATGAAATACATTGAACCCTATGAGACCTAATTTTTCAAACATTTTGTAAGCGAATTTAAAATTCACAAATTGCTTCGAAAGTTTTAGGAAGTATTCAAATTATCCCACAAAAAATCTGAAAAAAATTTCAGCAAAATATATTAGGTAGTTTTTTAAATAAAAATTAAAAAAGGAATTGCACCCATATTATATAAAGAAAGAGATCACGTGATCCACTTCAAAATAAAATATGGCATCCATCTTGTGCCAAAATCGCGACTTTTAAAGTTCTTTTTAATTTATATTTAGTGTTGTATCCGTCCTAAGACCGCTTTATTTTTGCTTAATTTCTGTTCATCTACATTATGAAACAACGCAATTACAATATATTTGAGTTTAAATGATCATCAAACTTTGATTTTTTCTTCAACGAAGCCTAATATTCCTTATGGAGAATGTAAACACATAAGGATATAGGATGAGTTGTATAAGAATTGCTGAATTTCTTTAAATTCATTAGCTCTGGAGCAAAATTATTTAGCTCTGGAATCTGCAATATAGCTGATATAAATGAAACATTCATTGATTTTACGCAGAGAAGCAGACGATTTTATAGAAGACTTTTTCGATGAAATTTTAAGCATAGAGTTAAATTACGTTTACCTCCATGGTTTTAAGTTTTTAAATAGAATAAATTATTGTGGTATTGTGATGAATGAAAGGAATGGAATAAAAGTGTATGAATGAAAGAAATATTTACAGCTTTTACATAGAGAGCCAGGCGATTTAAATTACAGTGACGTCATTTGAATAAAGTTTATTTTTTTCGATGAAGTTTTAAGTTTTCAAATATAATAAATTATTGTAGTATTGTGATAATTTTAAAAATATTACCGCTGACTGTATCGCATTTTAGAGATGTTTAAACTAGGCGATTTATATTTCAATGACGTTATTTGAATAAAGTTCATTTTTTTCGATGGACTTTTAAGTTTTCAAATATAATAAATTAATGTAATATTGTGATAATTTTAAAATATTACCGCTGAGTGTGTCGCATTTTAAAGATGTTTATCAGCAGATGAATCAGCACTGGGGTAACCCATACGTGATTTACATATAATAAAATTTTATGAAATTTGGTCAATTAGTTTTTGAGTTAGAGTGGTTACATACTTTGCACAGACACACAGACACATACGTTACGCTAAAAATAGATTTTTCATGTTCTGGAGGTCCCAAAATGTGTAAATCCGTCGAAAACTCGAGTTGATTTTCGATACGATTGCAATACTTTCCCTATACATTACCATGTATTGTAGGGAAAGTAAAAAGTGTTTTTCGTAGGCAGGTATTATTTTTTAAATATATTTTCCCCGTTTTCTTTTAAAATAGGAAGACAGATCTATACTATAATTTTTAGCTTTTCTGTCTGTCTTTCCTGCAATGCAAATCCGCACCGTTTGTGCCTGCTCAACCAAATTTGGCATGTTGGCTAAACTGGACAATAGGAAGCGCATAGTGGGTCTTTCGAAGCCGACATAATTGTTATAAGGAGTGTGACATAAGGTTCTATGTGGAGCATTAAGTATTCTCTACAAGCATAAAATGTACTTTGAAATGTAGCGACTTGAAATTTAATATACCGGTCGTTCAATAGCTACCGATAATTTAGTATAATAAAATCTTAATTTAAATTTTATAAAATTTTGTAAAATGTTAGAAAAGTCCAATAGATGTAAAACTCCACGTTTATTGAGTTAGGACTTCGAAATTCGGTACCAAAGGGATTGATTTATATGATAAAATAAACATGAGTAATTGCGTTTTCAAATATTTATTATTTCTGTGGGTGTTACAGGTAAAAACGTTCAAATTGTCCAATAAATGTGAAATTCGAAGTTTATTGAAGTAGGGACTTGAAATTTGGGGCAAAGTTGTCGATAATATGATAAAACTAAAATGGATAAATTGCATATTCAAATATTTGTGAATTATAGGAAAAAATGTTCGAATTGTCAAATGAACATGAAACTCTGGGTTTTTTGAGGTAGGGATTTTAAATTTAGTACAAAGATAGATCATATGATAAAATCAACATGGATAATTGGTATTTTGAAATATTTATTATTTTAGAGTGTGTTACAGCAAACATTTTCGAATTTTTATGTCAATGCTAAACTCCCGGTTAATTGATCTAGGGACTCAAAATTTACTGCAAAGTTAGATCATAGATAGACAACGTAAATAATTGCTGTTTTTAATATTTATTATTTTGGGGGGTGTCAAGTAAAAAGTTCGGATTGTGGAATGAATGCGAAATTCCAGTTTTATTAAGGTAGGGAAGAAATTTAGATATAAATGTAGAAATGATGAAGTCAACGTGGGTACTTTCAAATATTTATTATATTAGGGTGTGTTTGTTATATGCAAAACTGTTCGAATGTTCTAGTCAATGTGAAATATTGAACAAGGGACTTAAAATTTGGTACAGATCATATGACAAAAATAATATAGATAATTTCTGTTTTGAAATAATTATAATTTTAGGGAATTTGCCATAGGCGAAAATGTTCGAATTGTCGTATGAACCTAAAACTCCCAGTTAATTGAGGTATCGACTTGAAATTCGGTACATGGAATTGACATGTGGTTCAAAGGTAGGTTATGTAATAAAATCAGTATGGATTATTGGTGTTTATAAATGTTTATTATTTTAGGGAGTATCATAAGTAAAAGTGTTCGAATTATTGAGTAAAAGGGAAACTCTAGGTTTAAAAAGCTATGAACTTGAAATTTGGGACAAAGATATAGAGCATGTGATAAAATCAACATGAATAATTGCAGTTTTCAAATATTTATTATTTCAGACGGGTGTTCTAGTAAAAATGTTCGAATTGTCGAATGAAAGTTAAACTCAAAGTTTTTGAAATTTGATGCAAAGATGTAGATTATATGATAAAATCAACATAGATAAATGATGTTTTCGAATATTTATTAGTATTTTAAGGGATCGTGTAATAAGTAAACACGTTTGAATTGTCAAAATGAACATGAAACTCTAGGATTATTTAGGTACTGACTTGAAATTTAGTATAAAGTAAGATCATAAGATCATATGAAGTAAGATCAAATCAAATATATTTCTGTTACGTCTCTAAACGTATTGAAGTTCCCTGGTCCACTTTGGATCAATGGATAATCCTGTCCTGAATGCATATAGCCAGTAATGTCAGTAAGGCAAAAATGTGTGCATGAGTCATACTTTTATCTTTAAATGCTTTTTATTGAAAATCGTGCATTTTTACTTTCCTTATATGCAATAATGTATAAGGAAAGTATTGTGACGGAGTCGAAAATCCGAATTCGAGTTTTCGACGAGAGAGCACGTTTCAAGCCTCACTGATCACGAATCGAACATTTTTGAAGTGATGTCTGTGTGTGTGTATGTGTCAGTGAGTCTGTATAGAGACGATAACTGACGAACGAATGGACCGATTCGAGCGGAATTTGGTACAAAAATTACAATCCGCAAATACTGAAGTCTGTTAGTTTTATACGCAATCGAATGTTCAGAACCCCCCTAAATTTTCGAGTGAAATTTTGAAAAAATCGTCAAAAAATCAAAACCTCTAATAAAGTTACACAAATAGATATTTCCTATGTAATTTTTCATTAGAAAACGATTGACATAAATTTTAGAACGGTAGCATGAACCGTTCTCGAGATATTGGACATTTTTCAAAAAATTATCAAAAAATCATATAAAATTAAAAAAAAATATTTCCTATTGAGAAACATGTTCACTTTTCATATGTAATACCATGAGATAAATTTGTTGACATCATTCTCGTGGATCTAGCGCGTTTCATTTATGAAAAAGATACTTTGAGTAATACTTTTGTGTTTGAACTCCAATTATCAACGTCATTTATCTGCTGTAAGAATAACTTATTTTTCCGTCCATAACGCTTGGCGAGATTTTGACAACGAATTTGGCGGAATGTCGGCGACTTTTTAAATGTTGCTAAATTAACGAAAAACTCGCCAAATGGATAAAAAGGACGCTAAATCAATAAAAATGACGACTAATTGACGGAAATTCAATATCTTGGAAAGAATATAAATATCTATTATGAAAATAATCTGCTTTTTTTACTGTAAAAGTAATAAATTCATTGCAGTATATAAAGAAAGTCATGTGCTGCCCACAACAGATTATTATTATTTAGGTAGAAAGACTTCTTAAACTTTTCTAAATATAATATGAAATCTTATACAAACCTCTCTTTTTATATGATATTGGTGTTAAGCTAAATGGTAAAGACAGTATGCATAGATTTTTTGCTAGAATTCCTTATATGCACAAATTTTTCATGGTCTCAAAATATACTAATTTATATGTTGTAAATATGTCATCCTGGCTTAAACCATACCTGAAAGCTTGTACCTCAAGTTTGGGAAATTAACATGGGTTGAATAGGATTTTCTATCGTCTGCTATATCAAATTCTTTCGGTTGAACTTTCCTCTGAATCACAAGTTTGTTAATAACCATCGACTTTTGAAAACTTTACGTTAAAATTGAGAAAACAAAATTCCCCCTTTAAAATGTGCTTGCTTTGGCATCTCTGTTGTGACAGATTTAACATAATCAATTACAGAAATGTTGTTCAGATACTTTTAAGAGCACTGCTTTAAGTGTTCGAAATGTTTTGATTTGTTCGACAGAAATTTTATGTTCGAAGTTTTGTGGATAGCCTGTCAAATACCAAAATGAGGTGTTAAATGTTTTGGGGAAAACGCTTTACGTGCATGTGTCGTTCTATAAATCGAAAATGGTGAAATATCGTTTCAGTTTAAATGCTGAATATTTCCAGTTTTTCGTGTAATTGTATTATTGAGAAGTCACATTTATCTAATTCCGAATTTTCTCAAAATCTATCTAATTTCATACTCCCATGCATAATTTCAGAACTGTACGTTTTGCTGTCTATTCTCAATGCAGTGTCAAAAATTCTCAGTTTTTTACTTTCCTTATATACATAATGTATAAGGAAAGTATTGTGACGGGGTCGAAAATTCGAATTCGAGTTTTCGATGAGAGAGCACGTTTCAAGCATCCCTGATCAAGAATCAAACATTTTTAAAGTGATGTCTGTGTGTATGTATATGTCAGTGAGTCTGTAGAGACGATAACTGACGAACGAATGGACCAATTCGAATGGAATTTGGTACAAAAATTACAATCCGCATATACTGAAGTCTGTTGTTTTTATACGCAATCGAATGTTCAGAACCCCCCTAAATTTTCGAGTGAAATTTTGAAAAAATCGTCAAAAAATCAAAACCACTAATAAAGTTACGCAAATAGATATTTTCTATGTAATTTTTCATTAGAAAACGATTGACATAAATTTTAGAATGCTAACATGGACCGTTCTCGAGATATTGTACATTTTTCAAAAAAAATATCAAAAAGTTATATAAAATTGAAAAAAAACTATTTCCTATTGAGAAACATGTTCACTTTTCATATGTAATACCATGCAATAAATTGGGTGACATCATTCTCGTGGATTTAGCTCGTTCCATTCATGAAAAAAGGTACTTTGAGTAATACTTTTGTATTTGAATGCCAATAGTCATTTATCTGCTGTAAGAATAACTTATTTCTCCCTCCATAACGTTTGGCAAGATTTTGGCGACGAATTTGGCGAATGTCGCCAACTTGGCGACATTTTAAATTGTTGCCAAATTAACAAAAATCTCGCCAAATGAATAAAAATGACGCTAAATCAATTAAAATGACGACTGATTGAAGAAAATTCAATATCTTGGAAAGATTATAAGTATCTACTATAAAAATAACATTTTTTTTTAACTGTAAAAGTAGTAAATTCATTGCATTATATAAGGAAAGACATGTGTTGCCCACATCAGATTTTTTTTTTCCGACAGTGTTAATAAACTTGCTTGGGTGCTAGTGTGGCGCCTTGCTAAGGAAAGCACATGAATCCTTAACTTCTACTTCTCGAGACCAGCACTTTACCGACTGAGCTGCCCGAGCACAGAAAGTAACCTCCCAGCCCAATCTATGGGAAAGTTCATCTGACAGAAGTGCCAATCTCATGTGTGGCAGGGCATCTTTCATGCCAGCATTACGCAAAGCTTTCACGCACGTTCCATGCGATCGATCAGTGCTGAAAACACTCACTAATTGTGAAACATCATTCCTACACCATCATTAATCAGGAAACTTTAGCGGTAATTACTCATCAGTAATCATAGCTTTGACTCCCGAAAAAATGCCTCCGAGAACTTCCAGCAACAAGCACTTCTTGTGCTTGGGAGTACACGTGTTACTTCTGATATGGTCCGGCAGCGGCTTGTTACTAAGTATCTCCGGTAAATCCCAATAGATACAGCTTATTAATATCGGATTGCTTGTCTGAGATCGGTATCTTCTTTGTACATCGGCAATGTTTATAAATATGGATGCAGTTAATCGCATTGTATGACTGTGCATGGCCGTGTAATTGGGAGGCTGATCGTTTGAAATGCGTGCTTGGATATAGTAAACGTTTCGGACTTCTGAAAAGGATCAGAGCCATAAGCGTACCCACTATCCTGAAGGATTGAAGACAATGATGAATTACCGACAGTAATGATAGTTCTCGTCTTTCTGCTTGCAGATTTGCATTGGCTTTTCTTTCCATATTCTTTAACATGCTTAAGTATAAGTCTTTCGTGACAAAAACATGTGATTTACGGCAGAATATGCAGGATTATTGCAAATGTAAAGAGATAATCATCTCTGTAGTTTGATGAATACAGCGTCATAGGGCCAGTCCGAAATCGGTGGATCAAACTTCTTAAAAGGATCATGGGTGTAAACGCAATAATGGAGGATTAAATTCGATGGCGAATTAATAATGTTAACGGTATAGCATTCTTCCAATTCACATTTAGATTTCTAGCAACTTTCCATTGAATGTTTTTAATAAGCTTAAGTATAAGCTTACGGGACAGAACCTAATGGAGTTGGATTTTTTACTTCTCTCCGGGACCAAAGAAAATGAGGGATTTTAAAAAGTATTTCCAGGCTCCTAGAAACTCTTTCTCTGGTGTCCTTATTATGAACAAAACCAACGCCTTAGTCAATTCGCAAAAAAGGCGATCATCGTCCGCAATAAATCTATAAAACGGCAATTTTACCCATTAACATATTGAGCATAGGACAAAACCTAATTAATCTTAATCATTTATTTCCGAATTAGTTTGATGAGTTGAATGTCCGATTAGTTTGAGTTGAATGTCCGATTAGTTTGATGAGTTGAATGTCCGAATAGTTTGATGAGTTCCGAATTATAGTTTCTTGATTTTGATGAATCTTGATCTTTGAGACGGAGAAAATCGTTGATGTCCATTCTATAGACATCTACTTAGAAAATGGGATGAGGGTCGAAAAGTTTTTCCGGAACTTCAAATTTTCGATGGAGACGCCTGTTTCTGACGCTAAATGTCATACATTATTAAACAAAAACATATTTACTAAAAAAATTGCAACTTACTAATCTTATAATGTTGGTTTCCCCGATTTAAGTACTAGTAATATACAGATGAGTAAAGGGAAACTTTCATATTAGGAAATTTACTTTGAACAAGTAGGGAACAAAATGCATGTATATTTCTATTTAACCAAATTTTTCCTGGAGCCCCTTAATGCTTGGGGCCGTGAGCACAAACTAGTCTAATAAGTAATTCGTTATACATATACATTAGACATCTAACGCAGCGATAAACGGACGTTCCATTGTGCTCCCCGTAATTATCTTGTAAAAAAATTGTGTATTTCTCTCAACTCCCCTCTAAAATCTCTACCTGGGTGTTCTGAGCGAAAACAGACAGTTTGATTTGACGAATGATTCTTTCCGTCTTATTACGGCGTTCAAAGGCCACTTCTCGAGTCAATACAAAACCACCTTTTGACACCACTCGTGATGGATGGTGCCTCACGTGAACAACACTTACGCACGCACACACACCCTGATTTAAAATGATGCGATGCTTTGTCTTAATTCATTCTCTCTGGGGGTAATTACTTGGTGTTTAAGGAGCGTCTTTGGGCCAAGGGAATCTGAATTAAAAGTGAGATAATTTGGAATTTTTTTTTTATAATTTTTATAAGTATCTGCATGGGAGTGTTAATGATGTTTAAATGCTGGGGTAAAAATTCGTGATACGGGGCAGCGCATGACATTTCCTACGTACTTTAAACTAAATCTGCATGATGTACTAATGGTGATTTGTTTTCCATTTGCTTTTTACCATTTCGTACAATACAGGAGAATCTATGGGAAAAGTATTTGAACGAGGTCCAAATTGGAATTTGAGTTTTCGACAGATTTGCCTGTTGTGGACACTCCAGAACACGAACCAATTATTTTTAGTGAAACGTCTCTCTCTCTCTCTCTCTCTCTCTCTCTGTGTGTGTGTGTGTGTGTGTGTTGAAGACCCAAGCCGTCCGACCCATCCAAGGACTTGGGCAACCAAAAGGACTGCCGAGTGTATGTGTGTGCATGCAATGTAGGTATTCGTAATTGTTCAATAACTATCCAACAAAATTTCGTGATATCTGAAATCTGTTATGCGTCACCTTGGTGGTAAATATATTTTGGCATGATTGAATAAAAGAGAGTAGGCAAATTTTCAAAATTCTGTGCAAAAATCAGTACAATCTGAAATAAGACTATGCATAAATTACTTAATTAAATGTCTATTTTATGCGCACTGTTTTATGATAAAACGTATAAAACCAAATCCATTATACAAAGTTATACCATCCTCTATTTATTTCGCTTTTGTTTGGAAATAAATTATACCGGGAGTATCCAAGTTACGTGTGTTGCATTGTATTAGCAGAAACTAGTTGACTGGTCCAATTCCTCGACTTGACAGTTATTGCAAACATGATGAAAAAATACATTTTTAAACAAATAAGAATTTTTTTTTAATAATAACTTGCGAATTATGGTGACCTGGCGACTGTTTAAATTATACTATATCTTCAATTAGCAGAAACTAGTTGAATGGCCTAATTCCTCAACTTGACGGTTGTTGCAAATATGAAAAAATAAATTTTAAAACAATCAAGAATTTTTTTTAATCATAACTTGCGAATTATGGTAACCTGGCGACTGTTTAAATTACATTATATCGCCAAATAAAAGTGAAGCAAACGCAAATGAAATTTAGTATAATTTTGAAAAATTACCATTTTTATGTATTATTTTGTACTATAAAACCCTAATGAATTTGTATAAAGAGAAAAAACACTCCCTGGGAACGAACGAATGGCGAACTCTCAAAGGGCGTATTATGTTTGCGTTGCAGGCGGTGAAAAAGAACTCGCAGAATGAGCTCAGAGGTTAGCGAGCTGGGGGCAAATCTGCAATTTTCTAAATTATAAAAGGCGGTTGGTAAACGTTAAATTGCAGGGAGCGGAGATCCTTAGTTTAATAAAAAATATTGAGTGAAAAAGAAATTGAAACAATAGTATTTTGGATACATTTGTAACAGGATGTATATAGGCATAATAAAGTCAAAATCAACGGGTAAGTAGTAGAGAAAGAGTTAGTGGAATTTTTAATCTATCCATTAATAATTTCACATTATAGTTAATGGTTAAAATTAACTATTAGCATGAATTGTAATTATTACATTAAACACAACCATAATGGTCTCCAATAATAGAAAATTTAAAACAATCAAGAATTTTTTTTTAATCATAACTTGCGAATTATGGAAACCTGGCGACTGTTTAAATTACACTATATCGCCATATATATTTTTATTTAATATTTATATAAAAATATTAAATAAAAATATATATTTTTATATAAATATTAAATATTATATTTATATAAATTTAATATTTAATATTTATATATATATTTATATAAATATTTATATAAATATATATTTAAATTATATATTTTTAAATCGTGTAATTTATTAAAACACTGAAAAATATAGTACTAATAAACGTGCATTTTCATGTGTGTTTTGATGTGTGATAAATGTATATTTTTATAATATAGGTCACAATGAGACCAGCCTTCAGCACTGCTTAGTTTCTTTTGAATTTAACTCAGCCCCTCTTTGATTTCGTTTATTTCTACGGCCCTTTATATAGCATATCTTTCATTTCTACTTTAAAAATGTCTTATTTAAGATGTACTCGGCGATGTCAACTTGTTTACAACTCTTTAGCGTCATGAAAACGATCTGAAAACCTTAAATAGAAAAAAAAATCTATTTCAAGAGATTATCCCATAGTTAGTCATAACCAAGCTTGACGGGTGGTCCATTCAGTTATAACCTTCGACCAAAGATTCACCTCGATGGTTGTAACTAATCCTCTCCGTCCATCTGTACTCAAATTCTTCTAGTATGGGGAGAATGATAAGCATATTTATAAAAAAAAGGTTAGCCAGTGATTTTGTGCTATGTTTGACATTGTTACTTCCCTACACTATATGGTAATGTATAAGAGAAGAATTGGAATGGAATAGAGTCGAAAATCGGTAGTCGAGTTTTCGACGGATATACACGTTTCGGGCTCTGTAAATGCAAATACAGTAATTTAACGTGACGTCTGGCGTGTATGTGTGCATCTGTCAGCCAGTTCCTTTGTGTGTGCAATTTATACACTCTAACTCAAAAACCATTTGACAAAATTTTCTGAAATTTGGTAGTTAGTCACTTAATATTTACCCCGGCTTAAGCTTTATTTAAGCCTTACTCTTTATTAAAAATTATATGTGTCTAAATATTTTAATTAAATGATTGCTTTGTACTTAGCATTATTTTATTGTAATGATTGCTTTATTATTTTAATGAGTAAACTAACGAAATTAACTCTTATTATTCTAGAATAAACCGTTTTACATATATTCCAGTCTTTTGGATTTTTTGTCACATATATCTTTATTATCCATACCATTAACGGGGATCTTACTGATTTAGAGAATTCAGGTCATAAATGACCTGAAATTTTCGAAGTCAGCCTGTTATTTTGGAACCTTGAGTATGTGGAATTGCGAAGGTTTCACTGTGCTGAGAAATCACACCATAAACATGTCTATCCCTAGTTTCTCGTAGCAAAATTGTATAACAACTAAATATTTCGAATATTTCTCACTTGTGCCGTACTTCAACTGAGGTCTCCAGGTGGTATTTTTTAGTGTCAATAACTCTATGACAAATCTCCTATATTGGATCAAACCCATTGAGGAACTTTCTATTATTTGAAATGACCATAGTTCACCACGAAAAAGGGTGAGCACTTGAGAAAGCATAGAATTCATATAGAAAAAGACATGCAAACGACAGAAGCGTAAAAAAGGGAAGGGAACGATTGTGCCTTTATCCTCTTCAACATTAGTATTTTGACGTACATTGTAAACCGGCAGAAAAAGTATTTAAAAGAGAAGTTTGACGTTGTGGGTGGGATTGTTGAAAGCAAAAGTTGTTCAAAATGATATTTTTGAGCTGTTGTTGTTCCTTTACAAAAAGGAAGTCGTTCTTTGTACATAAAATATCACATTGTTCCTTCTTTTTAAATCGCTCTGGCAGTAATAGTTAACAGTAATTTATAGGTACTTTGGTGTGAGAAGTTATTTAGTAATACAAAAGTATTGACAAAATAGAGGTTTCCATTTCGACATTTTCTTGATTGATGAATGTAAATTTTGTGTGTCAAATATTGTGTTGTGTGCAACTTTGGCAAAATTCTGTGCTGTGGATAACTTTGGTTCGTAGAATGAAAGATATCAATTGTTCTTAAATTTTTTGAGAAATATGCTTCATTTAAAAAGTTTTATCAATTAGTTTTTACATCCCCTACAATACATAGTAATATACAAGGTGTTACAGAATTCAAGTCCAGGGATTTATCTCATCGGTGGTTGATCGCATACCCATATATAGAAAAATCATTAAAAAGGAAAGCAGAATTATGCTGAAGCATTTTGTTGTAAAAGGGTGGTATTACTACAAAAAAATCTGATGTGGGCAACACATGACTTTTCTTATATAATGCAATGAATTTACTACTTTTACAGTTAAAAAAATGTTATTCTTATAGTAGATACTTATATTCTTTCCAAGATATTGAATTTTCTTCAATTAGTCGTCATTTTCATTGATTTAGCGTCATTTTTTATCAATTAGGCGAGATTTTTGTTAATTTGGCAACAATTAAAAATATCGCCAAGTTGGCGACATTCCGCCAAATTCGTCGACAAAATCTCGGCAGACTTTATGGACGGAGAAATAAGTTATTCTTACAGCAGATAAATGACTGTTGGCGTTCAAATACAAAAGTATTACTCAAAGTATCTTTTTTCATGAATGCAACGAGCTACATTCACGAGAATGATGCCACCCAATTTATCGCATGGTATTACATATGAAAAGTGAACATGTTTCTTAATAGGAAATATTTTTTTAATTTTATATAACTTTTTGATAATTGTTTTGAAAAATGTGCAATATCTCGAGAACGGTTCATGTTAGCGTTCTAAAATTTATGTCAACCGTTTTCTAATGAAAAATTACATTAGAAATGTCTATTTGCGTAACTTTATTAGCGGTTTTGATTTTTTGACAATTTTTTCAAAATTTCACTCCAAAATTTAGGGGGTTCTGAACATTCGATTGCGTATAAAAACAATAGGCTTCCGGTGTTTACGGATTGTGATTTTTGTACTAAATTTCGTTTGAATCGGTCTATTCGTTCGTCAGTTATCGTCTCCACAGACTCACTGACACACACACACACACACACACACACACACACACACATACTTTCACACACACACACACAGACATCACTTCAAAAATGTTTGATTCGTGATCAGGGATGCTTGAAACGTGCTCTCCCGTCGAAAACTCGAATTCGAATTTTCGACCCCGTCACAATACTTTCCTTATACATTATGTATATAAGGAAAGTAAAAATACGGGATTTAAATTTTTATATGGTAATCCTAACGAAAAAATCTGATGTGGGTAACACATGACTTTCCTTATATAATGAAATGAATTTACTACTTTTACAGTAAAATAAATAGGTTTTTCTTCTAGTAGATACTAATATCCTTTCCAAGATATTGACTTTTCGACAATTAGTCGTCATTTTCATTGATTATCGTCATTTTTATCCATTTGGCGAGATTTTCGTTAATTTGGCAATATTTCAAAAAGTTGCCAAGTTGGCGACATTCCGCCAATTTTGTCTCCAAAATCTCGCCAAGCGTTATGGACAAAGAAATAAGTTATATATATATATATATACATATATATAACTTATTAGATATTGAATTTTCGACATATATTATATAACTATTATTATATATTTATATATTATATAACTTATTACATATTGAATTTTCCACAATTAGTCGTCATTTTCATTGATTTAGCGTCATTTTTATCCATTTGGCGAGATTTTCGTTAATTTGGCAACATTTCAAAAAGTTGCCAAGTTGGCGACATTCCGCCAATTTCGTCGCCAAAATCTCGCCAAGCGTTATGAACGAAGAAATAAGTTATTCTTACAGCGGATAAATTGGCGTTCAAATGCAAATGTATTACTCAAAGTATCTTTTTTTCATGAATGGAACGAGCTAGATCCACGAGAATGATGTCACCCAATTTATCGCATGATATTATATATGAAAAGTGAACATGTTTCTCAATAGGAAATATTTTTTTTCTATTTTATTTGACTTTTTGATAATTTTTTTGAAAAATGTGCAATATCTCGAGAACGGTTCATGTTAGCGTTCTAAAATTTATGTCAATCGTTTTCTAATGAAAAATTACATAAGGAATGTCTATTTACGTAACTTTATTATTGGTTTTGATTTTTAGACGATTTTTTCAAAATTTCATTCGAAAATTTAGGGGGGGTTCTGAACATTCGATTGCGTATAAAAACAATAGGCTTCCAGTGTTTACAGATTGGGATTTTTGTACCAAATTTGGTTCGAATCGGTCCATTCGTTCGTCAGTTATCGTCTCCACAGACCCACTGACACACACACACACACACACACACACACACATACACATACTTTCACACACACACACACACACACAGACATCACTTCAAAAATGTTTGATTCGTGATCAGGTATGCTTGAAACGTGCTCTCCCGTCGAAAACTCGATTCGAACCCGTCACAATACTTTCCTTATACATTATGTATATAAGGAAAGTAAAAAGCTAAATTTGCAAATGTTGCACCTCGAGCTCATTAGCACAAGAAACCGCTCTCACCTTTCTAATTTAAATATTCGCTGAGATATTAGGAGAATAATTTACGAAATTTCGAGCATTTAAGATTTGTGGAAAATGTATTTGACTGCCGAGCAGTTTTTGCCAATTGGGGATCAACTGAAAATTGCGATATTTGCATTGACTCATCATGATTTCCTATAATCATGAATTTCCTTGAGAGACCGACATTTCTGCACATGAATTAGTTCTTATTCAATTATCCGGTTAACTGACAGTCCATGCGAGTAACCGGGGTCTAAAATTTGTACCCGGTTAACCGAAGAAATAATAATGCGAAAATGTCCATATATATTTGAACAAATATGAAAGTTTTTGAATTCTTGAAAACAAAAATTTTAGGTAAAGTTAACTTTTGAGGTGCGTCGATAAAAATATCTGCCCAAACTTATCTTCCGAATTTTGTAACATTTCATTCTTGAGCTAGAGTTGGCTCATACATTGCTCAAACAGACAGGCACACACAAACATAACTTTAAATTTAGGTTTTTTGTGCTCTAAAATACCTGAAACGTGTAGATCTATCGAAAACTCAAGTTTCTATTTTCGACACGATTCCAATATTTTCACCGCACCACCGATGTATTGTAGGGAAAGTAAAATTGAGAAATATTTTACTTTAGTGTTACACCAGTGTTGGAAATTTTACACTTGCTGAAAAACATCAAAAAGAAAAATCGTTGGGACATAATGTGTTGATAAAAAGAAAACAGAGCGTGCTGTCATACAATTACGGTTCTATGCATTATCGCGGGCAAACCAGAGTCCTGAGGCTAGGGGTTGTGAAAAATTTCCGAACCCTTTATTATCCATGTAAAAGGCATTTACGGTGTGTTAATGATTTTTCTGAAGGTTACAAAACAGCGCATCTTCTACTTTCTAGCCTAACATTCGCATGATTTTGAGCAGAATTGAAAACAGAATCAGTTTTTTTTTACTTATTAATTTATAAAGAGAAAGCATGAGTAAAAATCCGACTGCAGGAATGCAAAATATCTACGTGTTTGGAATATTCTTGAATACTTATAGATCATTTTTATAATGATGTCTGATTATCTGTTTGAGCGTCTGTCGAATAATATTTGGATTGATAACTTTAATCGTTAAATGCCAAGAGCATGTTTTATCTTTTGTTGGAAAGGCTTATGGAAAGATGCTCAATTTTTCGAATTTTGTTTTTGAAAATTTATAAAATGCATTGTATGTGTTGGTTTGCTAATTTTATTCGCCAACAGCAAAAATCTCGTTTATGTTTAGTAAAATTGAGATATAAAATAACTCTAATTTATGTTATTGTTTACAAATAATATTTAAATATATAGGGAAAGCAGTATGTTGGACACATTAAAATTTTTACTTTTCACACAATACCTTTCCCAAAAATCATTAAATTGCCCCTATTTCGCCAAGTTTGAAGCAACAGGCAGGTGCCCAGACAGCTGTGTGTCAGTTTTTTTTATGTATATTTCAGAACCAAAATATTTTTATTTATATTGATAATTAAAATATTTCTGTTTCAAACAGATTGGTTGATATCCTTCATATTTACTTTTGTAGGATGCAAACTATTCAGTTCCAGGTAAAATGGAATATGTCTAGGATTTTTCAATTATCGATATCTCAGCGAATTTTTCATTAAAAGATACAGAGTAAATTTTTTCGCATTTATTAAACATGGCAAAATTCTTTTACTTTGGAAGGGTAAAAAAAATTAAATTTTTCATTTTTATGCAATTATCAGTTCTGGGAGGGGGGGGAGTTCAACTATTCATAGATAAAATTCTCCTTTGGTTGATTACTTTTCATATTTTACTTTACTTCTATAACCAACCTTTGATTTTGTAGTCCTTTTGAACACTCTTCATGAAACATCCGTATATGGGCTTGAAGTATAACCAGACCGATATTGTAAAATACAATCAAATATCTCCAGAAAAATGTCATATTTTCCGCCTCTTCCTGTCGCATACCTTATCGACAATAAAATTCCAACTGCTCAATTCCCGTCACACAAACATGCGTGACAAATAATCCCTCCATACTATATAGATATCATCCGCTCAGGGAGAAAAGGCTCTTTTACACAGCTTCCGTCTAAAAGACTCGAGTGGTCAGAATCCCTACTTCAGTTACTATAAAGAGATCCCGTAGAGAGTCAGCGACAACCGTAACTGTCAATCACCTATCTTTTCACCACTGAAGCCACCCGTTTTTTGTTAATATTGCCTGTACAGCGGGAGGGGCCTTTTTAATGGAAAGGACATATTCCAAAGATGTATTTTCGCAGGTGGGTCTCTAGAATATTTGTAGATGGTAAAGTAGTATGCTTCCGGAGTGTACTAGAGGGGATTTGAATACGTTCTACAAAGAGAACGTTGGATTTTTTGTGGACGGACAATGCTCTGTCCGCTCACAAAGTTTTAGAAGTGATGGTTTTGCTTTAGTCTTGCTAAGTTTACATATCCATACATGGATTTTCTCGCGTAGGAGAAAGAAAGGCAAATTTTCTTGGTGAAAACCTGCACTATTTGCTTTCTCATACAACAATATGGAGGATACTGTTTCCCCAAAAGTTTCTGATTTCGAGATTTTGGCGGAAATATGGGTATTAAGAAATCCTGTACATGTAGCAAACACTTTTGAAATGATGTCCTTGATCTATCTGTTTGTCTTTGAAGTATGTGCACGATAAACAAAGAACATTGAGTTTTTTTTTTCGGCCAAAGCAATAATTATTTGAATTTACATAGAATTTCCTGCATTTAGATAATTTTTGTTTTCATTTGGCAACTTTGCGCGTGTTTGAATGATGCCAACTCCAAGAAGCGGAACTATCTTGAAAAGTTTTCATTCGAATGTAATGGGAGTGTACCGTATTTTTCATTCTGTCATCAAATTTAGATGCAACACAAACATGAATTTAATTGAAATATTTAAACATATTTATTAGTTTTTTTTTTCTGAATTTTGCGTCTATTTCGAAACACCAGACACTTCTTTTTTTCTGATTTTGTACAAAATTTTATCAGCTGCAGTGTAACGAATAAGTCGTCTAAATGCTGAATTTTATTTTAAAGACATACATACGCAGAGACTCGCATACATCGATAGACAGACAGGTTCTCAAACATACATACGCAGAGACATACATACGCTCAGACATACATACGCCCATATATCGATAGACAGACAGGTCCTCAGACATACATACGCAGAGACTCGCATGCATCGATAGACAGGCAGGTCTTCAGACATACATATGCAGAGACTGCCATACATCGATAGACAGGCAGGTCTTCATACATACGCAGAGACTCCCATACATCTATAGACAGACAGGTCCTCAGACATACATACGCAGAGACTCGCATACATCGATAAACAGGCAGAGACTCGTACACATCGATAGACAGACAGGCCCTCAGTCATACATACGCAGAGACTCACATACATAGATAGACGTCGAGCTAATAGAAGCAGAGATAATTTAACTACGTAGTTAAATGTGTCTGAATCTGAAAAGTGGTTGACTTATTTTGGAGGATGACCAAATTGAGTGACTCGACCGAAAACTCAAGTTTTGACCCTAGTAATAATATTTTCTTATACTCGGATATTACGAAATTTTCATTAAAAATTTTGAAAATAATAAATACTATTTATTAAATTATCCACAGATTTCAAGGCGAGAAGAGTTTTCAGTATAAATGAAACAAAACAGTCACTGCAGCGAAGGTCGGAAAAGTTTATCCAACATTTAAAGGTTCACATAACTCAGGAAGAGGTGTAGTCAATCCAGAAAAAAAAGTATTATTAAATGAAAAAATGAAGAAACAAGAATATAAAATTTAGCGGCACCTAACAAACTTAAAGTAAAATCATCGGTTTCAGAAAATTAACTAACTTTCACCAGAAGAATAAATAATACAGAATTCTCAAATAAAATAAATAACCAGCTTCAGAAACTAGATGAGTTATCATAGACTACAGAAGAACACCGAAAAGTAACAAAATAAGAAAAATGACCTGATTGAAAATAAATTATTTAACTGCATTAAGAAAGAAAATAACAGTATACGACTGATATATATAAATATATACAAAAATATGTAAAATATAAAAGCAAATAATTAGTATTTCAAATACTTAGAATATTATTAGAGAAAACATATTATGATTATTTTAAACATTCGTCAAATAAGCATAATATCTTCGTACTAAATTTATTACTTTCCTTATATACATAATGTATAAGGAAAGTATTGTGACGGGGTCGAAAATTCGAATTCGAGTTTCCGACGGGAGAGCACGTTTCAAACATCTCTGATCACGAATCAAATATTTTTGAGGTGATGTCTATGTGTGTGTTTCAGTGAGTCTGCGGAGACGATATCTCACGAATGAATGGAGCGATTCGAAATTTGGTACAAAATTCACAATCCGTGAATACTGGAAGCCTATTGTTTTTAAACGTAATCGAATGTTCAGAACCCCCCTAAATTTTCGAGTGAGAGTTTGAAAAAAAAAAAAACTTCGACAGAAATAGGTATAATTACAGATGCAGGAAGTAACAGGTTGCAAAAAATGAAATCGTCAACATCAACTAAAAAAACAACAAACTACCAGAATGTCAACAGCATAAGATGGTGATACATTTTATCAACTATTTGCACTGTTAGAAACGTAGTTTTTTGATTTTCTTATATTTCAAAACAGAAGTTAAGAGTTTTTTTTTTAAATATTTTCATTAAATTATTTTTACCTAATGTAAATGTTAAGATTAAGCAACAGACAAACGACTTAATCTCAAATAAAATGTTCTCGTGGTTCCGCTGAAGAATGATGATTCGTGTATCTCCGTATACCTTTCATAAAACACATCAATGTTTCTTTTTTTCATCTCCACTTAACCTTCCTTGAATAAAGATAAACCTCCGTTGTGTCTCGACAACCACAGTATTCCTGGATCGGGTTGAAGTCTTTATCAGACACGATGCAAATCAGCAATGTATCGTAAAAGGTTTTGCTTGTTAGCACTCTTAAGAAAACGCGCATACCTTCCAAGAAACCAAGTCGGACGATAACATTTGATGATGTTTCATATCTGAGCACTGTCAGGCACACCATCAAGACCTATCCCTCAAAATATGAGGCTCTGTCGTCTCATCAGAAATTGCTTATCTTTGTCATTACGTGACGTCACATACAGTGGTCATGTTCTGTTGCGATCAGTATTCAGCGGGAGGTTGCTCGCTGATAACTCGATGTAATTCGTCCATTTAAATTTCTGTTAGGGTCCCAATTAGGGTGGCGTGGTGCCTGGAGGAAAGAAAGAATTATCTGATTTATCGTTTGTTTGGAGTTCTGATTTTCAGTTGGGAACACCCCAGAAGGTTTTCATAAAAAGTGTGATTAAGCAGTTTAGCCAAATGCACGTTTCCTGTTAACTGCGCTGATTTCGTCTGGCAATTCTTGGTTATGAATATAAACACGAGATAACATGCTTCGTAAGAATAATTATAAGTCTGCTGTGGTACAGCACATGACTTTTACTACATAATGGGAAAATATATATTACTAATGAATTATAAAACAATATCCAACCTCAAAATTTATAGCTTTTAAATTCTATGCAACTAATTGCTCAGAAAACTGTTAACAACCGTGTTACAAGTTAAGAGGTATACTCAGTCCCTGATATAAAAAAAAAGTGAATAACACTTCTATTCGTTATAGCTTGATGTGAAACATCGCATATTTCGAATGGGAATATGTTGATGCGTTGTGTATGGTATAAGCTACCTGGGGAAAAGTTTCAATATTTTTAATCTAAAATTTAATTATCTTACATATTTCTAACAGTATTATTTTATAAGCTTAAAAGGAGTCCATTTCAAAATGGACCATTTTTGACATGGACTTTCTTGAACGTTTTTCAATTGTTTTTCAGTCAAAACTCCTTAGTAGTGATAATCAAAAATTCTTTTCTTCTGCTTGGAAATCTGCGGTTTAATTTTTCTATTTCGTTCGCATTCTTCTTATTTCTGTAATTTTCATTCTTTTCCTGTTCTTTTTTTGTAATTAATTAGATCTTTATGAAGAAGTTATTTGAATTCTTTGTTGGGCGTTCGCTTCCCTTTTTGGTATTTTACTGCTCATTATGTCCCTCCTGGTTTCTTTTTATAGACCTTATATACTAGACTCGCTATTGGGCAGGGTTTGCTCCTGTTACAGTATTGAAGCAAAGCTATCCAACATATAGAACTCGTCACGTGATCTAAAACTCACTCTATCGGTCCAGAGCTCCTGTTTCCGAGGATCTCGGAGGGTAGGGTCTACTCAAGGAGGGTTTGGTCTACTCAAGGTACTTTAAACAAGGGTCCATTCGCTACAGCATTGTTACAGTGCCTAGAACTAGTTCCTTCTAGACACTGTAGCATTGTACTCGCCATGTCCTGAGTCAGGGAGCACTTGGTCCACGTGACATGTTCTACTATGTTCGATAGCAGAAAAAATTCCTTTAGCGTATCTATACTTGTAAGATCTATGTTTCTTATCTTGCCGTCTGCAAACCCCTTTCCTTGCTTCTGCCACGTTTTCTGCATCAGGTGCCGATATATTATATATATCGTATATTATATACACACATGCATATAATAAACGTCCGATATATTATATCCACGTCTATATTCCTCGAGCGTCTTGATGAAGCTGGTTGTTTTTGCTTTTGAAACCGGTCGATACTTTTAATTTTTTATTATACGCTGCTTTTAACTAAGTTACTTGCATTTCATGCTTTTGCAGCGGTTTGATCTATACGTATAATTTCGTTGTTACTTGCTGCCTTTCAATTATTTTTCAACATTATATCAGTTTGGTGTTATTTTCAAAATAATCGTTCTACGAAAACATTTTAAAACAAGAAAGATCAATCATGCTTAAAGCATTGATTATGAAACACTTTCCAACTTCAATGCAATTTTATTTAAAAAAGTCGAAAATGCAATACATTCCTCGGTAATATTTTAAAACTTATCACGATACTACATTGATTTATTATATTTGAAAACTTAAACCTTCATTGAAAAAAATGAACTTCATTCAAAAGACGGCATTGAAATATAAATTGCGTGGTTTAAATATCTCTAAAATGCAATACATTCCACGGTAATATTTTTAAATCTATCATAATACTACGATAATTTATTATATTTGAAAACTTCATCGAAAACAACTGAAATTAATTCAAATGACGTCATAGAAAAAATAACACGTCTGGATCTCTCTATAAAAGCAGGATTTCATTCATAACTTTCTCCATTTCATTTATCACAATACTATAATAATTTATTTTATTTAAAAATTAAGACCATGAAGCTACAATTCATAAACTTTATGCTTAAAACTTCATCGAAAAATATCGTCCTTCTGTTTATAAAGTCAATTAATATTTCATTCATATCAGCCATGCAGACTCCATGGACTGAATTATTTTGTGTTAAAGAAATACAGTAATTCTAATACAACTCATTCTACATATTTTGCTGTTTACATTTTACATAGGTGAAAAATAGGCTTAATTGTAGAAATAATCAAATTTGAATGAGAATTTAAACTCAAATATATTGTCATTGTGTTGTTTTAGTATGTAGATGCACAGAATTTAAACAGAAATAAAGTAGTTTTAGGATGGATACAACACTCAATATGAATTAAAAAGAACTTTAAAAAATCACGAATTTGAAACAAGATGGATGCCATATCTCATTTTGAAGTGGGTCATGTGATCGTTTCATATAAAATGTGTAATTATTATTTTAATTTTTATTTAAAAAACTACTGAATATATTTAGCTGAATTTTTTTTTATATATTTTATGGAACAATTTGACTATTACCTAAAATTTTCGAAGCAATTTGTGAATTTTAAATCTGCTTAAAAAATGTTAGAAAAATTAGGTCCCATAGGGCTCAATGTATTTCATTTTTTCAACCCGGGTTCAATCCAAAACTAATTGTGTGATATTATTCATTTATATTCCCATAGGTCCTACAGAGCGTCTGAACAACATACTAAAATTTCATTTTGATTAAGTCATTTTTACGGCAGTTATCGTGCTAACGGACAGACAGACAGACAGACAGACAGACAGACAGACAGACAGAATGAACAAAGTCATAAACACTTTTCAACTTTGTTGTAAAGTGTTAATAAAAATAATCACTAACTGTTTCAAATTTGTTGATGTGGCTAAAAATGTATTATTTAATAATAATTAGAACTATTTTACATTTCGGACAAAGATAAATTAATCTTGAATTTTTCTTGAGAAATCATAAAAAAATCATGGAAATTTATAAAATACCTTTTTTTGTTGTTATTTTCTATTTTTGGATATATACATTTATAATTTTCGATATTTTTAATGAAACAAGTTTGCTACACAAATGTGGGAAAATTTTAATTTTCTACCTTTAGAATACTAATGAAATGTATACCTAAACATGGAAAAAACAAAATTTGTGAAAAAAGAAAAACGAAAACTATATAAGTTTGTTATATGTGTTTGTTTGTTTACAAATTTAAATACTATATTTTGCGCTTTATATATTTTAAACCTATATAATTGGGTATATGATTTTGGGATTTTTTTTATATATTTTTGGAATCATTTTGTTTTGATCCATTTTTTTAAACCAAAATTGAAAAATCGAAAATTTGATCCATTTTATTTAGGATTCACATGTTTCAGTTGAGATTCAAACTACAGATATACGTCTTACGAGTCGATGCTCTATCCATTGAGCTGCTGGGGGCGATAGTCTTTGTCTTTTCTTTTATAGTCTATGTAGACCCTACTGTTAAGTAACACACAATCATTTCGTTATTCATTTTTATATTTAAAATAGTATTTATTGTGAACAGCAGCGGGGGAACTAGTTCGACCAGTTCAGAGGATTTTCCTCTTAAAATTGGATGTCCATCCCGAGAACCAGAAACAGTTACAGTAGCTAGTGATAAAAGGGTTGTGGATACTTCACCCTCTGTTCTACGGAAGATTGTTGTTACTAGAAGTGGCAGAACAATTAGACTCCCATCTAGGTTTAGATAAATGGAGAAAAAGTTTAATTTTCATTTAAATCTTAATTTGTCTTTAGAAAGTTCATAACATTTTGTTGTAAGTTTTGATTATAATGTTTAAATCAAAAGGTGGAAGAATGTTGTTAAGTAACGCACATTAATTTCGTTATTTATTTTTCTATTTAAAATTGCATTTATTGTAAATTTGTTTATTTTAGTTACCGTAATGGCAACACCATATTTTTGTAATTATAATATGGCAATAGTCTCTGTTTTGTTTTACGATGTTAGATGAACGAGTTGTACGTTTGAAATGTTAAGCTTTGAATAAAGAAATGGTTCCTGAAGAGCAGCTTTGTAATTATTTTAGTAAATATTGAAACGCATGAAATGGGACAAATTTCTTTGGTGTTTCTGCTCCTCTCTTTGGTCCCCCATCCCTCAGCTGGTTAAACCCAAAGAGCTAGAATTATTGATTACTCCTCGATTGATTACGAATCGAAGGTTAAACTATTCAAGGTCGCCTGGAGGTACTGACTAACCAGTACCTAATGCGTTTCCTAAATTCAATAAATGCCCCATCAAAAAAATTTACTGATTACTTAGATGCTTCAGATGTCTACAATTTGGTCATGCAAGTCATTATGTATCCAATTCAACGTGCGCAAACTGTTCTGATGAACATAAAACATCAGAATGTACAAATTCATTCCGAAAACGAATAAATCGCACAAATTATAATTTACAAAATACACGTAAATGCAAACCATCCAACTTACAGTAAATATTGTAACATATTATCCGAATTACAAAATAGAATAAAATGTATTCGAAGTAGTAAGAATAGTCTTTCTAAGACCATAAGACGTTTAGATCAATTTCGTATATTTATTATTTTTCATATTATTAAATTCTTTATTAAAAAATGCAGTTAATTAATTATCAACTACTTGAAATATAGTGCATTGGCTATAAACAGCTTTAAAGCGCGTTGTTTTCTATGTATGTGTAGCTATATGTGTAGCTATTGTAGGACTTTAGATGCGGGATTATTATACTGTTTGTTCTCTATTTACTTCTGCTTTAAAGAACTTATTTTGTTGTTTATCATAATTCTTGTTTTCAAGTATTCTTCAATGATTAAAACTGTTAAGTTTTGTGATCATTGAGCCATAAATAACCCCAGTAGTTATAAAAGGCCGGTTCTGCGACGGATCGGGGAGGCGGGTCAGGAGGAGAGGCCCTCTTTGGGAGGAGGGTCCCTCTTTTGAGAGGATCCACTTTGGGAGGATGCCTCTTTGGAGTGTCTTCCCTCTTTTGAGAGGAAGCCCCTCTCAGAGGGTCTTGAGACCCCCAGGAGGGAGGATGCCTCTCTTGAGTCCCCCCTCTTTGGAGTGTCTTCCCTCTTTTGAGAGGAAGCTTCCCTCTCAGAGGGTCTTGAGACCCCCAGGAGGGAGGATGCCTCTCACTGCCCCCCTCCTCTCTTTTCGAAGTTTGGTGCAGCACCGGATGCCTCTTTCGCAAGAGGTATGATGACTCATACGGAGTGAGTTTCACTCGGAGTGTCACAATCGCTGAGGAAGAGGTTTCAAGCGATTTCGCAATCGCACAATCTGGAAATGACGTGTCGCGCCTTGGAGCTCCTTAGCACACGTCCTCCCTCTCTGCTGTCTGGGAACAAAGTGAAAGATCTTATCAGCGTGACGTAGTTAAAGCGCCCTCTGGCGAATTTTGATGAAGTGCTGCCATCTACCGGCATTTTTTTTCCAAAAGAAATTAATGTTTCACTTGTCAGGAGCTGGATTCGAACTTGGGCCCAGCTGATTACAAGCCGCGCGTCTTACCATCGTGCCAAAGCACCCGTGCTTTATAAGAAGTTATCTTCGAAGTGTACCTTATCAGCGGAAGTTAGATTATTTTTCAAAGTTCATTCGAATCGCTCGGTGAATAGCGATGTGTTTTAAAACAGAATGCTACGGAGTGAATATAAAATTGCGTATTATAACATTATGATTTTTTTTAAAACAAATGTATACACAAACTTTAAAAACACGAATGTAATAATTAGCTAAAATTGTATTCAGTGGATTTTTTTTTTTTTAAATAAATCTAACTATCAATACGATTTTTATAATAATAACGAAATGATTTCGAATGTTTAAAAACAAATTGATTACGGATTTCCAATGAACACACAAATTGTGTTCAATGAATACGATTCGACCATTTTAAGTGTTGTGTATCTAAAAACAAATGTATACACAAACTTTAAAAACATGTATGTAATACATAGCTGAAATTATGTTTTGTGAACAGGATTCGACCATTCTAAGTGTGTGTGTGATTTTTTTTTCTTTTTATAAAAATAATAATGAAAATTAGAACTCACAGAACGACCTCTTCACTACCCGCTGGGCAAATATCAAATGAGTGAGGCACTCTCATTACTACACGTAATCGGAAACACATCACTTTAATGATATTGTGCATTGAATATGATTTGACCATTCTAAGTGTGTGGGTGTGATTTTTTAAAAATAAATCTAACAGCATATATCGAAATGATTTTTTTTTTCTTTTTATAAAAATAATAATGAAAATTAGAACTCACAGAATGACATCTTCACAGCTTCGCGTCCACGCGGCAAATGAGTGAGACACTCTCATTACGCTATTAAAAATTAGATCTTATCTATAATGACATCAACAGTATAAGGTGTTGCCACCTATTTTTTTTTCTAATAATATATTTTTAATAGTTGGATACTTCAACGGTCTGATTTGCTACACGTAATCTGAAACACATCATTTTAATGATATTGTGCATTGAATATGATTTGACCATTCTAAGTGTGTGTGTGATTTTTTAAAAATAAATCTAACAGTATATACGACTAATAACGAAATGATTTTTTTTCTTTTTATAAAAATAATAATGAAAATTAGAACTCACGGAACGACGTCTTCACTACCCGATGGGCAAACTCCAAATGAGTGATACACTCTCATTACACTATTAAAAATTAGATCTTATCTATAATGACGTCAGCAGTATGAGGTGTTGCCACCTATTTTTTCTAATAATATATTTCTACTAACTGGATACTTCAAGGGTCTGATTTGCTACACATAATCTGAAATACATCATTTTAATGATATTGTGCATTGAATATGATTTGACCATTTTTAAAATGGTGGATGTAATTGAAATATCGAAGTTTAGAATTTAACAAGCTAACGAATTTTCACCCCAAAAAATTTTAGCATTCAGTTTAAATAAAACCCAATGAATATGATATCACCATTTTAACATCGTAATTTTACTACCATTATAGAACTTTGAAGTGAGTGTACATTATTTTTTTCAGGACACCAACACATTTTAAAATCTATTGAATAGGAATAGACCATTTTGCACATACATGTACCTAGATTTCAACACCCGGTATTAAAACCTGCTAAACATGAAATGAGTAAGTATTGTGTGAGATTTTATCACACTAACTTTCAAACTTTTTAAATTTTTAAAAATGTCCGAAATAGTTGTATTTCATCGGTAGACATAAATTGTATGGAACACATTTTTATGAAAAAAATATCTGTTTCGTCAGCTTTTAAAAATAGATTTCTACAGTTGTACACTACGGTTCTAGAATTTTCTAAATACGAATCGACTGTTTGAACTACCAATGGTGGTTTTACCGATGCAAATATTTACAGGACAAATATTTCAATGAAACCAAACTTAGTTGAAGCTTCTAAGTTTGAATATTTAGAATCATTTCATATAATTTTTATATTCACATTGAAAATAGTTAACAAAATTGGAACTCACGGAGCGACAACTTACTGTCCTCACTCCAAATGAGTGATACACTCTTATTACATTATTAAAAATTAGATCTTATCTATAATGATGTCATTATGTTGCCGTATTGCCACCACACAATTATTCTTTCCAAATTATGCATTTTTTTCTTTTTCTTTTTAATAACTTGCTACTGTCTTATGCTATCCATTTTTTTTTTTCATATAAGCAGATATTCCATATACCTTCTAAATGTTAAGTTATAATTTAAAAAAAAAAAAAGCATTAGAGGTGTATTTTACGTCTGAATTCGTCCAAGTGGAAATCCGACGATTGCAAATGCATGATTGCATCCTTACATTTCAATAGACACCACTAAAATGTGTGGATCTTATTTTGAAAAAGCTGCTCTCAGAAAGAATATGTATATGAATACAAATTTTCCATAAATATACCCCCTCCCCCCACAATACACACATCATGCAGGCCAAAGACTCACCCAGAATACATTCCAAATCGGCTCTATAGCTTATCGCGCTTATCAGTGTAACAGATAGTGACCCAAAGTTCATGTTCGCAAAGCGAGTTAATTGCAATGTTATTGTTTTAAGCAGTTCCCATATTTAAATGAAAAATTTATCAAATTATACAATACATACAAGAGCTGGAAGATCTTAGCATTTCAATATTATAGAATACTCACGAATGTTTTTTTTTTTCCCCATTTAAAATTATCAAATTTTAATGCAATTTGACAAAAATTGCACAATACTTAGTGTATGACTATCAAATAAGAGCTAGGTTTTATTGTTACAACAACGTTTAAGATCATTAAACGAGTATATATATATATATATATATATATATATATATATATTTTTTAAAGAAGAATAGTATATAACTTACTGTTTTTAAGGATAGGTGATTGTTAACATTGAATTTAAATGAATGAGTGACCCTCTGAGACAAGTACAGTACATTTCAATAACATTAAAAAATATGAAAGATATGCAATTAACACCTTAAAAGAAACATGTAATGAGTTTTGATATCTTAATACGAGACATTATTGACATGCACATAGAAATGTCACAATTTTGTGGTTGTAGGCGCTCGATAAGACCCCTCTGCTCTTAATAAATGATCCCATTTGAATGTACATATTTATCAACACACAGAAAATGACAGGACCACAACAAAATTTTACACCTATTACAGAATAAGTCCCAACTTCGTAGATGTTTAAGAAACTACAGTCGAATTTTCACCGATTCTTAGAGATTGAAACACAACATTGTTTATGAATCTTCATACTTTAGAGAATGGAACATAGATTAGCATTTATTTTGAATGAATTCAGAATTTTGACATTGATTATAAATTTATGATTTAAACCCTGTAAAGTGTAAATATCTTTTGTCATGAAACTCACACTGTAGACATTTGATATGATTCGAATAAATCTATTTTTAATTTTTTATATTTTATTTTAAAAAGTGAGATTAGTAAACCTGTTACACTTGAATGCATAGATACATAACTCACAACAATATAACATTTCTTAAATGGAACATGCTAAAAAAAAAAAAAAATTAGCTAATGAGTATAAATAAGGAATTCAATTTGAAAGATAAAAACCATTTAATGAATCTATTATTAATGAAATACACATTAACCATTATCACTTGTACATTTAAACAAATAAGTTAAAATAATTTCCTTATCGCACTTTCATTGTCCTCTGATTTGAATGACTCGAAAAAATTTCTATCATAGCAGTAAAAGACTTCTTCACCACGCAACAAAACTTTCTTAGCAATGTTATTAATGTCAAGATTTAGAAGTACTTGTTCAGACACTCTGTCAAACATTTGTAATGGAGTGCTGTAAAGACATTCATGGTAACTTAAATCTTCAACTTGACCAACACAGCCAACACATTTGAAAAGTTTTCTTACATGACACATGATGTTGTCATGAATACAAGAGATTAATTGTTCGAATGCAAAATTTTTGTCACAAATAAGTGATGGTAGAAAGGTTATAGTGTTCTTTATTTTTAATATTTGAGCAGGAAGCCACTCTATAAATATACTTTCTCGAAGATGTATACTAATGTTGTTAACACTATTCTGTAAACATGCTATTTGATTTTTATCTAAGGTAATATGACACTGTGTTAGACAAAATTTTGAATCATATAATTGAATTATTTTCTGCAGATGCAATTTTCCGTTGTCATTGAAACAGAACAACTCATTGCGACTGACGAAAGAGGTATCTACATATAGAATATTGAACGACCACAATTTTTGAGAAAATTCACTCCATGTAGCCGGTGACAGTGTAACACCTTCACGCGTAGGCTGTAATTCATTTCGATCGTTAGAGAGATATTTCCATATATACACTTTTAACTTCCCATGACGAAGTTTCAAATACACATACACATTAGAACCTAAATGCCAACGACGGAGTGCATCTTGCATAAAATCTGAAGAAGTAGATTCAGTCGAAACTGATTCTGCATTGGAAGATAACACTCCACTATGTGTTAGAGCACAAGAAAGCAGATCATGAGTTGAGTTTTGAACCTCGGTGAGAACTTGTGAATTGACAACGGTAGATGTTTCTGCTGGGGTTTTGGAAGACATAAGATAGGTTTCTAACCAATCCACAGCAAATTTTTGTGAGGGTGAATTAATCACATCTGAGACAATGTCCACAGATTTTGTTTCTTCTAGGGCAGGAACAGTCAACTCCGCACTATTTACACTAGAAATTATTTGCCCGAGTGATGACATACTTTGAATTTTAGACATTCTTTTTAGATAGTAACATCCAACTACGACATTCACAGTATAAGATTTATTTTTAAAACACTAACATTTTAAAACATTATAATTTTGTCACAGCTATGAGCGAAGCAAACCTATCCACACAACCTCCAAAGTTGAAATGACTTATCAAACAACTTCATAAGTATAATCACGTAACCTAAATCGAGTGTCGTGTGCAAACAGATCACATAAGATATGAAGTGATTAGAACTTATAATTTTTAATGAATCGTACAACATTAGATTGTGGTAAATACAATTGTTATCTACATGAGAAAATTTCTATATTATTTCATTCAGCTTCGAAATCATAGAGTGAAAATATGTACCAAACTTACTTAAAGTTCCGAATTTTAAATCACATTATCATTATATACTTAGAAAAATTTTATTTATATTTTTATAACTTTAGGTGATATGTATCACGCGGAATATACAAGAATAACTACCAAAAACACGAAAATAACTAACAGTATGAGGCCTTCACAAGTCGGCATCCAAACTAGAAATGAACGATAAACACACTAATTGCAACAATTAGATGAGAGCTTATCAGTTCTTATCTTATCTAAGATTCCACATAAAATGACGTCATCACTCCAAAGTTCACAAGATGACGTCATTGGTCCAAGGTTCGCAAGATAGCCATTTGGTCTTTTAAAATTAAGAAGTAATTAAAAATCGATAGTAATTAAAAAAATTTTAATTACTTCTTAATTTTAAAAGGCCAAATGGCTATCTTGCGAACCTTGGACCAATGACGTCATCTTGTGAACTTTGGAGTGATGACGTCATTTTATGTGGAATCTTAGATAAGATAAGAACTGATAAGCTCTCATCTAATTGTTGCAATTAGTGTGTTTATCGTTCATTTCTAGTTTGGATGCCGACTTGTGAAGGCCTCATACTGTTAGTTATTTTCGTGTTTTTGGTAGTTATTCTTGTATATTCCGCGTGATACATATCACCTAAAGTTATAAAAATACATATAAAATTTTTCTAAGTATATAATGTTAATGTGATTTAAAATTCGGAACTTTAAGTAAGTTTGGTACATATTTTCACTCTATGATTTCGAAGCTGAATGAAATAATATAGAAATTTTCTCATGTAGATAACAATTGTATTTACCACAATCTAATGTTGTACGATTCATTAAAAATTATAAGTTCTAATCACTTCATATCTTATGTGATCTGTTTGCACACGACACTCGATTTAGGTTACGTGATTATACTTATGAAGTTGTTTGATAAGTCATTTCAACTTTGGAGGTTGTGTGGATAGGTTTGCTTCGCTCATAGCTGTGACAAAATTATAATGTTTTAAAATGTTAGTGTTTTAAAAATAAATCTTATACTGTGAATGTCGTAGTTGGATGTTACTATCTAAAAAGAATGTCTAAAATTCAAAGTATGTCATCACTCGAGCAAATAATTTCTAGTGTAAATAGTGCGGAGTTGACTGTTCCTGCAAGAAGAAACAAAATCGTTGGACATTGTCTCAGATGTGATTAATTCACCCTCACAAAAATTTGCTGTGGATTGGTTAGAAACCTATCTTATGTCTTCCAAAACCCCAGCAGAAACATCTACCGTTGTCAATTCACAAGTTCTCACCGAGGTTCAAAACTCAACTCATGATCTGCTTTCTTGTGCTCTAACACATAGTGGAGTGTTATCTTCCAATGCAGAATCAGTTTCGACTGAATCTACTTCTTCAGATTTTATGCAAGATGCACTCCGTCGTTGGCATTTAGGTTCTAATGTGTATGTGTATTTGAAACTTCGTCATGGGAAGTTAAAAGTGTATATATGGAAATATCTCTCTAATGATCGAAATGAATTACAGCCTACGCGTGAAGGTGTTACACTGTCACCGGCTACATGGAGTGAATTTTCTCAAAAATTGTGGTCGTTCAATATTCTATATGTAGATACCTCTTTCGTCAGTCGCAATGAGTTGTTCTGTTTCAATGACAACGGAAAATTGCATCTGCAGAAAATAATTCAATTATATGATTCAAAATTTTGTCTAACACAGTGTCATATTACCTTAGATAAAAATCAAATAGCATGTTTACAGAATAGTGTTAACAACATTGGTATACATCTTCGAGAAAGTATATTTATAGAGTGGCTTCCTGCTCAAATATTAAAAATAAAGAACACTATAACCTTTCTACCATCACTTATTTGTGACAAAAATTTTGCATTCGAACAATTAATCTCTTGTATTCATGACAACATCATGTGTCATGTAAGAAAACTTTTCAAATGTGTTGGCTGTGTTGGTCAAGTTGAAGATTTAAGTTACCATGAATGTCTTTACAGCACTCCATTACAAATGCTTGACAGAGTGTCTGAACAAGTACTTCTAAATCTTGACATTAATAACATTGCTAAGAAAGTTTTGTTGCGTGGTGAAGAAGTCTTTTACTGCTATGATAGAAATTTTTTCGAGTCATTCAAATCAGAGGACTATGAAAGTGCGATAAGGAAATTATTTTAACTTATTTGTTTAAATGTACAAGTGATAATGGTTAATGTGTATTTCATTAATAATAGATTCATTAAATGGTTTTTATCTTTCAAATTGAATTCCTTATTTATACTCATTAGCTAATTTTTTTTTTTTTTTAGCATGTTCCATTTAAGAAATGTTATATTGTTGTGAGTTATGTATCTATGCATTCAAGTGTAACAGGTTTACTAATCTCACTTTTTAAAATAAAATATAAAAAATTAAAAATAGATTTATTCGAATCATATCAAATGTCTACAGTGTGAGTTTCATGACAAAAGATATTTACACTTTACAGGGTTTAAATCATAAATTTATAATCAATGTCAAAATTCTGAATTCATTCAAAATAAATGCTAATCTATGTTCCATTCTCTAAAGTATGAAGATTCATAAACAATGTTGTGCTTCAATCTCTAAGAATCGGTGAAAATTCGACTGTAGTTTCTTAAACATCTACGAAGTTGGGACTTATTCTGTAATAGGTGTAAAATTTCGTTGTGGTCCTGTCATTTTCTGTGTGTTGATAAATATGTACATTCAAATGGGATCATTTATTAAGAGCAGAGGGGTCTTATGGAGCGCCTACAACCACAAAATTGTGACATTTCTATGTGCATGTCAATAATGTCTCGTATTAAGATATCAAAACTCATTACATGTTTCTTTTAAGGTGTTAATTGCATATCTTTCATATTTTTTAATGTTATTCAAATGTACTGTACTTGTCTCAGAGGGTCACTCATTCATTTAAATTCAATGTTAACAATCACCTATCCTTAAAAACAGTAAGTTATATACTAATCTTCTTTATATATATATATATATATATATATTTTTTTTATACTCGTTTAATGATCTTAAACGTTGTTGTAACAATAAAACCTAGCTCTTATTTGATAGTCATACAGTAAGTATTGTGCAATTTTTGTCATTTAATAATTTTTCATTAAAATATGGGAACTGCTTAAAACAATAACATTGCAATTAACTCGCTTTGCGAACATGAACTTTGGGTCACTATCTGTTACACTGATAAGCGCGATAAGCTATAGAGCCGATTTGGAATGTATTCTGGGTGAGTCTTTGGCCTGCATGATGTGTGTATTGTGGGGGGAGGGGGTATATTTATGGAAAATATGTATTCATATACATATTCTTTCTGAGAGCAGCTTTTTCAAAATAAGACCCACACATTTTAGTGGTGTCTATTGAAATGTAAGGATGCAATCATGCATTTGCAATCGTCGGATTTCCACTTGGACGAATTCAGACGTAAAATACACCTCTAATGCTTTTTTTTTTTTTAAATTATAACTTAACATTTAGAAGGTATATGGAATATCTGCTTATATGAAAAAAAAAATGGATAGCATAAGACAGTAGCAAGTTATTAAAAAGAAAAAAGAAAAAATGCATAATTTGGAAAGAATAATTGTGTGGTGGCAATACGGCAACATAATGACATCATTATAGATAAGATCTAATTTTTAATAATGTAATAAGAGTGTATCACTCATTTGGAGTGTGGACAGTAAGTTGTCGCTCCGTGAGTTCCAATTTTGTTAACTATTTTCAATGTGAATATAAAAATTATATGAAATGATTCTAAATATTCAAACTTAGAAGCTTCAACTAAGTTTGGTTTCATTGAAATATTTGTCCTGTAAATATTTGCATCGGTAAAACCACCATTGGTAGTTCAAACAGTCGATTCGTATTTAGAAAATTCTAGAACCGTAGTGTACAACTGTAGAAATCTATTTTTAAAAGCTGACGAAACAGATATTTTTTTCATAAAAATGTGTTCCATACAATTTATGTCTACCGATGAAATACAACTATTTCGGACATTTTTAAAAATTTAAAAAGTTTGAAAGTTAGTGTGATAAAATCTCACACAATACTTACTCGTTTCATGTTTAGCAGGTTTTAATACCGGGTGTTGAAATCTAGGTACATGTATGTGCAAAATGGTCTATTCCTATTCAATAGATTTTAAAATGTGTTGGTGTCCTGAAAAAAAATAATGTACACTCACTTCTAAGTTCTATAATGGTAGTAAAATTACGATGTTAAAATGGTGATATCATATTCATTGGGTTTTATTTAAACTGAATGCTAAAATTTTTTGGGGTGAAAATTCGTTAGCTTGTTAAATTCTAAACTTCGATATTTCAATTACATCCACCATTTTAAAAATGGTCAAATCATATTCAATGCACAATATCATTAAAATGATGTATTTCAGATTATGTGTAGCAAATCAGACCCTTGAAGTATCCAGTTAGTAGAATTATATTATTAGAAAAAATAGGTGGCAACACCTCATACTGCTGACGTCATTATAGATAAGATCTAATTTTTAATGGTGTAATGAGAGTGTATCACTCATTTGGAGTTTGCCCATCGGGTAGTGAAGACGTCGTTCCGTGAGTTCTAATTTTCATTATTATTTTTATAAAAAGAAAAAAAAATCATTTCGTTATTAGTCGTATATACTGTTAGATTTATTTTTAAAAAATCACACACACACTTAGAATGGTCAAATCATATTCAATGCACAATATCATTAAAGTGATGTGTTTCAGATTACGTGTAGTAATGAGAGTGCCTCACTCATTTGATATTTGCCCAGCGGGTAGTGAAGAGGTCGTTCTGTGAGTTCTAATTTTCATTATTATTTTTATAAAAAGAAAAAAAAATCACACACACACTTAGAATGGTCGAATCCTGTTCACAAAACATAATTTCAGCTATGTATTACATTCATATTTTTAAAGTTTGTGTATACATTTGTTTTTAGATACACAACACTTAAAATGGTCGAATCGTATTCATTGAACACAATTTGTGTGTTCATTGGAAATCCGTAATCAATTTGTTTTTAAACATTCGAAATCATTTCATTATTATTATAAAAATCGTATTGATAGTTAGATTTATTTAAAAAAAAAAAATCCACTGAATACAATTTTAGCTAATTATTACATTCGTGTTTTTAAAGTTTGTGTATACATTTGTTTTAAAAAAAATCATAATGTTATAATACGCAATTTTATATTCACTCCGTAGCATTCTGTTTTAAAACACATCGCTATTCACCGAGCGATTCGAATGAACTTTGAAAAATAATCTAACTTCCGCTGATAAGGTACACTTCGAAGATAACTTCCTATAAAGCACGGGTGCTTTGGCACGATGGTAAGACGCGCGGCTTGTAATCAGCTGGGCCCAAGTTCGAATCCAGCTCCTGACAAGTGAAACATTAATTTCTTTTGGAAAAAAAATGCCGATAGATGGCAGCACTTCATCAAAATTCGCCAGAGGGCGCTTTAACTACGTCACGCTGATAAGATCTTTCACTTTGTTCCCAGACAGCAGAGAGGGAGGACGTGTGCTAAGGAGCTCCAAGGCGCGACACGTCATTTCCAGATTGTGCGATTGCGAAATCGCTTGAAACCTCTATATATTTGCTTCAAAATCTTGAAATCGAAAGTTTTCGTCAAAACAATACTTTCTTTATATACTATATTTTATAGTGTGAAAATGTAAAACATGAAAGAATGAATCCAATTAATCCCTGCTTTAAATTCTGAGAAATGCTGGGTACATTTTCTGCGTGGAGCAGAGCTTCTGCAAGAATGTTATTGCTGTTAAGAATTATTAAATAAGCGCGGCGGTCTTGACGCAGCCGTTTGTGCCTCAAGTTTTTTGTTTTCCCGTGGTTCTTATTATAAACGGGTTCGAGAATTCGCTGTGAGTTCCGATGCAATTCATATTTTTGCATCTTAATCCGGTATTGCTATCACATCCGGTTTTGTTATCAAAACATCCAGAATGAGATAGAAATTTTTGAAATTTGAGTGAAAACTTCGAAATTTTGTATTTTCTTAATATTGCAGTATAAGACAAAATGTGATATGATCATGCATAAAAGGATTTATTTATGACTCAGTGATCACGGGACTTAATATTTTCAATCACTGTTGCGGAAGATAGCAGCGATACAATTTTTTTTGTTCGTGACGTCATTAGCCCCCCTCGGGAGGGCAAGTTACCCCCCCGGTGGGTACATTGTAAAGTATGGTATCAATTGAAATATCTTTTCTAGCCTTCTGAAATGAAGATAAACGCACTATAATTGTAATCAGTTGGACGATACAGATTTTTCAGAAAAATTCTTGTAAAATTTGAGGGAGGGGGGACAGCTACTAAAAATGGACTTTGGTATGAGAAAGTCGAGTTGCCCCACACTTTAGTCAATTAATATATGTGATGCTATTCGCATTAATTTTATTTTAGAATATTTAAACATGACTTTTGACCAAACACTACACATCAACGAATATTGATGGGGCTTAAGGGCGACATTAAATACCAAAGTTTTAATTAAAGAAAATAATATTTAAATTTATATATTTCAATCTTCATGCATAAAAAAATATCAAAATTCCCAAAATTTAATTAATATATATTAAAATTTATATTATGAATTTCAAAAATTTGTTTAAAACGAGTTTTTCCCCTATTTTATATCAGTTGAAGCCTTCATTGGATTTGACTCGAGTTTCTCCTACCCTTTGGTTCATTAGTACTTGGTGATCTAGTGTTATTTTGAAGTAGAAGCATAGGCGTATCCAGGATCTTAGTCTAAAAGGGGGGGGGGGATGATGGCGATCCAATGGGGGGTATTCTGCTGTGTTTTATTTTTCAATATGGAACCTATAGAGAAATAATGTAATTATTCAGCTAATGTGTAGGGGGATGTGCCTACGCCACTGAGTCTTAGAAGTAGAATATTCCAGAAAACCAAAGATAAGAAAATCCTTCCAAAATTTGAGGTGATTCAAAACAGCAAATTAACGCCATAATTTTAATTTCATAATTTTTTTTATCTTTTTATTTTCCAAACTAAGACCAGTTGGTTTTTATGTAATTTAAATTTTAAAATGCACTAATATGCCGAAATTATATGTTATTATTTAAAAAACAAATTTGATTGTATATCAGGGGTGGAGTAGCAAAACGTTCATTGAGTAAGCCTCAAGAAGTACTGTATCTGGCACTGAAATTGAGATCATGTTTACAAATCTCCAATCTTGACTTTTTTTTTTTATAATAGGACAAAACAGAAATGACTGTCGATAGATGGCGTTACCCGTTCTTTCAATGAAATGGCGTTACCCGTTGCATTGCCTGGAGAACAAAATTATATTTTTCTTCTTTTCGAGCTCATCAGCTGCGGAAAACCGCTATTTGTATTTTAATCAGAAGTTCCCACTATAACTAAAAATTCAGTATTGTTGATTTTCGGTAACTGCCAAAGTAGGCTAACAACACAACTTAGAACATATGATTAGTTTGAAGGAAATTTATAAACAGAAACATAAATCTTGTGAAATTTTTGTTCTATACAAATTAAAAAAAATATTAAGTTTCTGTGGGGTTAATGAAAGTAATCATAATTAATGAGTAACGAGATATATAAAACTAAACAAGTAGCCCAATATAAAATCAATGACTACAGCCCCCAAAAAATCTGCAGTGTCTCCAGTGCGATGGAGCCGAAATGGTTTTGTGAAAATAAGTTTATTTGTGGTGGTTTGCCTTCTTTATATATTTTCAAAACGTTCAAAATATTAAAATATCGAATTTAGAACCACCTTCTCAAAGTAGTTAAAAAAAAAATTAAAATATCGAAATTATCAACCCCAAAATATCAGAAACAAGGAACCTGAACTGAAATCCAATTATATGTCTTTGTAGGGCTTTTAAAGGACTACAAATTACTTTCTATAGTTCATAGTTTTCTTATAGTTCATAATTTAATCAATCACGTTTAGTTTTCGAAGTATAAGTATGATAAATTTAAAAACGCAAAATGTTCAATCCTCTTGAACTTGACAAGACGATTCCTCGATAATTATAAAAGCTTTGTAAAAACAAATTATTACAATCAAGAAAATGGATTTCCTACTGAAGATTTTTGTCGCTTACTGTTTCTATTTATATTTTATAGTTTGGAAGATATTTTGAGTTAAAGTGAGAAAAGTGAGGATAAACTTTGAAGTTTTTTTTTTTTTTAAGTTCAAAATATTAAAATATGAAACTATTTTTATATATTCATAAATAGGACAATATTTCTGATAAAACAAGTAAAAATGTTTATATTTTATCCATTTGGTTACATTTTTCATAACACTCCGATTTTAGTCTGAGATACCCCAACCATAGATGCTATTCATATCAATAAAAGAATTCAAGAACAATCGCATTGTCACAAGCAATCAATCCACTTTGTGGTTGAAAAAGCCAGAATTTCTGAATAAAGCTATTTGTCTACGTTTCTGAAATACAGCTTGACTGTACACCTGTAAGTTAAATTCACCACCATCCATAAATCTGACTTCCCACAAACTTTCACCTTAAATACCCTTTTCACTCTCATCCGCCCCCTCCAAGTGCCTTACAATAAGAAACAAGTAAAAGTGAAAGTTTTGTAAAGAATATAGAACTTTCACCCCAACCATAAAACATTTTTACAACCTCCATTATTCAAGTCCAGAGTATATAGAACTTTTAGCAAATCATCTAGACATTGACAAAAGAGTCAATAATTGTTCCCTAAAGCAACATTCAGGCATTTTTACGCCCGGGACAACCCCCCTAACAAATCTTGGACAGGGCGGGGTCAGAAAGCTGCAAATGGAGTACTTACACAGGAATTAAGGGCTATTTTATGGTACCACAACCTTCTATTGTTTGGGATGACAAAAATTTTAAGGATGGACGAACTTATAAATCATAGGCACAAGTCTTGCAAGGGGGGATTTGTTTTGTAGCATTTGCTAAATGGTGTGTTGGATTCGAAGATCTATGAGAATTACAGGAGGTGAGAGGAGTTGACTATTTTGCTAGCTCTGGCAATGGTGCAGTCGTACAATAAATAGTACCGGGGCTCTTTACAAACTGCATCATAATGACATATTATCATTATCATCACCATGATGTATTACTAGTTACACACAGTTAATAGATAACATTAATTAATAGATGACGCAGCTACTTATAAATCTCCAGGCAGATGACATATAAAAAAATCTGATGTGGGCAACACATGACTTTCCTTATATAATGTAATGAATTTACTACTTTTACAGTAAAAAAAAATAGGTTTTTCTTATAGTAGATACTAATATTCTTTCCAAGATATTGAATTTTCGACTATTAGTGGTCATTTTCATTGATTTAGCGTCATTTTTGTCCATTTGGCAAGATTTTCATTAATTTGGCAACATTTCATAAAGTCGCCAAGTTGGCGACATTCCGCCAATTTCGTCGCCAAAATCTCGCCAAGCGTTATGGACGAAGAAATAAGTTATTCTTATAGCAGATAAATAATTATTGACGTTCAAATACAAAAGTATTACTCAAAGTATCTTTTTTCATGAATGGAACGAACTAGATCCACGAGAATGATGTCACCCAATTTATCGCATGACATTACATATGAAAAGTGAGCATGTTTCTCAAAAGGATTTTTTTTTCTATTATATATGACTTTTTGATAATTTTTTTGAAAAATGTGCAATATCTCGAGAACGGTTCATGTTAGCGTTCTAAAATTTATGTCAATCGTTTTCTAATGAAAAATTACATAAGAAATGTCTATTTGCGTAACTTTATCAGTGGTTTTGATTTTTTGACGATTTTTTCAAAATTTCATTCGAAAATTTAGGGAGGTTCTGAACATTCGATTGCGTATAAAAACAATAGGCTTCCAGTGTTTATGGATAGTGATTTTTGTACCAAATTTGGTTCGAATCGGTCCATTCGTTCGTCAGTTATCGCCTCCACAGGCCCACTGACACACACACACACACAGACATCACTTAAAAAATGTTTGATTCGTGATCATGGATGCTTGAAACGTGCTCTCCCGTCGAAAACTCGAATTCGAATTTTCGACCCCGTCGCAATACTTTCTTTATACATTATGTATATAAGGAAAGTAATAAATCATTAAATCAGTGTACATAAAAAAAAAAAAGAAAAAAAAAACTGCTCATCCTGTCAGACGAGTTTTCAAATTTCCCTCTCCTCCTCGTGCTCCGTAGGACACACAACATCTAGTGCAAATTTAAAAACTAAATATTAACTTTCATTTTGTGAGGTAGGGCTCGCCCTGGTTACATTAAAAAAGTACCGAGGCGGCGCCTTGGCTCAAATGCACCACTGATCCCAGGAAGATCTTAAAATATAAATTCGAAATTCTGTTCTTTCATTAATATGCAAAAAATAAAATGATTTTGCCGCTAATAAGATGTCATTATTTAATTTTTTTGTAGTAAATTTTAAGACAAGCAAAACTGTCTCTCATACTGTATTGAATGTACCTTATGTGTGCAGTCCCACTCGACCTTCTAATGTATTAATATTCCATGTCGTTGAATCATAATCAGCAAGGTTGCTGACACGGATTGACGAAAGGATGCAGTATATAAAAGTCCAGAAAGTTAATGGAGTCGATGAGGGGGGGGGGGGGGGGGGGGAGGATGGACTTGACTTATGACTTCTTGGTTTCTGTTTCAACAAAAATGGAAGTATTTTATTTAAAAGTGCAGTAGTGATAATAAATAATAATTAAATATAAAAAATTACATTCATCTCTGAAATGTACTGTAGTAATACTGTAACTGATGCAAATTTTGATTAATTATAATAAACATCTCAATGACGATTCTCTAATTCTGCATACTTCAATATATCAGCTTTAAATGCATGGAATAACTACCACTATTGAATATATAAAAATTAATTAGTTCACACGTTGGTGATATTTTGGAATATAACGAATTATAATGAAACATTAGTTTTGTAAAATTTCTAGCCATCCACTTTTATTGTATATTAGATAAAAAGATGAAGAAAAATTACTTTTTTCTTCTATTGCATTTTAAAATGAGAATTTGGATCCTAAAACTTATTTTTTGTTTACGTGTATGCCTTTTAGCCAGTTTTATTATTTTGTATCAAGGAAATTATGGAATTTGTCAGCTAAAAACAAGCAAACCCAACTTTAAATAACATTGCACCAATTAAACGCTCATAATTTTCTCGTTAAATCCACATTCTTGCTAAATATTACCTCGTTATAGGTGGGCTCTACTGCAGATGTAGCACTAAAATATTTTTATGATTGTTGAATGCAGTGATTGTAGATTCAAGTTTCACAACAAGAGCGGGATACTTGCATTTCAAGGGCTCATTGACCAACCCGAATATAAAAATTCCCCAAATTTTTCCCTTTCCACATTTAAACGACATTTCATAAAAGGTGAATAGTAGTATTCTGCAACATTCTACGAAAGCCACCTTAAAATCACAAAACTCCTTGCTCGTTACAATAACACGCTCCTATGTGTGCAAAAGTCACGCCATCTCCAGAAAGAGTCCACACTGTATAAAGAGGGAAAATTTTAATTCAAGAAGTAACTACAAGGCCTTCGCAGGGGAATTGTAACTTTTCAATGGATTGAAAGCCACAACAGGTGGCTGACAAAGATTCAGAGGTTGGAGACTTGTCAAAAAGGCGGAAGAGAAAATAGTTCTATTTAGACGGAGATGTATATCTTACCTGACGGAAGATTCATTTTTAACACGTTTGTGCTAAAACGATTTGACAAAATTCTAGGTTGGAAAGGGGTTGTACTTCCATTGCTGTTAGTCATGAAATGCTGATATGGCAGCACGTGATGATCATGAAATGCTTTCATGAGCATTTCATGATCATGGGCAGCACGTGATTTTACTACACATAAATTTTCATTTCTATCTATCGCTGTTTTTAATAATGATATGTTTTTCATCACATAGTACGAAACAATCTATAATATGAATATTTATTTAAAATTTGTCAATTTTAAATACTTTCGGTTAGAGTCATTTATAAATGCGGCAAGTCACTAACTCGACTTTATTTAATCACGATGAGAGTTATTTAATTTGTTTTATTAAATAAAATTTCATAAAATGCATTTGATTATTGTAATTATCAATATTTTATTATTTTATTTACTGTTCTAATTGGCACCAATCTCAAATCCATTTCAAATTATCTAATAATGTGGCAAATGACCAAATTTCATAAAAATCTGACAAATAATGCTTTAGTTAAATGTTAAATATGTAAAATATACTTTTATGTCAATGTTTTAACGTGTATCACGTGTATAACATGTAAATGTATTTAGCATATTAATAGTTGAATGTTTAAAATATTTATTATTATTATTATATATATTTTTTTCTCCGTTCGGAATTACAACTTATGAACATATTTTCTAGTTTTAAATTACTTTTCTATAGCGTTTCTATTTAAATGTACAAAATCTTACTTCATTATATATCGACTTCATAGAAAATTCTTTAACCCCCCCCCCCCCCCCCCCAACAACTTTAAACAAAAGTCCTCTAAGTGTACACGTTAGGTCTATTTACAGAAAAGTAATGGCAACCGATCGGATAAAAGTTTTTGCAGTGCCCCTAGCGGAGAATAATTATGAACTCGCCAACAAAGCCAGATAGAAAGAAACAGTCAATTACAAAGTTGCACGCCATTATCTAGTAGGAATCGTCATTGGTAATACACACGATATGCTTGTATAGAAAGCAATTAATACCTGTCATATTTCATCGGTTACTAGATGCACAATCCCTAATTAGAAACAATTATAGTGTAATATACCTTCTCGAATTCAAATGTGCATTATCGATTTCGTAAGGTATTTTGAACAGGCTTTTTTCTAGATTCCTTTGCATGTAAGTTGTATCATCAACTGTTATTGTATCACTAACTTTTAGTTGCACCATAAACTGTTTATTGTATCACTAACTTATAGTTGCACCATGAACTGTTTATTGTATCACTAATGAGTACCCGTGAAAATTCATGGAAAAGTTGTTATTCATTGAAAGTTAATAAATGTAAAAGATCTTTAAGTTTGATTTTTTTTATGTCAAAGATATCTTCAAAAAGAATATATTTCATGTAAATATTATATAGTAATATTTATCTTACATGCGACTCAAAATTATCTCATTAAATCGGTTTTGATTGTCACTTCCTCAAGTGATCGGAGAATAAAAAGTGTCAGTCAGGTCTAACAGAACGCTTACGGAGAATCTTCAGTTACTATATAGAACTTTTACTCCATTAAATTAATCAACTTATTTGGCCACTGTGCATTAGAAATATTTAGAGCGAAAATCACAGTCGCGAATTTTTATAACGAAAATCAAAGCCTCATAGAAACTGTTACAATTCAGTTAAATAAAAACGGTTTCATGCACTCCGTTGTAACCGAATTCCACCATATTTTTATGCATAAACTTTCCCTCATCGGTTGCCCAGGTGGGCCAAACTGACGCATGTAATGGACCAATTCAGAAGCCCCCCCATACAGCGACCCTCCGTGCTTGGGCATTCCTGTGACCGTTGTCCACTGTCACGGACTTCCTACATAGGACACAGTCCATATCGGCAGTGAATTAGTTCTGGGGGAACTCCAGGACAAAAACCGAATTTCAAGTCCCACGTGCGCCCATTCAATATGAAGGGCATTGCACAATAAACGAAGGGCTGGCACACGTGCACTGGCAGACTGGGTGTGTCGGCAATTTGCCCCGTAAGCAGGCAGGACATAATGATTCGGTTACAGTTTCTAAATACGAATGGGAGAGTTGAACGTTGGTATATCGCTTGTGTAAAGTAATGTACTATTTTTTAGCCTATGCTTACAAGAAGCATGTCGAATTTCAATAGCAAAGGAATCCCAATAGTAAAATTGAAGCGCAGCAAATAGAAATGTATCTTACACTGTGAGGAAATGTGATCAAATAATTTTTAATAGTGTTATAAGAATTTTTAATTTCATTTAAAAATTCTTTTAATAGTTATTAATAGAATTTTTAAGAGAATTTTATGTTTTTACTTTTCTATACTATTGCATACATAATATATTGTTTTCTAGAATTTTTTTTAATTCAAGAAACGTAGAACAAAGACCGATGCATTTCAACCTTACTTACTATAGTGATTTTTTTTTTACAATATGCAGGCAGATAAGTCATTCTTATTTTTTATCTTATTACTTAAACTTTTTACCGGTAATAACAAAAAAAAAAGATTGCTGTACTTTGCGACTTTGCTATATGCGGGATTAACAGACAAACAGACATACATCTTCTTCAAATATTATAGATAATAGAAAATATCTACAAGATTTAATTGTGAATAGCCAGGTCATGTATCAATTGTGCATATGGCCACGCTCACATGTGTACACTATGACTTTTAGCTTTAGAAACTTTCTTGGGCCATTGGAATAGTGTTTATTTGCAATAAATATGAAATATATACGAGAATAAATTTTTAAGTGGATGGTTTCATTCCAAATCTATTTCCGCAGGTAAAAATATCACCAAGGAAAAATTCTAACCTAAAAATTTTATATATGCTGCATAATTTATATGTCTGAACTTTTGAATGGCTGTCCAGTTCCTATCTATGAAATATTTTTATAACCCGTGAACATAACACGCTTTTAAATAACATATTTTAATCAAATTCAATTATTTCAGTTTTCAACAATTTCAGAATAAAGTTCTATCATAAATTAACCAGACAGACATATTTTTTTAATAGTTAGACTCCCATTGACAATGTAGGGAATTTATGCTATTCCATTATAAACAAACTTGAAATAAAATTCAATAAAGAAAAACATCTGATGTGGGCAACACATGACTTTCCTTATATAATGCAATGAATTTACTACTTTTACAGTAAAAAAAATACTTTTTTTCTTCTAGTAGATACTTATAGCCTTTCCAAGATATTGAATTTTCGTCAATCACTTGTCATTTTCATTGATTTAGCGTCATTTTCATTGATTTAGCGTCATTTCTATCCATTTAGCGAGATTTTCGTTGATTTGGTAACATTTTAAAAAGTCGCCAAGTTGGCGACATTCCGCCAAATTCGTCGCCAAAATCTCGCCAAGCGTTATGGACGGAGAAATAAGTTCTTCTTATAGCATATAAATGATTATTGGCATTCAAATGCAAAAGTATTACTCAAAGTACCATTTCTCATGAATGGTACCCAATATATCGCATGATATTACATATGAAAAGTGACCATGTTTCTCAACAGTTAATAGATTTTATTTAATTTATGGGATTTTTTGATAAATTTATTTTAAAAATGTGCAATATCTCGAGAACGGTTCATGCTAGCGATCTAAAATTTATGTCAATCGTTTTGTAAGGAAAAATTACATAAGAAATGTCTATTTGCGTAACTTTATTAAAAGTACTGATTTTTTCAAAATTTCACTCGAAAATTTAGGGGGATTCTTAAGATTCGATTATGTATAAAAACAATAGGTTTCCAGTATTCATGGATTGGGATTTTTGTATAAAATTTCATTCGAATCGCGCCATTCGTTCGTGACATATCGTCTCCACAGACTCACTGACACACACACACATACACACACAGACATCACTTCAAAAATGTTTGATTCGTGGTCAGGGATGCTTGAAACGTGCTCTCCCGTCGAAAACTCGAATTCGAATTTTCGACCCCGTCACAATACTTTCCTTATACATTATGTATATAAGGAAAGTAATAATTAGTGATTTCAGCTATTTTAAAAAGAAATTTGCCCACTGCAATAACAGTGATTTTTATGTGTTTGTGGTAGGTGTATTTGCCCTCCATCTGGGTACGTAACTAGCGTTTTGCAATTTTATTTCATACTTATTTCGAATTCTTTTCGAGAAAAATGGAAGCCAGGTTGAGCAACAAAACATGTAATTAAACGCAAAAAATTTAACTTCGCCAAATCCTTTTAGATAAACAACTTGGAAGCTTCGGCTTATCGTGCACGACCAATTGTACAAGCTTGACTTATGAAGATGAATTGTCACGTCATGCTTCAAGGTCCTACCACGTCAACTGGTCCGAATCCTCTTCTGCTAGTTAAAATCCCGACAAGACAGAGAGCCAAGCGAACAACTCTTCTCTTACGAAGGCCGAAATTAACTGGTTGATCCGTATAAGGTGTGCAATTTTTCACCTTCAGCGTTGCGTTTTTTTCGCGTCGGTGACATTTTTTTGTCTTAATGGTGGCACGTTCGAGTGATTAAATCCTTTCTTTCCCTCCAGACGTAAAGTTCGTAAGCGTAAAGTAGATTTTCCTTTATCACGTGTATTTTTACATTTTTCTGCCATGTATAATATATAGAATAATGGCGTCCAATCTCTAGGAAATCAAGATTCATTTTTAACAAGTAATTAAACTGAAGATTGACTTTTATCTGCAACTAACACAGCATATCACCAGGGGTGTATTTAGGGAAGCTGGGGCTTTCAACTTCCCTCCCCGAGCTGAAAATTTTCCAGAAAATCTCAAGACAATTGTAAATTTTCGTTTTTAGCTACTATGTTAGATGAAAGTATTTCTGAAAGTTCTACCAAATGTCTGTTTAATATTCGACATATAATATCACATTTAAAGAAAGAGAGGCTACTGTTTATTTATCTTGCAATGCTGTATTGCTAGAGGGTTTGGAATTTCACAGAAAATTTATAATTCCTTTTAAATATCCATCATTTCTTTTTATTAAAATAAATATATTTGATTTGATACATTCTTGGTAATTATGAACTATCTTTTACCTTGTTCTGTAAACTACAACACTTAAAATGAAAAATCAATCCAAATATAAACATATTGAATCTCACTCGTTTTCTTAATGAGAGATTTAAAGTAATATGTAGTTTTCGTTCCCATAAAGCACAATGCAAAACTCTTCATTCGCCCCCCCCCCCCCCCACACACACGTCATCCAAAGATCGACTTAATAAGCCACAATTGTCGACTGGTAGATCGTGATCGACGGGTTAAGCCATAGTTTTCAACATTTCAGGAACCATTTCTTGGGGGGTTGGGATCGTCGGTGAGGTTTGGGCTGATTAAATTTTTATATATAAATGCATTATATAAAAACCAGAGCTTTAATAATTTTTATGATTAGAACTCGAATAGTTTGACCCTTTTTGGATTTTCATAGTATTTGTTGCCATATATGGGAAACAATGATAATTTAAGAAATAATGATGGTAGTATATATGTAGAAAATTTATAAAAAAATTATAAATTTAGCATTGATAAATACAAATGCAGTTAGATAAAAAATACTGTTAGATAGAAAACTTTCAGAAAGAAAATTTCAATTTAGTGAAAAGAATAGGATTAATCCGCGGCATAAATAGATTAAGACTGCTTCGTTAAAAAACAAAATCCCTTTTATGAAATGTTGTTACACTATTAAGTAACAAATAACTATAAATTAAGTAACTATTAAATAACGCTGTTTTAAGTATTTCGGTTGTCTATAAAGGAATAATCGTTATATGAAAGTTAAACATAACTTTTGAATTGCTTTTAACGTGTTTCGATTATTAATACAAAAAATCTGATGTGGGCAGCACATGACTTTCCTTATATAATGCAATGAATTTACTACTTTTACAGTAAAAAAAAATAGATTAGTTTTATAGCAGTTATTTATATTCTTTCCAAGATATTGAATTTTCGTCATTGAGTCGTCATTTTCCATGAGTTCATCGTCAATGAGTCGTCATTGATTTAGCGCCAATTTTATCCACTTGGCGAGTTTTCGTTAATTTAGCAGCATTTAAAAAAGTCGCCAAGTTGGCGACATTCCACCAAATTCTTCGCAAAATCTCGCCAAGCATTATGGACGAAGAAATAAGTTATTATTACAGCAGATAAATAACTATTGGCGTTCAAATACAAAAGTATTACTCAAAGTACCTTTTTCATGAACGGAACGAGCTAGAGAGATCCACGAGAATGATGTCACCAAATTTATCGCAAGGTATTACATATGAAAAGTGAACATGTTTCTCAATAGGAAATATATATTTTTTTATTTTATATGACTTTTTGGTAATTTTTTTAAAAAATGTACAATATCTCGAGAACGGTTCATTCTAGTTTACGGTTCATTAGCGTTCTAAAACTTATGTCAATCGTTTTCTAATAAAAAATTACATAAGAAATGCCTATTTGCGTAACTTTATTAGAGGTTTTGATTTTTTGACGTTTTTTTCAAAATTTCACTCGAAAATTTAGGTAGGTTCTGAACATTCGATTGCGTATAAAAGCAATAGGCTTCCAGTGTTTATGGATTGTGATTTTTGTACTAAATTTCGTTCGAATCGGTCCATTCGTTCGTCAGGTATCGTCTCCACAGACTCACTGACACACACACACGCACACACATACTTTCACACACACACACACACATACTTTCACACACACACACACAGACATCACTTCAAAAATGTTTGATTCGTGATCAGGGATGCTTTAAACGTGCTCTTCCGACGAAAACTCGATTTCGAATTTTCGACCCCATCACAATACATTCCTTATACATTATGTATATAAGGAAAATAAAAGTACATTTATTGAACGATGGATCTAATTACGGTAGACATATTTAAAATTTTAATCAGAAGGTAGAGCACAAAAAAACTAAATCGTACCTGAAATATACAGGAAATATATGGAATTCCTTAAGCTCTCTAATAACTTTGTGAAAAAATTCCACGAATGTACACGTTACGTCTAACTATAATAAAGTGATTATAGTCAATTGCATAAAAGTGGCTAAAACATCCCTGGCGAATAATTTAAAGTTTCGGAGACGAACGTGGCAAGAAAGTGAGATGGACGAAGAAAGTCAATTACAAAATTGTAGAGATTTCTCTAATGAGTCGAAATCGACACTAGTTACGCAGGAAACACGTATATAAAAAGCATTAAAAAGTAATAAAACAAACAATAAAATCATACTTGCGAGATGCCCTGACACGGTAACACCTGCAATGCGTGTCAGATTAAGCGGGAATATTTTGTTTTCGAATTTAAATGTACATTGCTGTTGACAAAATGCACATTAGTTTCATGTGCATTTAATTGCTGTTCATTTTAGCATTTTATTTAAATAAATAAATAAATAAAAATATTTAAATTTTCTGCTACAGAGATATTTTTGATATAAATAACATCTATGGTTGGGGTTACTCCTAAGGAAAAACGAAGCATTAAGAAAAATGTAAACTCTTTAGACGTTTATACCTCTGAACTAATAGAAAAAATCGCAAATAATGTTTCTTGTTTTACCTGAAATAGAGTCTAGTTTATGATTATATAAAAATAATTTCAATATCTTAATATTGTATTACTTTCTTTATATACATAATGTATAGGGAAAGTATTGTGACGGGGTCGAGAATTCGAGTTTTCGACGGGAGAGCACGTTTCAATCATCCCTCATCACGAATCAAAATTTTTGAAGTGATGTTTGTATGTGTGTGTGTGTGTGTGTGTGAAAGTGTGTGTGTGTGTGTGAAAGTGTGTGTGTGTGTGTGAAAGTATGTGTGTGTGGTGTGTCAGTGAGTCTGTGGAGATGATAACTGACGAACGAATGGACTGATTCGAATGAAATTTGGTACAAAAATCACAATCCGTAAACACTGGTTTTTATATGCAATCGAATGTTCAGACCCCCTAAATTTTCGAGTGAAATTTTGAAAAAATCGTCAAAAAATCAAAACCGCTAATAAAGTTACGCAAATAGACATTTCATATATAATTTTTCATTAGAAAACGAGTGTCATAAACTTTAGAACGCTAGCATGAACCGTTCTTGAGATATTGCACATTTTTCAAATAAATTTATCAAAAAATTCCATAAATTAAAAAAAAATATTAACTGTTGAGAAATATGTTTACTTTTCATATAAAATATCATATGATAAATTTGGTGACATCATTCTCGTGGATCTAGCTCGTTCCATTCATGAGAAAAGACACTTTGAGTAATACTTTTGTATTTGAACACCAATAGTCATTTATCTGCTATAAGAATGACTTATTTCTCCGTCCATAAAGCTTGGCGAGATTTTGGTGACGAATTTGGCGAAATGTCGCCAACTTGGCGACTTTTTAGAATGTTGCCAAATTAACGAAAATCTCACCAAATGGATAAAAATGACGCTACATCAATGAAAATGACGACTAATTGATGAAAATTCAATATCTTGGAAAGAATATAAGCATCTACTATAAGAAAAACCTTTTTTTTACTGTAAAAGTAGTAAATTCATTGTATTACATAAGGAAAATCATGTGTTGCCCACATCTGTGATAAGGCTTTCACACCTCTGTGTTAAAATTGTATATTAAAGTATTGTTTTATTTCTGTGTGATTGAAAGTGTCAATTTCGAAATGTAAATGTCTTTTCTACATGTTTTCAATTACATTGACTTTTAAGGGAAGTGAACTCTAAAATCGCAAAAGTGTTTATGTTCCAGAAAAATAGTAATAGTTTTGTATTTTCGCTTCTCAGTCGCTAGTTGGGAACTTGCAGGTTTTGCGCACGCGCGCGTTTGAAAAAGGATTTTGGAAGCAGTGTGGAAGGAGTCGTGGAAAAATGTAGACGTGTGTGTTTGATTCGCGTATGATCGCGAATTTTAAGAAAAGGTGGATTAATTTTGAAAGTGGAAGGATGTGATTAAAATATGTAACATAGTTCGACAAGTTGTGCGTAGAGTCGTTTGGCTCGGTTCAGAGATGAGTCACTCGTGTCTTTAAATGAATCAGCCTGGTAGTAATGGAATAATGAGTCTTGTGAAAAGAGAAAATGGTTCTTTCACTGGTCGGCTTGAATCGCTAATAGGGCTAGAGGGAAAGCTCTTTTTACAGCGATTTGTATTTGCCTGACTCCTCCTTGTGTCCTAAGGTACGAATCAACCAATCTCCGTAACCAACCAAGATGTCGAATTCCGCCAGCATGATGTTGTGTAGTCAAGTTTCCCGACCATTATGGATTTTGTTCTGCGCAAGAATCTCGATGAGTTTATGCCGAGAGTCCATCCTGATATCCTTTCCCATGGTACGGAATTGTAAATGTTATATTTAAAAGAGACGAGGTAAAGTTTTATATATATTTAGTCTTCCACCTAACGAATAGAGTGTTAATTGTCAAATCCTCGTGAGCATCGAATCATTGATGATGTTATATGAAAATGTCGTATATGTTCAAAGTATACAAATGTCGTATATAAATGTCAAGTATAATGTGAGGAATATTGTGTTTATTTTATGTATCAGAAAATATGTGTATTCTCTTGGTTCCTCTTCCTCCAGGGGTGTTCTTAATGGTCACCCTACTGAGTGTAACTCTGAGTTATTGCGAGAAATGCTTGTACTCCACTGTTTTCGATCAACTGCCTTGTTATTTCATGTTTAATAAATGTGTTTGATTTCAAAACTTTGTCTTCTCTGTCGAGTATACCAAAACGTTCGCGACAGAATTGGTGCCGTTACTTTTCTCGGTGAGTGGGGAAGAGCTGAGAGAATTAAAATTTTTAAAAATTTTCTTAAGAATTGAAATTTTGAAGGTTAAAAATTACCGTTGTGCTAAAATGAGTGTTTTCTTAAGTAAACAGAGTTCCATGTTCTGTTTTCGGTATTCTCAAAAACGAGTGTTCTTGGAATTTGATATGTGCCATTTGATAAAAAAAATTGATTTGTTTGCATATTTATGTCATTTGATTTGATAAAAACTGGTTTTATTGTAAATACTGTTTAAGAACATTGCAATTGCATATTGTGTTAAACTATATTGTTATGCAAAATGGCTCCAATTACTAGAAACAAAAAAGTAAATGTCGGTAAGATGAGTAAAAATTCAAGTAAAAAATTAAATTCCTCCTTGAATTTGTCGCTTGATATTGCTACTGAGTCGGATACTGTTAATTCTAGAAGTAAAGTTAAAAATGTTAGCCACAAAGCTAAATCTAATGAGGAAAATATATCAGATAAATCGCCGGTATGTCTGAATTCTTCTTCTGGCACTTTGCCAAATCAAAACAGTGCTTCATCGGTAAATGATAACATGTTAAAATCATTCCATATTTTCACACCTAAGTTCGCACATCATATTCCAAAATTCTCGGGAAATTCAGAGCTTTCGTTGTCACAGTTTTTGGAAAAGTTAAATTTAGTAGCCACTCATGCAAACTGGAGTGAGTGTGACAAATTAGTTTGTTTGAGATTGAATTTAGAGGGGGAAGCAAATAGATTGATTGAAGAGAATCCAAAGCACAGAAATTGTAAAAATTTGCAGGAAATTATTCACATTTTGAAAGATCATTTTGAAGTGACCGAAAATGTTACTAAAAACATAATTTCACTCGTGAACTTTACACAGAGACCAAATGAGTCGGTTAAACAGTTTTCGATGAGAATCGAAGCTGCTTCATTTAAGGTTGTTCCGGAAGATGTAGATTCCGAAAGTGAGAATAAAATCAGGCAAACACTTTTAAAAACTTCATTTATTAATGGTTTATATCCGGAACTAAAAAGATTGGTGTTGTCACAAAACCCTAGAGATTTTTATTCGGCTAGAAAACTTGCAATTCTTGAGGAATCTATTTTAAATGAAAATAATGCTATGTACTTGACTAATCCGGTACTTACAAAAAAAGGTGTTCTCACACCAGAAAAATATGTTCTCACACCAGATCAAAGTGAAAGTATGTCAGATTTAAAAAGAAAAGTGTTAGAACAGGAAAGGGACATTGAATTTCTTAGGGGTAAAATAGAAAAATTTAAGTTTAATTCAGATAAAGTTAACGAAAAGCGTTCACCGCGTCCAAAGTGTGACAAATGTGGTAAATTAGGTCACGTTCAAGAACAGTGTTGGAAAAAGGTTTTTCAAAAAAGAGATGCGTACGATATAAAATGTAGGAAAATTTATACCAGTCCTGGAACTAGGTATCACCAGGGTGAAAGACACAGAGGGCAAATGTCTGCAAATGAGTGGAAGTATAAAAAGCAAGGAACGCAAAATTATAAAAATAAGGAGTCATATAAATCTTTGCAAAATTCCAAAAATCATTCTTCTGGGAATCAGAGTAGATATCCCATGCACAATTATAATAATAGAAAAACTTTTGATAGGCAAACATCACATTTTGAGGAAAATAATATTTGTCATAATATTACAAATTCTTTGTCATCTTCTTCTATTATAAAAGGAAAATTAGTGAGCAGTGAAGTGTCAATATTGATTGATACGGGTAGTTCAATTAATTTAGTGTATGAGGAAGCTTTAAATACTGTACCCATTGCACATATGTTGCTAACATACAAACCAACAATTTTGCGTAGCTTTAGTTCACAAGATACTAAAGTTGAATGTTTAGCCACTATTTCACTAAATTTGGGAAAAGAAAGATTCCCTACCGAATTTTTTGTGTTAAAATCACCAGCTCCTATTTCATATAATGTAATCCTTGGTAACAAGTTTTTACATAAACATAATGCTATTATAGATTATAATCACTTCTGTTTTAAGTTTTCAAACTCTTCCATTCCTTTTGTTGGTTATCAATGTACGAATAATTTACTTTCGATTTCAAATCATGAACCGGCAAATGAGTCGGAAATTGCAGACTCAAACCTAAGTAGTGTCGCAAAGCGTATTGCTGTGCCTGACTCGCAGATGAGTAGTGGAAAAAATGTTCGTGTGGTAGAGGACTGTAAACCGAAAGAGTTCCATACGAATGCATGTGCCAAATGCAAAGCAGATCTAGCACCGGTAGCGAATGAGTCTCAGGTCATTCGGGAAGAGTATGTGAGCAGAAATTTTTCGGAAAATAATGTAGTGCCACATTTGGGTAGTGAAGAGGTACATATTAACGATTTGGAAAATGGAAGCAAATCTTTTAGAGATTTGGTAGTAAATGCACAGAATGTTACTTTGCATATGGGGGAAAAGCAAAATCATGTTAGAGGTGGTACTGAAGTTGACTTTGTCATTCAACACAAAAACAATCCATGTAATCAGCAATTGGTCCACGTTAATAGATTAACTCCTTTACCTCCTAGACGTAGTGAATTGATTTCTAGCACATATAATGATAACATTGATAATTCTTCAACTCAAGAAACAAGACAATTTAAAAGTAGATATTTTCTAAACCATCAAAATAGGGTTAAAACTCAAAATGTTCCTAATTCACACAAGTATGACTTGCGCCCAAGAGGCCAATTTATTCATTAAAGTTACTTGTCAATTAAGGCAATATGTCAAGAGAGCAATTGGCTCAAAAGTAAAGTAAAATATTTAGATTGTGAAATTCTCACATTTTCAAAAAAAAAAAAGACTGATATTGTTGTGAGATGGACAATTATGTTTCATAATATTATATTTTCAATTGTTTCACAAAATGTTTTGCAAAACTGTATGCTATGTTAAAATGGATCCAATATTTCTGAACTTCTGTGTAATTTGCTTTATGTGTCAGTCAGCTGAATGTTCTGTACTGCAAGTTCTGTGCCAGTGCAGCTTTCTGAATGTGAGTGCCATGTTAATCAGGTTGAAGTAGTGTTTTAAAATTCTAAATACTTAAATAATAATTTTTTTTTGCTTTACTTTAATGATAAGCAGTAATGTTTTAAAGTAATTTTAAGATAATTAAGTACTTGATGGATTAGAGTTTTGGTAAGGATTTTTAAGGATAACTGATAATTTTTATCTCTGTTTTATTTTATGAATGTGTGAATGATTTTTTTTTAATTTAAAGGTCTAGTAAATTTTAGAAATTTTTTTTTGTCATTTGGTGTTTGTTGACTTATTGGTTGGGGGTACCGCCACCTCTAGGTTTGCAACTTTCTAATGGACTTGTTTCTTGCCTGGGTGCCTGATCAACATTCTTGGTTTGAAAATTTGTCTCATTTTCTAAATTAGTAATTTTTTTTAAATGTCTTTTAAAGTAATTTGTTGGCAAGGTTGGATAATAGTTAATAAATTGATTTCTGTGAAAAGTAAATTTATAGAATTTTAATTGTAAAATTTTTGAAGAAAGAAAACTTTTTGTTTAGTTAAACTTTTTGTGAGTTGAGTAAATTAAATTTTCATGTCTCTGTGGTACTCACCAGAAAATGTATTAGTGTTTAAGTTTTAAAAGGGGCAATTTCATCATTTGTGTCTTGTTAATTTGGTGTTGTCTTGTAAAGGTCTATGCTTGTATTGAGACTTATATTTTTTTTTGACTCACGAGTCAAACTTTAGGCCACTCTTGGATTTTGGTTATTATGCTGGTCATGATCTTGTTTGTTTTTGTTTTTTTTCTTTGATGTACATGTACATCGCTCAAAATTTACACTAAATTCCTCTCAATGGAACATATGTCATTGGGAACTTAATGCAGGTATTTTCCTAGTATTGTGCGGAAAAATTCCCCGCTTTGCAGGAAATTTTTCTCCCGGGCCCCGAAGGAGTGTGATAAGGCTTTCACACCTCTGTGTTAAAATTGTATATTAAAGTATTGTTTTATTTCTGTGTGATTGAAAGTGTCAATTTCGAAATGTAAATGTCTTTTCTACATGTTTTCAATTACATTGACTTTTAAGGGAAGTGAACTCTAAAATCGCAAAAGTGTTTATGTTCCAGAAAAATAGTAATAGTTTTGTATTTTCGCTTCTCAGTCGCTAGTTGGGAACTTGCAGGTTTTGCGCACGCGCGCGTTTGAAAAAGGATTTTGGAAGCAGTGTGGAAGGAGTCGTGGAAAAATGTAGACGTGTGTGTTTGATTCGCGTATGATCGCGAATTTTAAGAAAAGGTGGATTAATTTTGAAAGTGGAAGGATGTGATTAAAATATGTAACATAGTTCGACAAGTTGTGCGTAGAGTCGTTTGGCTCGGTTCAGAGATGAGTCACTCGTGTCTTTAAATGAATCAGCCTGGTAGTAATGGAATAATGAGTCTTGTGAAAAGAGAAAATGGTTCTTTCACTGGTCGGCTTGAATCGCTAATAGGGCTAGAGGGAAAGCTCTTTTTACAGCGATTTGTATTTGCCTGACTCCTCCTTGTGTCCTAAGGTACGAATCAACCAATCTCCGTAACCAACCAAGATGTCGAATTCCGCCAGCATGATGTTGTGTAGTCAAGTTTCCCGACCATTATGGATTTTGTTCTGCGCAAGAATCTCGATGAGTTTATGCCGAGAGTCCATCCTGATATCCTTTCCCATGGTACGGAATTGTAAATGTTATATTTAAAAGAGACGAGGTAAAGTTTTATATATATTTAGTCTTCCACCTAACGAATAGAGTGTTAATTGTCAAATCCTCGTGAGCATCGAATCATTGATGATGTTATATGAAAATGTCGTATATGTTCAAAGTATACAAATGTCGTATATAAATGTCAAGTATAATGTGAGGAATATTGTGTTTATTTTATGTATCAGAAAATATGTGTATTCTCTTGGTTCCTCTTCCTCCAGGGGTGTTCTTAATGGTCACCCTACTGAGTGTAACTCTGAGTTATTGCGAGAAATGCTTGTACTCCACTGTTTTCGATCAACTGCCTTGTTATTTCATGTTTAATAAATGTGTTTGATTTCAAAACTTTGTCTTCTCTGTCGAGTATACAAAAACGTTCGCGACACATCAGATTTTTTTTCTTTCGAAAAAACTTTAAAAAAGTATCTCAGTAGTAGTGTTTTTTCATTTTTCTAATTTTCACGAGAAATATATAGTAAACAGTAAAAGACAGATGCAAATAGTAAACGATAAAATTATATACTAGACAATTAATATTAAAATATGTATGTATTATTAAAATAGAGGAGATTGCTACTGACAGTTATTACTACATATATTCATTGCTGTAAAATGAACTGATAAGAAGAATATTCTGAATCAAAAATAATTAAATTATTTTCTACCACAATATTTTTTAAACGCGGCAACTATGTTATATATTCCGACAACGATCAACTCCTATTAGAGGCTGACGCTTGATTCCAAGAATCGACTGGGAATTGCATGACAGGCCCCACCCCAGTTCGATAGGATGGTAGTGCCCCCGCCAACACTATTCCAAGGAAATTAGGGGAAGAGTTCCCTTCAATGTGTTCCCTAAATGGAAACTATTATCAGTGTTTATAACTGACGAAGGTTCAAATAAGATTGAAATGGAGATGAAAACGCATAGAAACATCTGCAATGTGAGAATGCCATTTCAGACCTCTTCCGAGTACTAGAGGGCCTACTGGGGAGAGTCACGGATTATACTTGTATAATCCATTTGTGGCATATGCACCAGGTTGAGCCCAGGAATGCCAAACTGAATGGGGAGGAACATGCAATGTGTTAATTCTTGTAGAGGAAAGTGGAAAGACTCTTCTAGTACTTGGGTATTCAAGTACGCAGTGCATAGGCAGTGTCAGTATTGTCTATGTATTGTTATATTTTTTGCATTTTGAAATTGAACATATGGATGCAATAATCAATGTGGAATTTTGTGGTGTAGTATGTTATATTGATTTATTAATTTTGCTTGTAGTAGAAAATCGGGCATTACGTTTTTTCAACCCTAAAACTCTCCAATTTTCTTTAGTGAGAAACTACTTACCTTTGCCGCTTGAGTATTCAAGTACGCACTGCATAGGCAATCAGTATTGTCTATGTATTTTTATATTTTGTGCATTTTGAAATTGAGCATTTAGAAGCAATAATCAGTGAAGTAGAATTTTTTGGTGCATTATTTTGCGTTTAGTAAAATATCGGACAAATTGTATTTTTAATCCTTAAACACTCCCATTTTGTTCAGTGAGAGACTATTTACCTTTGCTGCTTTAGTGTTCAAGTACGCAATGCATATGCAGTCAGTATTGCCTATGTACTATTATATTTTGTGCATTTTGAAATTGAGGGTTTGAGTGCAATAGAATTTTTGTGAAGTAGAATTTTTGGTGTCGTATGCTGCATTAAATTATTGATTTTGCGTATAGTAGAATCTCGGGCATTAATTTGTTAACCCTAAAATCCACAACCCTCCTATTTTCTTCAGTGAGAGACTACTTACCTTTGCTGCAAATAAAATATAATTTGTCTAGTCATTAAAGACAATCTATTAATTTTTACACATACATTCCTTATTTAATTATATTAAAATTTGCTTTAGTGTTTACAAACATTACCGTTATCTAATACAAAATCATTCCATTAACTTCTAACAATGGGATATCTTCTCTTATATTTGTGAGATCACAGCTTTATTTATTATTTCGAGACCAGAGTGGTGATCACCCTTGTTAACGCGAATCTCAAATTAATTCTATACTCGTCATATGAGCATATTGAAATCAACACATACCTCCAACTGCATGGGACATACCTCCAACTGCACATACCTCCAACAGCACATACCTCCAACTGCATGGAACTGCAATGCATAGTCCATATATTAAAAAATCCGATGTGGGCAACACATGACTTTCGTTATATAATGCAATAAATTTACTATTTTTACAATGAAAAAGATATGTTTTTCTTATAGTAGCTATTTATATTCTTCCCAAGAAATTGAATTTCCGTCAATTAGTCGTCATTTTCACAGATTTAGTGTCATTTTTATCCATTTGGCGAGATTTCCGTTAATTTGGCAACATTTAAAAAAGTCGCCAAGTTGGCGACATTCCGCAAAATTCGGCGCCAAAATCTCGCCAAGCGTTATGGATGGAGAAATATGGGAGTCTAGAAAGACCTTTTGACGACGACCTCCATTTTATCCTCTTCATAGGCATATAGTACGTCTATGATCCGCTCGCTCCCAGCGTGTGAAAGCCCCAGGCCGTCCGGCTCGTCCAGAGGACTTGGAGCAACAGGATGGACGACCGGCGCTTGTCGAAAATCTAATTAATTTAGTTTCTGTGTTGTGGTCTTTACTATAAATACTCAAAGGTTCAGGCTTTTAGATCACCGGAGGTTTTTTTTTTTGTTGAGTGTTGAAAGACTTTTGTAAACATTTTCTCTGTCTCCGGGGCGAAATCGAAATTTCATCCATGTTTGGTTCTGTCTAGTGCTAGGTACTATAAGCCAGAAAAAATTGCTTTCACGGTCCCCAAGAATCTTCTGGAGGGTTTGGAAAGACAAAAGTACCTTAGATAATTATCATATAGATATACATTCATATTCCATAATGTTTATTTTATCCACTTCGGAAATAATTTAATGCATCATATTTTAAAGTATATATACAAATTGAAAAATGAAGACAGAATTATTTATTAAACTGATAAAGAAAATGGTAGAACTTTCGGTGATATCAGGAAAGGGGAAAGCGAATTTCAGCACGGGAAGTATACGGAAGCAGAAGTTGACTTTTCCTTTACGAAAGACAGAGATTAACTAGTTGAGCTGTAATAAGGTGTGTAGTTTTTCACCTTCGGCGTCGCATTTCTTTCTCCTCGATGACACTTTTTGTCTTGATAGTGTCACGAACGAGGGACTTCTCGCCGACGCCAGCTGAGCATGACCAAACTTGGAATTAGATTTCCCAACGAATTTATATAAACTTTAGAACACGTAAGAACTTATTTCAGGGATATTTCTCTCGCTCTCTGCATGGAATACACCCGATTTAATTACATTAAATGTGTCATCAAATGTTTTGTTTAAACCAGGAGTGGTTTCATTGCCTTCCCAATTTCAAACCCATCAGTAAAACCCATATTAAGGAACGCATAAGCCACTAATTTGCTCTTTGACACCGAACCCTTTCTAAAAGCATCGGTGATAGAGCATGCATGCATGAGGGAAATGTGAGGATCTTAAATTGCCATAGAGAGGGCGATTAAACTATCTGAAACAAAACAGTGAATACTAATTTGTGTCGTGCCCTTCTACAGCACTGGGGTTTATTCCCTGCGTTTATGGGCAATTGTATTTTTTCAGGTATTTTTAACGGTTATTTGAGTGAAAACTTTTCATCCTTCTACCATTTATCCACTGTGTTAAAAGTACATCACTCGTATGTCCTTTACTCTTAAATGTTATTCGTTTGAATTTTTTTCTAACTTCTGGTTAGGCAATATTTCATTTCTTGTACGGCGTTGTAATTTCCATAGGCAAAATGTTTTCCCATGATGAACGAAGTCCATTTTGATTCCGAAGCCAGTTGTTTTAAATTGCATACTGCTTCATTTACAAAGTATTTTTTCTCAGGACATAGATGGAATTCTTAGATAGGTTACATAAGGTTGAATCTGAATCATCAGTCTAGATGACAGACAAACAATGACAACACGGGACATTCAATATATGCCTTTCATTCAATAGATGTCTGTGTACGTTAAAATCAAGATTCTGTTTACAATGACAAAAGAAAATTATAAAATTCCGTCACGTTGTAATCTGTCGCAGGATAGGAGCGTTCAAAGACAATTCAATTTTCTTTTTGTCACTTTGAGGGATACATTGTAACTTCATAACTATAATTTTCAGACTATTTTGATAAGAGCATTCGTACTGAATTGCTTAACATATGATTTCCGATTTTCTTCGTTGTGAAAGACTGTTTCGCTGCGAAAGTAGTTACTTTATAACCACGTCTTATTCGCTTAGATGACACTGATGATAAGTTGTCTTTACCTAAGCTAAACTTGTCACTGTAACCACTCAGTCGTTGTCAGATTAAGTCAGACTAAGTGCTGCCCACACTTGCATACAGATGTAACTTCCCCTTTCTAGTCGGTTGCATTGTTGAAACTTGTTCCAATTGCTTTGATATTTTACTTGAATATTATCTTACTATTAAAATATCAAGGGTGGATTTACTGTCTGAGAAATGTCTGTCTAATTGGTAGTCCATGATTCAGATTTCGCTCAAGGAATAATTTTGGGTTCTCATGAACTTGGTAGTCTCAAAGTAAAGAAAAAAATTTGATGTGAGTTGCACATGACGTATGACTTACAAACTGAAATGGATTCTTTTGATATATTTTGAAAATATTATTTATGTTTATTCACATTTATACACATGGAAAATAACTTGTACCACAAAGTCAAAATTTAGACTTTTGTGGTATAAATAAATTCACAATTTTCCCTTTTGAAGTTTTTCGTATGCAACTGTTGCTTATTTTTTTTTAACAACAGTGGCACTAAACTGACATCTGTTGGAAATTTTTGCAATTAATAGTTTATCTATGAAATGTTTGTGTATGTTTTGAAAAGCATTTCTATGGATTGGTTGAGTTTCATCCTCCAAAAATGTGTGCACTCTGTATACTAATTATGCACCTTGTACCACTAAAGAAACAAATCCCCGTCCTAAGAAGTTGTAAAGTATAATACTAATATTTAATAGAGGATATCTTTATAAAATCAATGTGCTAAAAGGGATATGCGAATCAGGTCAGCAACCAGAGACTTGAGGCCGGGGAAGGGGGGGGGGGGCTCTGAGAATTGCAGGGGGGGGGTCTGATTAATTTTTTTGCTAAGTATTTGTTAATGTTTCAATGTTATTCCATAAGACATCTGTTTATGGTCACTCTATTAGTCATGTGTACCTATATAATTTTTCAGTTCAAAATTATATGAATATCTGTTAACTATATTAAAAGTTATTAACAACTGTAATTTTTACTTTCCCTGCTTACATAGTATAATATGTAGGGAAAATAGTGTAACGGAGTCAAAAATTTGAATTCAGGTTCTCAACCTTTAATAAAAATTGTAGCAAGCAATTTTCCAGGGAATTTGAGCCAATTTCCAGCGGGCGTAGTCTCCACTGGTCTGTCTATCTGCGGTCCTGACGCGAATGCTGAATGTTTGGGGATCACTGCCTTAGAGGATGAGCGTTTATTTCACTACTCATAAAGGCAAGTTTTATTCATAGAGAAAGAAAAGTTCCAAAGTACTTTCTGCAAATGCATCTAAATAAAATGAAAAACCTATATAGCTAATGAATACGCTCCGGATTGTTTGAGCGCTCTATGGATGCTCTATGGATTGAATGAATGCTTTATGGATTGTTTCAGCAGTTCTGTTGTATGAATTATTTCAATAGTGACTAATTTCAGTAGTTTTAAAGAATTTTCTAAACTACGTATGAAACGTATAGTTGTTATATGAATTATTATGGACGAGCGAAGCCAAGTCCATTCTCCATTCCTATTGAAGTGAAATAAACATTTGCCTGAATCTTGTTATCCCTTTTACTGGAAAACTACAACAGGTAGGAAGATGAAAATTATTATTCATACGTGAAATTGCACGCAGATTTTCCGAATCGTACTTTTTATTATTAAAATAAGTTGTAACAAGGCGAAACGCTCATTTTAAAATTGCATGTTCCCTACCGATTTTAAACAAGCAGCTTTTAAACAGTTAATTAAAGCGTGAGCTGTGAATTTGCACGCATTTTGATTTAAACGTGCTTCTGTGCATTAAATACGTTTTAGCGATTTAAATGTGTTACTTTGATTTCATTGTTTTCCTTCATTCTAATTGGTTTAATATTCAAATTTTGAAAATTGCTATGTTTTTTAATATTGGGATTCTCAAATGTTGAAATAAATTTTTTGTGCTTCTAATTTCATAATTATTTGTTAAATTAAGTTTTACTTTAAAATCTTTTACAGCCCGCATGCTTCATATGTACTATTTCTCCCAAAGCCGGGCTTTTTGCTAGTATAAATATTTTGTTAAAACGTAAGCGTATGACAATTCCAAATGTTATTCCTGCTACTTGTAACTTCAATTATTCTCATAGAAAATAATTTAAAATTCTACATTGCTAGTACTAAACGTACTGTCAGTATTCGCTTAACTGAGCATGCTCGCGATGTTAGAAATTGAATACTGTTCAAGGATCTTGTTACTTTTGTTATTAACGATATTTTCATCCTATGTTCGATAAGACTTTTCTTTTAATTAGCTGCAATAATCCCCGTAATATTTTACTTTATGAATCCCTTTTCATGTATCTTTAGCGTGATTCTATTTTCAATTTTGATCCCGTTTAGACTCTCCGTTATGATAGGCGTCTCGTTCTCGACTTACTGCGTGTTAAACCATTGTATGAATTTCTGAATATTTAGTAGCTGCTTTCTGTTGCTTTTGCCGACATATCTATTGGTTAATCTGCACTTTATGACCTTTTTTCATTTTATATTTTGTAATTAAATTATGTTTTTTAAATGTACAGTATTTAAAATTTGAAATGATTTATATGCAAATTTTAACTTGCGGTTGTGGCCTGTGTATTTAAGCTCATGTTTTTCACTTTGCCACCGATGAAGGGTATGATAATGCCCGAAAGAGCTATGGTTGTGAATTTTTGTGTATGGCGTGGAGATTTCAATTAAAGATGTTTAATAATAGCCAATTTTTGGTTGTCTTTATATGACGTGTTTTCCATACAATTTTATCATTTTCATAGTATTATTAATGATTTAAGGTAGTCTAGATTTTTGATTCTATGTGCTTTTATCCAGGACGTTTGCTCTGAAATTTCTAGTGTTGAAAATAAATTGTATTCTCTACATCTTTCTCCGATATTCAAATCTGAATATATTTTTCAACTTATATAAAACGAAATCATATTTCCGTCAAATGTTTGGGTTCAAAGATATAGATACTTTTGATCAAAAATGCTATTATCAACGAAGTAATTTGATTTCAAATTTTCTGAAAAGCAGTATGAGAGCAGACTTTTATACAGGAACTAATAATCCAAAATATATATAGATGTTTCCTCTCGTATATCATGTTAAGATTTTAAAGGCAATAAGGAATATCCGTATTTTGAAAATTTATATTGAACTTTTCTATAGAATTCAAGTGTTTTTAGAATTATGAAAAGAATATCAATCGATTTCGGAAAGAAAAAACAACATTTAATTTCTATAATCATCAATTGAATCTTTAAATTCTGAAGCAATGTGATAAAAAATACCGCGTGACGTTTTGAAAAGTTGTTATATTAAGTAAATCGCATTATTGTTTAATTTTGTTTTAGAAAGTCCTTGAAAAGTAAATTTTTAAAAATCATTAATTTCTATTATCATCAATTGAATCTTTAAATTAGGTAGCAATGTGATAAAAAATGCCACAAAGTTTTGAAAAGTTACTGTAATAAATAAATCGAATTATTGTTTAATTTTGTTTTAGATAGTAAGGGCTGAATAAATATTTTAAAAGTCATTAATTTCTACGATCATCAGTCGATTCTTTAAATTCTGGAGTAATGTGATAAAAAATGCCACAAAGTTTTAAAAATATTGCTATAATAAGTAAATCGTATTATTGTTTAATTTTATTTCAGGCAGACAGGGCGGAGTAAACTTTTTAAAAGCCATTAATTTCTATGATCATCAATTGAATCTTTAAGATTTGAAGCAATGTGATAAAAAATACCACACTGTTTTGAAAGGTTTCTATAATAAGTAAGTCGTATTATGGCTTAATTTTATTTTAGGCAGTCATGGCAGAGTAATTTTTTTAAAAACCATTGTTGGTTTTATAATAGTAAAAACCTTGATATTTGAATATAATTTTGAGGCACATTTGCCATTTCATTCATATTCTTTTATATAATGCCAATTATAGGTTATACACAGATTATTTTACATACAGAAATCCGTGTCTTCAATGTCTCTCATGTTTTCTTTGTATTTATATGCTTATGAAGCTTTAATACTTCAGATAATTTGGAAAAATCTGTTCTTCAAACCTATTCGACAACTAATTTTAAGAATAAAAGGAAGTAACTATTATATAAAGTTTCAAACCTGTTAAAATAGCAAAAATGTCAACAATTCTAAAGTTAGATTTCTCCGAATTTTAATTCGCAATTCCACGAGCTTCAGCTTTCTTCCCAATTGAGTTGCAAACTTTTAACAAATCCATTTGCCTTCAGTAGCTGTCGTATTGCTTGCTAATGACTAACGATGACATTCTTCCCAACTTAGCGTCACAATTTTCGTGCTGTGACAACTCAACTGTGACTAACATATGAGCTCGAAAAGGCAGCAACTTACACAGAGATTGTGTAACTTCCTTCTTTTCGCTGCTTACACGGGTGTATCATAGAAAATGAAGCTCCTGATTATTCATTGGTGTAATTCCAGGCTGAAGTGTTCGGTGTTATCTTCGAGGTATTTTTCTCCATGATTTGCAGCATTTGCATGTACTTGTAGACGATCGTAAAGGAAAACAAAACTTGCTCAAAAATTCTTCTGATGTTTTACCGATGTGAAAGCTTCCATGTAAGGCAATGATTTTTTTTTCTATATAAAATAGCAGTATGGATGCACAAGTATTTACACGCTTCGAGAAGTGAATGTAAAGATTCCAAGCATGAAATTCATCTTACATGGCATTTACAAAATATGCTTTGCATAAGAAATTTTGGAAAATGTCGCAGTGAAAAATCATTTTACTTGAATATGGATAGATTTTTTAATAAGAGATTAAGCGTGCCCTTTGTTGGAATTAAGAGAACACCAAAGTTTTTGTTACCGTTTATCTTATGTTTTTTTAATTAGTTTTAATCTGGATTTTTAATTAGTTTTACTGTTTGTTTTGGTAGAACAAGATTTTAGCTTAATCTGCCCATTTGATTTCACAGTTTTATTTTCTCATACAATTGTATAAATAAAGTATTGTTTTTCCGAAATTTTGGAATTTATAATTTTGCATCTAATTTATCGGCGTCACTAACCTATTGCCAATTTGAAAATAGTGTTTAAATGTTTTTAATTTTCTTTTTTAAATATTTTTCTTTTATGTATTTTTGTCATTGTAACACTTATTATGATGGAATTGAACATACAAACAATTTATAATGTATGAGAAAGTTGATTGAAGAGTATCTTATAGTATTATGTCAATATTGGACTAAAACTTGGATGAAGCTATTTTTCAAATATTGCGCTAACTATTTGCTAAGATACAGTCAACATTAGCTTGCCAAGACAGCCAATATGTAGTTGATATTTGTAAAATATATGTCATAACAAATTCAAATCAATATTTTACAAATTTAGCTAAATATGGGCTACACTGTAGCATGCATCCATTGGCTATCCAAATGTTAGATACTATTTGTTTATTACATGTGTTTTAGGTACAGTTTTAAATTATAATTGAACAATGTAAATTTTAGTGGATAAATGAGGAAAATTAAACCCCAGATCAAGCATTAAAAAAATTTCTTCAACCTACTAGAGTACCTTTTAGTCAGTCAGTCTTATTCTGTCAGTGATCAACATCAACTCCGGACCTTTTGATTAGTAAACAGGCGGTCTGTCTATTACGTTATGAGGAAGGAGTTAGCAAGACATTTTTTGTGGTATTTGAGGTTCGTGATCATCAAGATAAGTGCAGCACTTGTAAGAATGTTCGCTCGTATCTACATTTTTGATTAAATCCGCTTGTTTTCCTGCAGAACAGAGTTTTAAAAGTGAGTAGGAACTAGAAAGTAAAACAGTTTAATTTTATTTGGTAAGTTTTATTTATACTTATTTAAATCGAAGTTTATTATACCAAAATGATGTTTTTGATGTATTTTCCGTTTGCTTTAATGTAGACTTAATAAATATCAAGCTGAAATACCTAGAATTTTGAATCAGCTAACGTTTGAAAATATTCAATATGAATATCAGTATGAAAATCTCCGTTTCAGGAACCGGGACCCATATATATTTTGGCCTAGGAGTCCAAAGTTTAAAGCTGTACTATATCGATTATTTTTTTGAAAATATACACAATTTTCTATTCTCTTTGTTTATCGAAGTCTTATGGACCAAAATTATTTATGGCTCCAAGTTCTGTAATTTTATAGATGTGGCATTTGCGTATGTTAAAATTTTTTCGACATCAATAAATACAGGTATCACTTTTGAGGTTCCTTGCTATCTGCAGAATATCAGTTCCATAATGTTATTTTATCTATGGGGGGGTCCAAAAATGTTATTCGGACCGTAGAGCCCAGAATTTTAGGATGAACCCCTTATCTATATTAAATTCGTTTTCCATATCGTATTAATTGAGACTTTAAGGCAATGAGATGAGTCCAGGAAATTTTCTGATATGAATTTTGGGATGCATTTCTATCTCTGAACCTTTGTTCCAAAATATCGTAAAAAAATTCTGATATGAATTTTTCGATGAGTTTTCTGTCTTAGAACCTTTTTTCTAAAGCATCGTAAAAATTTTCTGATATGAATTTTGCGATGCGTTTCTATCTCCGAACTTCTGATCTAAAGCATCGTAAATATTTTCTGATATGAATTTTGCAATTTTGCAATGCATTTCTGTCTCTGAACCCCTTCTCTAAAGCATCGTAAAAAATTTTTGATATGAATTTTGCGATGCGTTTCTGTCTCTAGACCTCTTCTCGCATCGTAAAAATTTTCTGATATGAATTTTGCGATGCGTTTCTGTCTCTAGACCTCTTCTCTAAAGCATCGTAAAAATTTTCTGATATGAATTATTTTGCGATGCGTTTCTGTCTCTGGACCTCTTCTCTAAAGCATCGTAAAAAATTTCTGATATGAATTTTGCGATGCGTTTCTGTCTCTAGACCTCTTGTCTAAAGCATCGTAAAAATTTTCTGATATGAATTTTGCGATGCGTTTCTGTCTCTGGACCTCTTCTCTAAAGCATCGCAAAAATTTTCTGATATGAATTTTGCGATGCGTTTCTGTCTCTGAACCTCTTCTCTAAAGCATCGTAAAAAATTTCTGATATGAATTTTGCGATGCGTTTCTGTCTTCTCTAAAGCATCGTAAAAATTTTCTGATACGAATTTTGCGATGCGTTTCTGTCTCTGGACCTCTTCTCTAAAGCATCGTAAAAATTTTCTGATATGAATTTTTCGATGTGTTTCTGTCTCTGAACCTCTTCTCTAAAGCATCGTAAAAAATTTCTGATATGAATTTTGCGATGCGTTTCTGTTTTTGGACCTTTTCTCTAAAGCATCGTAAAAAATTTCTGATATGAATTTTGCGATGCGTTTCTGTCTCTGGACTTTTTCTCTAAAGCATCGTAAAAATTTTCTGATATGAATTTTGCGATGCTTTTCTGGCTCTGAACCTCTGCTCTAAAGCATCATAAAATCATAACACTTAATGAACTGTTGTTTTCAGATGTCCTTGCATCATTTGTCATGGTAAGTTACTTACCTCTTGAGGTATGAAAAATGTCTCTTACAACTGCACTAAAATGCATATCACATGCAAATATAAATAATGTTTGAAACCAAACTCGAATAAGAATCTCATGCTTGAAAGCACCTCTATAGATACCGAAGTATGTGTATATTAATTAGTTGGATCGTAATGTTCTTTTACAGAAGTTGAAACGTGCCGCAAATTGAACTCATTGTGTCGGACTACATCAAAGGATATTCGAAAAGGCAATTTCCTTCTTTTAACGATCGAAAATTGCTGGAAAGACTGCGGAAAAGATCGTTCGAAGCAAATAAAATTTGCTGTATTCTTGAGAAAAAGGAACTAAAAAATTTTTATGGTTTTATGTGCGGAGTTAATAGGAAAGACTTACTGAAAATGAACTTTTATATTCTATAAAGTAAGCTGTGAAGCTAAATGCATTAAGCGAGAGGCTTTGTATATTAATATAGTAATATTTTATCTCGACGAAAATTTGTAACTTTTCTTTTTCTGTTTTATTTTCTTTGGATTATTTCCTATATATACGGTAGCAAACGCTTATAAGACAGTATTAAATGCCTTGAACTGGAGAAGTATTTTGCTCAGAGCTATGATATTTCGGCGTTCACGCTAGATGCACACAGACGAATGAATCAATTGCAATCATCTACCTTTAACCTTCGACGGCACTTCGCTATGAACGATCCGTTGAATGTCATTAACACTAAATGTACCGATACTCAATATATACCTATTAGTATCGTAACCGGTCAAATGACCTGATTTTAGATAAAAACTATTTTTTCTGATTGAATGCAAGTAATACTGATTTTTGTAAGGAAATATTAAACAAAGTAATTTTAAGGTAATAGACTCCATTCGGTTCCAAAAACTCGTATTTGCATCTTCTATTGTGCATGTTGTTATATGTTCCATAATACGGGGGTCAATTACCAACGAAAATGTGAAAATGTAGTCTTGATTTTATCATTTACGTTTTGCATATCCCGTTGGATCTGATTCTTTCCTGAAAATGTTATGAAGTGTTGCTCTCCCAGACGTAGCACTTATTTGCATTTCTTCCCAAACAGTGCTATCAATCGAAATATACTGCTCATTTTTTCATTCCCATTTTCAGAGCTTGAGAGCAACCTCATTCTTTTTCGTCCTCTCCGTATTATATTCACAATATTTTCCTTCTCATCGTCGGTATTCGTAGGCTTACACTCAGTGTCTAATAGATCATTAACATTTTCAAATAATATATCTTCGCTTTTAGAAAGTTCACCTTCATAAATTCCGGAAAACTCTTCGCCTTTGTTACTTATTTCTTCTAAGGACTTGGTGTTTCTTGAATGTTTCAACATTTTTTCAGGGTGAAGATTAGGAATAGAGTAACGCTGTAAAAACAAAATAAAAACTCTCTAGTAATACTTTTTAGTTTTTGTCACTTTTTCTTCCAACTTGAAATTTTACGCACTTTATCGAAATTTTGATACACGATTATTTCAAATTGAACTTACTACGCAACAGTCCTTGTAGAAATGTGCAGGAAACTGATGAAAATGTGTGGAATGTGCATGCGTATCATATTTTCTGACCCGATAACCTTATAAGGCAATACACTTTTCTTCCGGCCAAATGACCGGTCGTGGTATAGATAACGGTAGACTATGCATATTTATCATATAAACACAAGAAGAAGAAAAATAAATATTGAAAAATGGATTGTATGCATTTAATAGAAAAAGTCATGCAGTCAAGTGAGAAAAAGCGATAACATCATATGCAAATATTCTAATCAAAAGTTTACAACCGGTCATGGTACGTTTAGTGTTAAGAGGTGGAGTGCCATAGCGAAAGCTCATAAAGCGGTACTAGTTGTCTGGAGTTAGATACATCTTTAGCTCAACGCGATTATGCTTGCCTACTACGGTTTGGTCTCTGGATAAAACTTGTTGCATTCATGCTGCAATATTTTCAATTTTGCAGGCGATCTAGGCTAACACTTTAGTAAGAGGCAGACCACCTTAGAAAACGCCCAGAAGACAGTACTACAATTCAGTTGGTGAAGTCCTTAGTTGAACGCTATAATGCTCATAGATAGTCATTAAGTATTCTTCCATATCTATGATAATGCTTATAGATGGTTAAGTATTTTTACATATCTATGTTAATGTTGGCCAACCACGCTTCGGTTCCGGGATCAAACTCGCCGCATTCACGCTACAACTATTTCCTTATCTACATAGATAGCATAATATACAGGGACTGCGTTGTCGAAAATTTGAGCTTTTTGACGGATTTACACGATTTGAGCATTCCTCGATTCGAATCAGAAGTGTATGACGTCATATGCAAGCGTGTTTGTGAATGTGTGCATGTATGTGGTGAGTGAGTCAGTCTATGGACGCAATACTTTTGCAATGAATATAGTAATTCGAATGAATCTATAGAGCGAATGTTGGAAATACTGGAATCCAAATAAAATACTGGAATTCAATTATGTTGATCGAGACTATTTTGCTAGTTTCTAAGTGTGTGTTGTTTAAATCAGAAAAAATAAATATGTTTTATTTTTCACCACTTTTATCCTTGACCGCCTGATTATTTACCGGTGGGATATTCTTAATATTTTTCAGATTAGGAATTTCAGTTTGTGATAAAATGCGAATCATATAAAACTACAGTTTCACCCATTGTCATATTCATAATCTCTGAAAGGGAAGGTTACAGTGCTGAATTTTGTTTCCCAATATGGACTCTATGGAAAACGGCTGTAATTTTTTATCATTTGGCAAAAGAATCCATTACCACCTTTCCTACTGGTTTCACTTGGATAGGATGTACGGCTTATACTTGCAAATAAATTTTTGCTACTAGGGAATATTTTAAGAACAGTTTTTATAAATACGTCATAGAATTTTCTTCCCTATGCAGATGAACAAATGCTTGCAATTTGATCCACTCAATCGCTAAGATACTTTCGTTTGTCATCGAACTCTGAAATCGATTCTTTTTCTTCTTTCCATTCAAGGTAAAAAGACGGAAACTACTCTTTGCTAGTGGTGTGTGACTAATTACCATGACCGTTGCAAGGGTCAAACCGTTTGAGTTGTGATTCCTCCAGATATACATCTGTGTTCGGGACTACCCGGGATCTTAGAAGATACCACAGTAAGATGAGAATATATCCGCGTACATCGAAGAAAGAAACGCATCGCCGACTGTGGTTTTCTAATCACAAAATCGTCAGAGATAAAGGGAAATACAAATATTCTTTGCTTCCGATTTTCAATGCTTATATTAAGTGGATTCAATCTACAATCACATGCAAGTACTATGATGAAGACAACTGAGAGGAGATAATTTGAATGGTGGTATTTATAGAAGCTGTATGTCTCGGATTCTTCTATTGGTATTTAGTTAACGGAATTAGAGCTGGATTTAAGCAAAAGTAGAATGCCTGAAGCTTATATCTTTATTTCATTCATAAATCAATTTAAAAGAATTTTAGGGAATCGATATCTATCGGGAAGTTTTCTGTATAAATTTCTATGAAACTCACCATATACGTTTTAGTTATCACCATATAAGGTATTACGTTAAGAGACTGCAGTAAAGCCAGGCCGACATTGTGCTCTGTTGTTTCGGAAAATATATGGTTAAATGTTCTCCCACGACCAAATTTCAGTCCAAAGAATGTGTACCTAGCTACATATATTATATAATTAATCACGCATTATTATCTTCTCATGCTGAGTTAGAGGAAAGTAGGGTGATAGTAATAGTGACTTATACCACTTTTCTTGATAGCAGTATTTTATTTTCTTAATGCTTTTAGCAGTAGATTAAGTAATTTTTTTCCTTTACTGTAGCCGATGTAGCCTAATAACAGTATGGTGATTTTGATATAATCACAAGTAACTGTAAATACATCTGCAGGGTCGTTATATACTAGACATGACTTCAATCTGTGGGTTAGTGGGCGGGTGCCAAAACGTTGGCCTTTCGTAATCTCGGAAACCGCTGATTTCGACCCAATTTGGGTGGCATACTTACATATAATGTCCAGATGTGAACACGGAAAGAAAAAATAGTTTATCTATAAAACTAGATTTTGTCGAAATCAGTGACCTTTCGTAATCTCCAAAGCCGCGGAAGCGATTTGTACCAAGTTTGGATGGTATACTCCTTATATTGTTGAAGGCCCGACCACTCGGCTGGTCCTAGGGCTTACAGCAGGAATTTAAGAGGCCGGGAAGGAGGCCAGACTCCTTATATTGTGTAGATGTGAATGTAGAAATTTTTGAAATGAGAAAATTTCGAAGATCGAACGCCCATTTATTTCGCGAGGAAAGTTTCGAGATTGCTCCGATACTCAATAGTTTTGTATTTTATAATATATGCATGTGAACGTTGTGATAAAATATTACTTTTGCTCAACTGCTGTCTAAAATTAATTTGAATTAAAAACAATTTGTTAATATCACTAAAATCAGTTGATTTACTGTATCAATTGGTTCAGGAATCTAAAAACAGAGACCACACTATCAATAATACGTCTGTAGACTTTTTGCCAAAGACAGGGACTGCTTTTGGTTTTCGAGACTGGTTGGTACTTTTAATCAACTGCTCAAGCAGTTTCTAACGAAGTATTATCATTTCATGTCACGATAAAACCACTCAAAAATTTTTAAAGATATTTTGATATATACACGTATGGCTGTTCAGAAAATATTTCACTCTACCAATTTTCTCATTCTCAACCCAATATAACCGAAGCGAATGTATTGAGATTTGTATTCCCGAACACAAATCAATCGTCAGTTGAATGATGTATTTGTGTACGTGTGAGAGTCTGTGGACATGTTATAACTCAAATGAATAAATCAATTTCAATCAGATTTGGGATGTGTTTTTCAATCGAAAATCACCAAAAGACCCATTAATTTTCAGTGCATTTGAAACAACAGTGAATCTCATTCTTATAAAGCTCCTTTGAAAAATCAGAATAAATGATTAACAAGAAAGATCAATCATGTTTAGAGCACTGATTATGAAACACTTTCCAACTTCAATGCAATTTTATTTAAACATGTCTAAAATGCAATACATTCCTCTGTAATATTTTAAAACTTATCACAATACTACATTAATTTATTATATTTGAAAACTTAAACCTTCATCGAAAAAAATGAACCTCATTTAAATGACGGCATTGAAATATAAATTGCCTGGTTTAAACATCTCTAAAATGAGATACATTTCTCAGTAATAATTTTAGAATTATCATAATACTGCGATAATTTATTATATTTGAAAACTTCATCGAAAACAACTGAAATTCACTCAAATGACTTCATAGAAAAAATAACACGCCTGGCTCTCTCTATGAAAGCAGCATTTCATTCATAAATAATTTCCCCTTTATGTCATTTATCACAATACTATAATAATTTATTTTATTTAAAAATTAAGACCATGGAGCTACAACTAATTACACACTATGCGTAAAACTTCATCGAAAAAAATCGTCCTTCTCTTTGTAAAATCAATGAATATTTCATTTATATTAGCTATGCAGACTCCATGAACTAAATCATTTTGTGTTAAAGAAATGCAGCAATTCTAATACAACTCATGCTACATATTTTGCTGTTTACATTTTATATAGGTGAAAAATAGGCTTCGTTGTAGAAATAATCAAATTTGGATAATCATTTAAGCTATTCTGTGCATCTACATACTGAAACAACAAATATATTGTCATTGCGTTGTTTCAGTATGTAGATGCACAGAATTTAAGCAAAAATAAAGTGGTTTTAGGACGGATACAACACTCAATATGTATTAAAAGGAACTTTAAAAATCACGATTTTGAGACAAGATGGATGCCATATATCATTTTGAAGTGGGTCACGTGATGTTTTCATATCATGGTCACGTGATCGCTTCATATAAGAGGTGTTATTATTATTTTAATTTTTATTTAAAAAAACTACTGAATATATTTCGCTGAATTTTTTTTATATACTTTATGGAACAATTTGAATATTACCTAAAATTTTCGAAGCAAATTACGCTTTTAATGAATTTTAATTACGCTTAAAAAATGTTTGAAAAATTAGGTCCCATAGGGCTCAATGTATTTCATTTTTTCACCCCGGGTTCAATCCAAAACTAATTGGATGATATTATTCATTTATATTCCCATAGGTCCTACAGACCGTCTGAACAACATACTAAAATTTCATTTTGATTAAGTCATTTTTACGGCAGTTATCGTGCTAACGGACAGACAGACAGACAGAATGAACAAAGTCATAAACACTTTTCAACTTTGTTGTAAAGTGTTAAAAACATAAGATTAAAAACATTTTTCTTTCAATTTAGTAGATATTTTATTAGTAATTTGTTATACAAAGTGGATAACATTTAAAGCACTAAAATTGAAAGATAAAAGTAAATATTTTTGTTAATTAGTAAAGATGAATTTAAAAATAAATCTGATGTGAGCAATGCATCACTTTCTTTACACACTTAAAACTATTTTTTTATGCATTTTCTATTTATATGAACTTGAGTTCTGTCACACAAAATAGCACATGAAATGAATTCTTATTTGAACATACAAGTAATTTGCATTAAGATAATTAACTTTCTTCATCTGGCTACATGCACATTTGAAGGTGCCAAGTCGCCAAAATTTCTAAATAAAAGAAGTACCTCTAGAATAATTTAACCTGGTGCAAAAGGCGAGAATTTAATTCGTTTCGTTAATATGCGAATTAAATGCACACTGTATTAACACATTTAAATATTATTTTAATACATTTTATTTTAATTCATTTTATTAATACATTTAAACCTTTTATTTCAGTTGTTTTTGACTTTTTAGGGCTATTTCTGACAAAAAGGGATCAGTTTTATCTTTAAACTCGAGGGCTGCGATATCAAACATGATGGACGCGATATCAAACTCGAGGGACTTTAAATTTGTCAAACAGTGGCAATGGCGGCGAAGTAATCTATATTACTTTCCTTATATACATAATGTATAAGGAAAGTGTTGTGACGTGGTCGAAAATTCGAATTAAAGTTTTCGACGGGATATCACGTTTCAAGCATCCCTGATCACGAATCGAACATTTTTGAGGTGATGTCTGTGTGTGTGTGTGAAAGCGTGTCTGTGTCAGTGAGTCTGTGGAGACGATATCTCACGAACGAATATAGCGATTTGATTGAAATTTGGTACAAAAATATCACAATCCATAAATGCTGGAAGTCAATTGTTTTAAAGCACAATCGAATGTCCAGAACCCCCCCCCCCTAAATTTTCGAGTGAAATTTTGAAAAAATCATCAAAAAATCAAAACCTTTAATAAAGTTACCCAAATAGACATTCCTTATGTAATTTTTCCTTAAAAAACGATTGACATAAACTTTAGAACGCTAACATGAACCGTTCTCGAGATATTGCACATTTTCCAAATAAATTTATCAAAAAATCCCATAAATTAAAAAAAATATTAACTATTGAGAAACATGGTTACCTTTTATATGCAATATCATGCGATAAATTTGGTGACATCAATTTCATGGATCTAACTTGCTCCATTCACGAGAAAAGATACTTTGAGTAATACTTTTGTATTTGAACGCCAATAGTCATTTATCTGCTGTAAGAATACCTTATTTCTCCGTCCATAACGCTTGGCGATATTTTGGCGACGAATTTAGCGGAATATTGCCAACTGGGCGACATTTTTAAATGTTGCCAAAGTAACAAACATCTCTCCAAATGGATAAAAATGACGCTAAATCAATGAAAATGACGACTAATTGAAGAAAATTCAATATCTTGGAAAGAATATAAGTATCTACTATAAGAATAACACTATTTTAACTGTAAAAGTAGTAAATTCATTGTATTATATAAGGAAAGTCATATATTGCCCACATCAGATTTTTTTTAATAGATTATACTATGTTTGATAGAGAAAAGAGTGACGCAATATAATGTATCTGCATTTTAATGTGATAAAATATGTCTAATTCCTGTGAATATAAATTTTAAAATAGAGACTATACTGTTTGGAAAATACTTAATTATCAGAATTGTCATAATACACTGTAAATTATAATGAATTGTTTAGAAAATCGTGTTATTCCATCATGTCTCCCTTATCCTTTCATATTCAATGTAGATATTAAAACCTAATATTTTACGTGCATATCCTCAAATTGTAAATATTCAAGTTAATTATCCTTACACGTGTAATGAAAACGGAAATGCAAACCATCTTCTGAATCATAATTCGAAACATTAAATCATTAGCGTCCAAAAAAGTTAATGATTTTCTCCTTATCTGTAGCGAATTTATTGGCTTATCTCAATTATGTCTGCTCGATTCATTTATTTTCCGCCAGGGGCACGCCATAAGGGTACTCGAAATTGGACTTATTATAGGGGTACCTGATGGGTTCGAGTGGTTTGTACGACTTGAAGAAGTTGAGTTGATTTATGATTTGTGTTATTTGTAATGATTTGTAGTATTTGTAATAATTGATTATTATCTTATCACAAATAAAACTGCCGCTTGTAATGATATAATTTTTAATACTCTCTTAAAGAAAGCAGACATGCGATAATAAAGCACAACAATTGTTTCTTTTTGAGCTCTCTTTCTCTGGTGAGAAACGGTGTCTTTTCTTAAAAATCGCTAAGAAAGAACTCTAAAGTAGCAGGCAAATCATCAATCGAATAGACACCCAAAAGAAACACCAAAAGCTAGAATTCGTAGCGGGGGTGGACATTGAAATCGTGACCACAACAATATCAACACAGGTCGATAAGGCGGTTTCATCCTATCCAAAGTTGCAAATCACCAGGAAATTCTGAAAAACTGGAATAAATCCGGGAATTTTGGGGAATAAACCGGGAATATTGGAAAGATTGGAAACTTTGTTGAGAAGAAACTAATTTACGCGCCTTACTTATATGTTCTGGCTGATCCGGCACATTACACAATGATGAATCCTTAATGGTGGATTATCTTAATGATGAATCACCATTTAGATAAATTTGCTAAATGTTTGTATTAAAGTCTATTGACATAAAATAAAAATTTCGAAAACAGAACTTTTTATTTAGAAAATGTGCAAATTTCTTTGATTACGAAATTATTAAAATATTATTGGGACTAATATAGATTTCTTACTATAGTTCCATATTAAATTAAACGAGTATGAATGAATTCATTACTTTGTACCCCAGTCTCCTCTACTTATTGTACTTTGTACCCCAGTCTCCTCTACTTGTATCCGTCCTAAAGTCGCTTTATTTTTGCTTAAATTCTGTGCATCTACTTTCTGAAACAACGCAATTACAATATATTTGAATTTAAATGATCATTAAACTTAACTTCTATAACGAAGCCTAGTTTTCACTTATGGAGAATGTAAACACCAAAAGATAAAGAATGAGCTGTATAAGAATTGCTGCATTTCTTTAACGCAAAATTATTTAGCTCCAGAGTCTGCAATATAGCTGATATGAATGAAACATTCATGGATTTTACATACAGAAGCAGACGATTTGTTAGATGAAGTTTTAAGCATAGAGTTAAATTACTTGTAACTCCATGGTTTTAAGGTTTTAAATAAAATAAATTATTGTAGTATTGTGATGAGTGAAAGAAATGGAAAAATGTGTATGAATGAAATGCTGCTTTTATAGAGAGGCGATTTATATTTCGATGACGTCATTTGAATAAAGTTCATTTGTTTTCGATGAAGTTTTCAAATGTAATGAATTATTGTATTATTGTGATAATTTTTAAAATATTACCACTGAATGCATCGCATTGTAGAAATGTCTAAACCAGTCAATTTATATTTCAATAACGGCATTTGAATAAAGTTCATTTTTTTCGATGAAGTTTTATGTTTTCAAATATAATAAATTAATGTGGTATTGTGGTAATTTAAAAAATATTACCGAAGAATGTATTTCATTTTGGAGATGTTTAAATAAAATTGCATTGCAGTTGGAATGTGTTTCATAATCAATGTTGTATGCGTGATTGATCTTTCTTTTTTCTTTTTATTTTTTTTCTTTCTGCGGCGTGGTTTTTTCTATTAAAATATTTTGAATTGGTGCATCAGTTGGTATTTTGACGACCCTTTTCATCTTAAACTCATTGACTAACGTGAAAAAGCGTTCAGTAAAGCCAGAATTTCTTCAGCTGATCAAAATTTTGTCAGATGATTTTCGTACGGTAATTGTGTTCGAATTGTTTGTTGACGGCCAATGATGATTAAAAGTTGTTGATTCTAACTATCTAAGCAAAATTTCAAGAATCCAAATTATAAAACTGCACAGCCAATTTTTTGCTGTTGAACTTTTCTACAGAACTGTTGCCATTTTAAATACCAGTCCATGATATATTCTAGCAGAATATCTAAAAGTTAATTTTCCAAAATTTCTTTCTCTTCTTTTGAGAATACTTGCATGTTTGTATAGTTACGCACAAACCTAATAGATCATGTGTTTGTACTTTTGAGCATAATACGTTAAAAGTGTTGTTTTTGCAATAACTTTCTCCTAGCAGATTAAACGAATGGATCTATTACCTTCAATAACACTTTTCCAGCCTGCTTTATGTGTTAAGATATTTTTTTAAAAAATTTATATTTATAATAACAGAATTAGAGTGAATTGATTTTTTGAAATTAATTTATTTTTGATAAATGCTCAATGCTCCTCTCTGGTTCTAAATTTTGCCTCTCTACACCGAACAATGGCTTAATCGAGATAGTACTGCCGTATTTAAATACAGTTTCTGAAAGAGGTATATATTAATGCTTGCACATTTCTATACATTTTCCAGGATATGGTTCTAGCTCCAAGAATAAAAAAGAGTTCTAATTATTATTCTAAAATGGTTGATTTCACTCACTTTATACTCATCCATCCAATATACTAAGAGATAGAACTTGAGATATATTAATTAGCTTAAAATACTATTTTTTAAGATTCTGTTTGTGTAATTCTAAATTTTAAATATCATATGTTATCAAATGTTTAACATTTATTTTCTTACATTTAGTTCATTATTTCCATTTTCACTCGCAAGATTTGAAATTTTGCGTAATAATACTTCAAGTGTGTAAACTAGAACATAAACTATGCGCAAATTAATTCATTAAAGTCAAATAATTCATCATTATTTACTAAAAAAGGACTGATGTCCAACTTATATAAGAATATGGGGTACAATGGACCATGGTCCATGGTCCTTTGTACCATTGTTGGGTATAATGGACCATGGTCCATTGTATCCAATACCCTAAGTGTACCCTATGTGTTGTGATCCATTATGCCCCATATGGAAGTTCAACAGCAAACACAAATAAAATAAACATATTTTAAATTTATTGAATGTAGTTAGATATGACATAAAAAGATAAAAGACTTATCTTTATATTATATTGAGACACGTCTTTCAAGTAACAATTCTTAAATGAAGAAAAGAAATCTGTACATCTGAAACATTTTACTTTCTAGCTTATTTACTATCTATAAACCACCTACAACTGTAAAATGACTTAATAATGACGTGATAACATGATTTTTGGATATAGTACATTAAGACTGTGTTGTTATATATATGTCAAAATGTGAAGTATTGTGAAGAAACGCAAGACAAATTAAAGGGGGGTAGTTCACTGTGCCCCTTAGTCCATTATGCCCCACTCTCCCATATTTCTTCGCTCGGTTCATTTTTACTTTTAAAATATTTACAAATTAAATTACAATTTATTTGTGGAATTATTTTTCCTTTTTACTTACGTATAATAAGAAAGTCACATAATTTAAATATTTCTCTAGATAATAATAAATTTCTCTCAATTTTCCATGATTCAGCTATTTACAATTCCGAATGCAAAAAATAAATATTTATTTTGGGTAATACACATTTCTTTTACAATACAATATGTAATGACTGAAAATTCCTAGTTTTTTCAAAATTTCCTTCCCCCAAATTCCGGGAAAAACCCGGGTTTTCCCGTCTTTGCAACTCTAATCTTATCCTACGTACTATGCCAAGCGAAAGAAATGTAACAGTAAAGCAGCGTTGATATGTGGTTTAAAATATACTGAGAAAGAGAAAAGCATTAAAATCTTTAAATAACCAGCAAACATAAAGAATGGTGAAAAATTAGAAGGACGAAGAAATAGATGCGCCCATATAAAGTGAGAATGATAGAAAAATTGCGATAATAGTAATTAAATAGTAGTGGAATATGGTGAAAGCATAAGGGACATAAAAATTAGACTAACTTTATTCAAAGTCCATGAAAATATGCAGTAAATAATAAAATGAAGCAAGCAAGCTGTTTCGGGGTTACATAAGTGTGCAATCATATAATTTTACTAAAATACAAAACTTTTAAAAACCAGTTAATTTAAATATAGTTTAAATTATACAATAATTATTTACATTTTTCCTTAATCTTTCACCAACATTTCCTCCTTGAGTAAAATATTAATATTTTGAAATCCAGAAATGCTGGTATCGTATATCTCGGTGTTGAAAATTTAAGTTGCAGCGATAGCGGTTTTTAACACTTTACAACATAGTTGAAAAGTGTTTATGGCATTGTTCATTCTGTCTGTCTGTCTGTTCGTTCGCATGATAACTACCGTAAAAATGACTTTATCAAAATGAAATTTTAGTATGTTGTTGAGACGGTCTGTGGGACATATGGGAATGTAAATGAATAATATCACCCAATTAGTTTTGGATAGAACCCGGGTTGAAGAAATGAAATACATTGAACCCTATGGGACTTAATTTTTCAAATATTTTTTAAGCGATTTTAAAGTTCACAAATTGCTTCGGAAATTTTAGGAAATATGCAAATTATCCCATAAAATTTATTAAAAAAATATTTCAGCAAAATATGTTTGTTAGTTTTTTAAATAAAATTAAATAATTACACCCATATAATATGAAAAGATCACGTGACCCACTTCAAAATAAAATATGCCATCCATCTTTTTTTCTCAATGTAAAAATTGTGATTTTTGAAGTTCTTTTAAATTTATATTTAGTGTTGCATCCGTCCTAAAACAGCTTTATTTTTGCGTATTTTCTGTGCATCTATATTCTGTGTCAACACAATTACTACATTTTTGAGTTTAAATGATCATCAAACTTTGATTATTTCTACAACGAAGCCTAATTTTACTGGTTGCAGAATGTAAATAAGTGGTTGTAAGATGAGTTGTATAAGAGTTGCTGAATTTTTTTCACGCAAAATTATTTTATGCTGGAGTCTGGAATAAAAGCGTATGAATGAAATATTCATTGCTTTTGCATAGAGAACCAGACAATTTCGATGACGTCATTTGAATAAAGTTCATTCTTTTCGATGAAGTTTTAAGTTTTCAAATATAATAAATTATTGTAGTGATGTGATAATTCAACATGAATCAGCGCTGAATGTATCTCATTTTAGTGATGTTTAAATAAAATTGCTTTCCAGTTGGAAAGTGTTTCATAAATAGTGCTTTATGCATGGTTGATATTTCTTGTTGATTTTGTCCCCGTATTAAATACCGTACATATATATATATATATGCTTCTTTGAAGCGTATGTTTCACTATCTGCAGCAAACTCGGCTGTGTTCTTAGTTTGAAGACAGCCCCAGTGATTGCTAAATAATTATTTGAGAAGCACTATACAGCATTCTTACTGCGCAAGTGGTATGAGAACGGTTAATGGGAATGTTTTATTCGTGATTTTCTAGTTCTGTTGTTTATAAATAAAATGTGATTTTCTTTTCATGACGAGGTGAGGTGTCAAATAACCAGTAAATTTATTTCTTAGAAGCAATTTAAATAATCACCTTTGTTGTGGCATTCAACAAAAATTTGTTTAAAAAATTGTGTGAGGCGGAGAAATATTGTCTCTAAAAATCGGAGAGTTACTGTCAATCGTATATGCTGACGTCTTGCATTAAAATTCAAAATAGCAGGTCAAATAACAGGTTAAAAAGGTATCGGGTAAAACAGACTAAAGGTAACATGTAAAAGAGATTTAAAAATAACAGGTTAAAAAGTCAACGTACGAGGTCGATATTCTGCTAGTAAGGTTCACGAAGAATCGAACTTGGTAATATTTTATGGATTTTGGTAGGAAAGGAGTTTTTTTTATATGTTATATATCTAGAGTGAATGCATAAATTACAAATATACACAGACGCCAAAGTAGATTTGTGTTCTAAAGTGTCTTAAATATTTATGTCCTTTGAAAACTATTTTTCCACTTTTACTTTTCAATAATATATATTACCATTTATTGTAGAGGAAGTAAAATTAATTTTTAAAGGTTTATTATACATGAATGGAATCGCCTATATAAATGTAAATTTTAAATTTGATGGATTAGCATTATTTATTTATTTATTGCTCAAGCTGTCTAGCTCACCGAGAGGATGTAGAGCAGTTACAACCGACGATCGGGAAAAACATAGAAAACGTAGAATTGAGCAATGCACGTTTTTAAATCGAATATGCAACATTAATAAAATCGAATATGCAACATTAATAAAATCGAATATGTAGGATGATTTTTATTTGAAAAAGTGATGAAATATTCTTAAGGCATCCTCGGACCTCGGGTCATCAATGTCCCAAAATTAGATGAAGTGTACGATGTTAAAATTGTGTAATGCGGATGTATCGTAATCACGTGGTATATTTTGCTTCTGTCATTTATTCCTTCTAATGTTGAATTAGGGGCTATACATATACATGATGTCGGTGAGATTGAGTGATGAATCTAATGAGTTGGTTGGGGAAACCAATCCACTCATTAGTTTCCCCAATCTCGAGCTTTTCGTCTATTTTCCAATACCCAGCTTTTTTTTCTTATTGACGAAGTTACATGGTAAAAATGATTATATTCTTAACACTGACATACTTCATCTACTTTTGATGCATCGGTATCCTGTGTAACTCCGAACGTCATTGCATTGATCACTGATCCCCACAGGTGACATAAAGATAATAATTTATAACAATTATGTATACAGATAACATATCTAATTATCCTCGAATTATCAGACTAGTTTGATCAAAAGGATCAAGCAGATTCCTTGATGAAATGCACGCATGCTTCTTGTAATGTATTCTGTTTATGCCTTTGGATCAATTGGGTAGAAGAAAAAATATCTAACGACGAATTTTCTAGAAAGTTATTATTGTTAAATTGATTGATTAAACAGAAATAATAAAACTTAGTATTTATAATCTCTGATTTGTCCCAGTTTTTGAAGGTCAGGTCAATATCGAAGAATTCTACGTTGGGTTAATGAAGAAAAATGTTTTGGTTGTGCTCCCATTTGCATCGTTTCGCTCTCGTAAACGTTCATCGGCGCCGAATAGAATTAAACTAGTCTGGATCAAAAAAAGTTCCTATATATTGCAGTTTTTTCAAGTCTCTTTGGTGACTGACAAAATCAATCGTACTAAGCAACTGTTCTCAACTTTATTCAAGATCAAACTGTGTATGAGATTTATAAGACCATGTTCAATTTTTTGGCTTGTTCTACAATATTCTACGTTTTGAATAATTTTAGTCTTCTGAGTCCCCGTTTTTTATCACGGCTAGGTGAGATTAATAATTATTTTAAAATGTAATTTGAGCTATTTTCTACTACCAACAGTCCATTGTTGCTAATTTCATACGAGTGGAACTAGTGACAGAAACCTGGTGGTATCTCTAAACATAATAAGGGCATGTTAAATTGTTATTTTATATTGTTCAGAATTCACCCAATGCATACATTTATATCAATTATGATGAATAACACCTTATATTTTAAACACAGTTCGTTGAATATACGTCGGTATCAGCAAAAACGTCATATCGGGAGCTCATTCATCTTATACTCTTCTCCCTATCAAATTGCCAGCCCAAGCCAACCCGGCCACCTTTCGATGATTAATGAATGACAGATCGCGTTCAGCATAAAATCCGACGTCGGTGTCCCACAACACGCGTGGTTCAACCATCCGACGGGTAACATCCACCCAAGCGTGGACAATGATCGCCACAGGATGTTAGCTGGAAACCCTTCTCCGCCTTGTAAGCCCTTCTTCTATCTGATAAAAACTGGAGAATAAGAGGAAGACACGGTATTGGGGATAATCATTTAAAAATAATCCCTGACCATGTACCGTCTACATGCAGAAGTTCTCATAATGGTAATGGGCATGATTTATGATTTTGAACGGAGCTCAATGGAGCATGTATTTACATTGTTGTAAGTGGTCGGTAGATCTGTTGTATGTCCTCCGCTTATTATCAAACATGAATTGAAGAGGGGTCTTCCGACAACAAATACGTGAACGAATTTCGAATTGTTTTCCATCTACTTCCTGGGGAGGACTCTTTGGAAGGATCTTTGTCAAAACCAAAAAATATAAAACACGTAACCCTGAAGACATGGAATGAAAAATCGAATCATAATGACTTTTGCAGGATAATGAGAGTTTATATTGTGATAAGTATCTTCTAATGCAAGTTTCAAAAGAACAACCATGTATCCTTTACACACGACTTACATACGTGATTGATGTAATGGTGTGCTCTCACGAAGTCTGGAAAGCATAAGTCTTAGTTACAGATCTTTATCAATATGAATGTCTAAAAGTAAAAGGCGCTAAGGGTCTGTTCTTCTTTAGAAATGTCCAAACTATCTTAAACACTACTCGGGAGATAGTTGAATTCATTTACTGTGACTCTATTAACTGCTTCGTGAGACATAGAAAGTAGATAATCAAGGAACCAGATATATAATACCAGAGTTTTCGAGGTGAAAATTATCTAATTAAAGTATGTTCTGGGACAATCCACGGGAACCTAACAAACTCAATTTAAGGACACGAAATTTTACCACCGAATTCAGCGATGCCAATCGCGATATTTTTAAACTAATTTCCTCTGACAATGATTGGGTTCAGGTAGAATGTTTTGGACATCCAATAATGGCTGCTAGCTTTAAAGCAGACGAGGGGAACAATTTTACAGCTTGAAATTAAAAAAAGGCTTTGGATTAAATGCATATTTTTCGCAGAATGAATTTAAAATTTAATAAATATTATATATTTGCGCCATTGCCATTGTATCAAGGATATAAAATTCGTTTGAGAACTGATTATATACATAGATAGAAATATAGAAATACTGTATTATTAACTTTTCCACTTCTTATAATGAGTGGCACCCAATGGAAAACTGTGCTGAAACACTGAAGTTATGATATATCAAGAAGTTGTGCGATATCATACAGTTGTGTGATATCCTGAAGTTGTGCAATACCATGAAGTTGTGTGTATAGTATATGAAGTTGTGCGTATAGTATACAACGCGATTAGCAGCGGCTAGTAGATTATAGGTTAACGTATTTGTTAATAGGGTGGCAATGTAACTGGCGCATGACTTCACCACATCTTAAAAAGTATCGATATTGTGGTTACAATAGCACAAATTAGAATTTTGTTAAAACTAGATCTCGATTAATAAGTTTACTGTCTCGTCATTAGCTTTTAAATGAGCACACTAAATTAAAAAAAAAAATATTTCAATTATTTTGAGAGAACTCACACTCTTTGTGGATTAGTAATGTTTCTAATAACTGTCCATTTTCTAGTTATAAATGCTTAATTAATATTGTTACGACGTATCATCTGAAATTATGGGTGCATTCGCTGGATACAAGTATGAGTTCGAATTTTTGAATAACTAACATTTTATTAAATGCGTAAACCGGAGGAACACTGTGCAACTAATAACACTATAGTTATCGAACAATATCACAGAGCAACGGTCAAATACAATACGTCAAATGCAATACGTGAACAGCAATTCATATACGAAATAGACGACTATATTCCCAAACATTAAAGTATTCACAAGTCACTTTTGCTCGTATCACGCAGTAACTCTTTTAATTGAAATATGATTTGCATTCTGCATATAAACTTTTTGCAGAAAATTCTGGAATAATTGGCGTAACTTGGGAATTTTTTATTCAAACTATAAAATTCGAGTAACATTCAGAATTCACCAAATGTCACCAATTTGACAATATTTTGAAAAATGTGTCAGGCAACGCGGACTTTCAAATAATAAGAATTGTTACCTGCAAATGTAGTTTTACCTTGTGGATAGATAGGCATTACGATATTTTGGTTATTTATAACATTATTTACACATTTGATAATAGCGAGCCTGAGTATGATTCATTTTTATTATTTTTCATACAGAACATGTTAACGGCCTGTATATTATATTCATTGTTAAATGTTACACATATTTAAAATAATTGTTTTAATGATTTTCGGAAAATTAAAACCGTTTGAAAAATTGAGAGCATTCTTCCTTCTGGGACAATCATCCTAAATTTAGTAGGGTTCTTACAGTTCCTTTTTACTGTTACTTTTTACGGTTACTTTTGGGCGGTTACCGAAACGTGCAAAACTTAATTTGAATATCCTAATTTATTGGAAAAATTTTCTTGCCAATAGATTCATAGACATACATAGATTATTGAAAAATGCTTTAAACAGATATTTTCAATATGTACAAATCAATCAAAACTCGACCGCCTTAGTTTCGATCCCACCACATACTTTGCTGTTAAATACAAAATACAAAAACTACATAAAAATACAAATACATAAAAATACAAATACGATCTTTTTTGTATGCTTTTTGAATTTAGATTATTTTCTTTTAATTACAAAATTGATTAATATATATCAAATAAAAATAAAAAACTCTATTATGTAGATAGTCATTGTAAAGCATGATATTGAGAAATCAAAGTTATTATATTTCAAAACTTTTTGCAGAAATGTCTATTGACTGAAACACAAACAGATTGAAAAATATTGTTCAAAATATGCTGAAACATTTTTAGGAAAATCGTTTAAAAAATTTCCATCAGGAGAAAACTTCCACTAAAGTTTTTAAAAGGCACCAAGCGTCATGATCTCGCAGTTTATTATTTCAAGGTAAACACGTCATTAATTTAAACTTTATATGAGATCAATAAATTTTATTGTATTTCAAAATAAATTTCTAAAGAAAATCAGCATAATTGCTATTGTTTATTTTAATAACGTCTCATAAGCAAAGCCCTTTCTTCATTATAGGAGTCATTCTGTTTTCCTTATAAACATGATTACCGTAAATGCCTCTAGTGGGTCTATAAATCCATAATTAGGAGTTGCGTTGAAGGCAATTTTTTCTCAGTTTTTTTTTACTCGCAGTGCTAAATAGACACCTAGCTGAAAAATTTGAAACTATACTATTTTCAGGAAATTGCTTCTGAATATTTTAAAGCGTATTTATATGCTATGAGCTACAACTGGAACTATTTCCCTAAAACTCGTTAAACAAAAACATGGATACATAAGAAATAATAATTATAAGAAATATTTCTAAATTAAGATCTCATCACCTGCTTAGATTTCCTTCATTGATTCCCTTTCAATTCACCTGTCAAAGAAGTTTGCTTAATACTTGTTTTGCCAATTGCTTCAAAACTAATGACTTTCTTTGACATATATGATCTTCATTTCTGTGATAAATGACGTTTGCTTAATCAGCTGCAAAGGCAGTAGAATATGTAAAGTTCTGAGGATAATAAATCTTTGGCTTTATTATTCATATTGATTGAGATTCATAGGAATTAAATGATAAATAGTTTTCTTTAATGATAAAAACAAAACAAAAACACTTTCAGTCACCTGTTTCAACTCAAAATGCGCATTTTTAATGATCCAGTCGATTTTTTTGTCATAAATTGAGAAAAATATTAATATAACTATATAATATTTCATTCGAGATAACATCTGTTTGCATTAGATAAATTAAAACGAGTAAGATTGATTACATTGCCCCCTCTCTCGGAGGGGGCAATGTAATCAATCGGAGGGGATAAAAGGGATAACTGAACCTATTTGAGACTAAGCATGCAAAATGGAACTTTTTGGTTTCTGAAGAGAAAATAATATAAACTAATTATAAATAATAAAATTGAAAAGAATAATAATAAAAAAAAACTGAATAAAAATAATAGAACTGAGAAACTAAAAATAAACTGAGTAAAGAACTGAATAAAAACTAATAAAACTGAGAAAATAAAAACAAAAACTGAGTAAGAACTGAATAAAAATAATAAAATTGAGAAAATAAGAAAACCCGAGTAACTGGAAAAAAAAATAATAAAACTGAGAAAATAAAAAACGGAGTAAGAACAGAATAGAAATAATAAAACTAAGAAAATAAAAGCTGAGTACCTCAATCAAAATAATAAAACTCAGAAAATAAAGAAAATTAAGTAAAAATTGAATAAAAATAATAAAACTGAGAAAATAAAAAAAACTGAAAAAATAAAAAAACGAAGTAAGAATTGCACAAAACTAAGAAAATAAAAAACTGAGTATCTGAATAAAAATAATAAAACTGAGAAAATAAAAAAACTGAGTAAGAACTGAATAAAATAATAAAACTAACTAAAAAATAAGCATCGGGATCCGCAATGACAATTTGCTTATTATTATCCATCAGTTTGCAATCTATATATTTTAATAGTTCTTACTGTGTAGTAAATGCTTTTTTTCTTTCCAAAGTAAGAAACATGTACGTTTGATGCCCTTATTTTTTCTCTCTGTATCTATATAATAATTATCTATTGTATCTTTTGCTCTTTCCACAATCACTTAACCTCCCCTGGTGAACAAAGGTCAAATTTGTAGGTGTCACATTTAAAAGACTCTATAAATAAAATTGAAAATACGCCTATCTGTCTCATAATCACGGATGAACGGCTGTGCTGAATTTCATCAAATTTTAATGGGTGCCTTGGCAGGATCCCATGTAAAATTTAGGCGTATGTCTGTCCTTCTATCTTCTCCTGTCTGTTTTTTTTCACTTTAAGCGTGGTCCAATCGTTATATAAGCCTCCAAACCAGTGGGTTCCAATCGCTATATGAGTTTCCAAATTAACGTGGCTAACCATTTTTGAAGTATTTGCAATACAATAATAAATGAAATTCAAAGTCCAATAAAATGAGTCTATTGTCATTTGTGCCCATATCTTTAAAATTATAGACGCTTTATAAATTTACGAAGTAAAAAATAAGCTTTTTAATCTCAGAGGTTATAAATGAAAGATGTCTCTATTTTTGTATCTAATAAGAAGTCCAAAAAACATAGTCTACAAAGAAGCTATTGTTTAATTATAAAATTGCTGTTATCTATATAAAAGAAATTGCAAGTTATGCTTCTATCTGTTAATTATCTCAGCTCATTAAAAGTTCATCCTAAATTGTGAATTTGAAGTTTTTCTTATATTATATATTCAGTACGAAGAAAGGATATACAGCTAGTTAAATAACAAAACAATTTAATATGGAAGGCTAATAGCCATTGAATCAAACTAAAATATTAAAAGAATTGAAACTACTCGAAATCCATAAAACATAGACTGAATCAATTAAACTATGCATATTTCTCAGTCCCCAGACAACTAATTTCAATACCTGTTGTGTCATTCTAAATGGCATAGGCAAACATGTTGAATATTTAACTGTGAAATATCTTACTCGCATAAAAAATAAAAAGAAACACAGACATGTTTTGCATTTGTGTTTATTTTTCCCAATCCCCTCCCCCCCTCTCTCATCTTATCTTTTTTCCTCTCTTATTTCGTAATGAAAACCTCCCCTTCCCACATTTGGCTTCTTGACTGTCATATGAGAATCTAGACTGGGGAAGAAGGTGAAAAATATCAGACAAAGAATACGATATTAAGTTTGATGATGATTTATCTTTGAATGGAAACCGCATGGATTTCCCCCACGCCACGACATTTGTAGTGGCGGGATGAGAAGACTCTGGTGAAATGGAAGGGAAATATTCTCGCACCATTTTGTGGGGAGCTGTACATTTAAACTTTTTACTCATAATGGGCTTTTTTTTGTCAGCCATTCAAAATAAAGTTATTTTGTCACAAATATTAGGATTTATATTTTAAATAAAATTATTAAAGGTAGTTAAGTTTTGTAAAATATCTAAGTCGTTATCCCTATCCGGAAAGGGCCTCGAACCCCATGGAAGACTGAAAATTGACCCTAGTTCACTGAGAAGTCGCCAGATGGCGCTATCTGTTTTATAAAATTTGTCCATTCTCCTAAAATATGTCGGGAATGTATGACGCCACCTCTCAAATATTGACAAACCTCATTTCAAAACTGCATGACGTCATGGGTCGAAAGGTTAAAAAGACATTTTGTCATAGGGTCAAGGTTACGCATTACGTCATAGGTCACATTACAAAGACCTCCCCAAAGAATAGGCGGAGATGATCCGTTTCTTCGTCTGCTGGGGCAGTAACAGCATTTACTATCTACTTGTTTAGCCACTTGTTAGTATACTTGTTTAGCTACACAGATATTTCTTATAAACATTCTCTTGTAGGTTTTAGCTGTATCTGGATCTCTAGATTCTCCTGATTTCGATATATCTTTATATTCTCGTAATTAATCACTCCTAGTAACACATATATTATATGTTAGACCCTTAATATGATGGTATGCGCAAAATTATGTAAAATATTCCCTTTTATCTGCTATTCTGAAGCGTTTAGTCTATTATTCCAAGACACAGACCAGTCATGAGCGATTGAGCAGGAGTGGGATGGTCGCATACTTTGCATACTATTAATTAATAATCTCCACAAAGTAACTGGGATCATAAAAGAAATTATTTGGAAGACATTCTCCTTCCACCGGTTCATTTATGCTGGTACTTTTGCAGATATCAGCATCAATGGACGGTTTTGCACTTATTTGCTCGTCAGCCTGAATTAACTGTTATCTGCAGAATGAAACAGTCTATAAGCCACTGTTTTTGCGAACTTCTATGGGAACTGACACTTTCAATCATTTCACGCAACCTACATCAAATTTATTTACAATTTACTCAAGCAACGCAAAGTTCATAATCACATAACCTTATTCACAAAACTCGCTGGTTTTGTGATTATGAAAGACAACACATTTCATTTTCAGAGCTATCTAGTCAAATTAGGTACATTTATTAAAAGTCGCCAAGTTGACAATATTGAGATAAATTTGTCGCCAATTCTGCCGTATTGTTGCTACCTATATTGCCAGATAAACAGAGGTATTGGATTTTCTTATTTAAATTTTCTCTGTTTCCGATATGGAATCAAATTTTTAGTGTGTAATATTATTCTTTTCAATTTAGAAACAATTTTATCTGGATGTTGTTCCTAATTTATTTTTGAGTTATCCAGATAATTTATTTTAAGTAACTTTCACCAATTATTATGTTTTTTAACACTTTACAACAATTATTATGTTTTTTAACACTTTTCAATAAAGTTGAAAAGTGTTTATGACTTTGTTCATTTTGTCTGTCTGTCTGTTCGTTAGCACGATAACTGCCGTAAAAATGACTTAATCAAAATGAAATTTTAGTATGTTGTTCAGACGGTCTGTAGAACCTATGGGAATATAAATGAATAATATTACCCAATTAGTTTTGGATTGAACCCGGGTCGAAAAAATGAAATACATTGAGCCCTATGGGACCTAATTTTTCAAACATTTTTTAAGCGGATTTAAAATTCACAAATTGCTTCGAAAATTTTAGGTAATATTCAAATTCTTTCATAAAATGTATAAAAAAAAATTCAGCGAAATATATTCAGTAGTTTTTTAAATAAAAATTAAAATAATAATTACACCTCTTATATGAAACGATCACGTGACCATGATATGAAACGATCACATGACCCACTTCAAAATGATATATGGCATCCATCTTGTTTCAAAATCGTGATTTTTTTAAGTTCTTTTTAATTCATATTGAGTGTTGTATCCGTCCTAAAACTACTTTATTTTTGCTTAAATTCTGTGCATCTACATACTGAAACAACGCAATGACAATATATTTGAGTTTAAATGCTCATCTAAATTTGATTATTTCTACAACTAAGCCTATTTTTCACCTATGTAAAATGTAAACAGCAAAATATATAGAATGAGTTATATTAGAATTCCTGTATTTTTTTTAACACAAAATAATTTAGTCCATGAAGTCTGCATGGCTGATATGAATGAAATATTGATTGATTTCATAAAGAGAAGGACGATTTTTTTCGATGAAGTTTCAAGCATAGAGTTTAATTTTTTGTAGATCCATGGTCTTAAACAAAATGTTTAAATAAAATAAATTATTATAGTATTGTGATGAATGAAATGAATGGGAGAAAGTTGTGAATGAAATCCTGTTTTTATAGAGAGATCCAGGCGTGTTATTTTTTCTATGACGTCATTTGAATTAATTTCAGTTGTTTTCGATGAAGTTTTCAAATATAATAAATTATCGTAGTATTATGATAATTCTAAAACTATTACCGAGGAATGTATAACATTTCAGAGATGTTTAAACCAGGCAATTTATATTTCAATGCCGTCATTAGAATGAAGTTCATTTTTTTCGATGAAGGTTTAAGTTTTCAAATATAATAAATTAATGCAGTATTGTGATAAGTTTCAAAATATTACCGAGGAATGTATTGCATTTTAGACTTGTTTAAATAAAATTGCATTGAAGTTGGAACGTGTTTCATAATCAATGCTTTAAGCATGATTGATCTTTCTTGTTTTTATTATTTTAAGATAGTTTAGTTTTATGAACTTATGGTTTAACTTTACTTTCGCAACTTATCCATCTAATTTCAGCCAGTATAACAGTTTCTATGGGGCTAGTTATCACATCAATGGTATTAATTAATCTATTAGAAAGTAAGAGTTTTGGCACAACTATTACAATGAAAAAAGATTGGGGGAAAGGATGGAGACTTAACATTAATATTTTGTTATTAATATTAAGAAATTTCTCTAAAATTTCTTCGGGAATATCCATTTTATAGCTCTTCTATTTCTTACCCACCTCAGTATTGGATGTTGCATTCCAGGTAGCATCTGTATACAATGTTGAAATCGCAGTGAAGTCCACTTATAAAGATCGAATGTGGGAGAATATCGGTTATTACGAAGTTTTTCATTTTTGCAATACTGTAAACCATGTTCACTGAATCGGATATCGCAAACAATAAAATGCATATATATCGTTTATTATGAAATTTTCAAAAAGAAAGAGAAGTGAAATAGTTTTCATTGCATTTTAGCCACTGGACAGGGGTCAAAGGTAATTTTTTCCGGGTGGCTGATATTGTCTGCAATAAATTTTGCTGCTTTATAAATTCAGCTTCTCTATAAGTTAAACAGTTCAAAAGTTAGTAACATGTTTTTTTCCGTTTTGAATATTAAATGGAATGTATACTCAACTTTCTTTTACATTTTATTACAAATGTACCCGAATAATCTTGAATAAGAACAGTATCAGAAGAAAAACAAAATCTTTTTATTAGTTTTCGTTTATAAGCTACTTTTTCAAAATGTGAGTAAAAGTTTAAAAAATATATTTTTTCAGGTTGGCAACGAGTCTGTCACACTGATGAATTGGGTGCATTAGGTAGATTTGTCTCTTAACGATATGGAAATTGACATTTACAAAAAAAAATTAAATTGCAATAATTTTTTAATAATATTTGTTAAAAATAATTATTTAAACACACATTGGATTAGTTAGGTTCTGTTTTGTGGTACATATTACACATGCGTAAAATTTGTCTCATGTATGTATGTCACAAAGGAGTTTCTTGAGGTTCTGGAAAGTCTTTTAAGTCCATACCTTGCATCCTCCCATTTTGTTCACCGCAAAAGAAAAAATCGAAAATCAGACATCTTTAGGTCTTGTCCTGTGGTCGATAAAAAAGTGTGCAAAGATTCAGATTTTTAAGTCATCGGCGAGGGCTTCAGCCAGGCCTATAATGACTTTTCACCCGTTTTCCGGCCCTCCCCACAGGAATGAAGGATCTGCTGCGTTATATATTTTTTCGTTCCGGGGATAAAATTTAAAATCAGACTCCATTGGGTGCTGTCCTATGATCGATACTATAAATGTGCAAGGAATCAACGTTTTAAGTCACATGTGATGACATTTGAATGGTCTGTGAAAGCTTTTCGCTCCCCTCGGATTTTTTACGACCCCAGGGAAAATCGAAAATTCGTCTTTGTTAGGTTTTGTCCGCTGGTGGATTTTATACATTTGAAGGGATTCCGACCTTTAGGCCACCAGGATCTTCTGAAGAGTCCAAAAAGATTAAAATATGTTAGCCACTTATTATTATTATATAGATTGCAACAGTATTTGAATCCTAGTTTGAAACTATCATTTTTCATTATAGACAATACTACCACCATTATTGCGAGGATTACCATTGTTCTCCACGTAGGAAATACCTTGTTTCACATACGTCCATACACACAGATGAACGTATACCCGAAAGTGTTTTAAATGCGTTAAGGCGGCTATTAAACGTGCTTCCCTGTCAAAATCTCGAATCAGAAACATTTCGAAAGAAAAATATGAGAATGTAACAAGAAAGATCAATTATGCTTAAGGCATTGATTATGAAACACTTTCCAATTTCAATGCAATTTTATTTAAACATGTCTAAAATGTGCAATACATTCCTCGGTAATATTTTAAAACTTATCACAATACTACATTAATTTATTATATTTGAAAACTTAAAACTTCATCGAAGAAAATGAACTTCATTCAAATGACGGCATTGAATTATAAATTGCCTGGTTTAAACATCTCTAAAATGTGATACATTCCTCGGTAATAATTTTAGAATTATCATAATACTACGATAATTTATTATATTTGAAAACTTCATCGAAAACAACTGAAATTCATTCAAATGACGTCGTAGAAAAAATAACACGCCTGGCTCTCTATAAAAGCAGCATTTCATTCATAAATAATTTCCCATTCATGTCATTCATCACAATACTATAATAATTTATTTTATTTAAAAATTAAGACCATGGAACTACAAGTAATTAAACTGTATGCGTAAAACTTCATCGAAAAAAATCGTCCTTCTCTTTGTAAAATCAATGAATATTTCACATATCAGCTACGCAAACTCCATGGACTAAATGATTTTATGTTAAAGAAATACAGCAATTCTAATACAACTCATTCTACATATTTTGCTGTTTACATTTTACATAGGTGAAAAATAGGCTTCGTTGTAGAAATAATCAAATTTGGATGAGCATTTAAACTCAAATATATAGTAATTGCGTTGTTTCAGTATGTAGATGCACATAATTTAAGCAGAAATAAAGTGGTTTTAGGATGGATACAACACTCAATATGAATTAAAAAGAATTTTAAAAATCACGATTTTGAGACAAGGTGGATGCCATATATCATTTTGAAGGGTCAAGCGATCTTTTTATATCATGGTCACGTGATCGCTTCATATAAGAGGTGTTATTATTATTTTAATTTTTATTTAAAAAACTACTGAATATATTTTGCTGAATTTTTTTATATATTTTATGGAATAATTTGAATATTACCTAAAATTTTCGAAGCAATTTGTGAATTTTAAATCCGCTTAAAAAATGCTTGAAAAATTAGGTCCCATAGGGCTCACTGTATTTCATTTTTTCCACCCGGGTTCAATCCAAAACTAATTGGATGATATTTTTCATTTATATTTCCATAGGTCCTACAGACCGTCTGAACAACATACTAAAATTTCATTTTGATAAAGTCATTTTTACGGCAGTTATCGTGTTAACGGACGGACAGACAGACAGACAGACATAATGAACAAAGTCATAAACACTTTTCAACTTTGTTGTAACGTGTTAAAAATGACAAATTGCAGATTTTATTGTGTATAATTAGCAAGTAATTCTATTCCTTAAACATATTTTGTCTTGGGCCGTTAAAAGCGAATATTGGATACAGTAAGTGAATTTTCCAGCCCAATGTAACTCCGTCACATATGGGCTCTAATATAATTGCTTTTCAGCAGAATGCCTTATCCCCCAAGAATGTTAAAATAAATGCAAATATGACTCCCATTTGTCTCTATTTTTTCCCCATACCTCTTATATCCCTTCTTTTACTTATTATTTCCTAATAAATATTCCCTCTTCCCCCTTCCACATTTGCTTTCTAGGCTGGCATACGCAAGCTTGAAATGGAAGTGGTGAAAAATCATGAGCCTGCGTTATTAAGTTTGATCATATATCTCTGAATGGTAGAACCGCGTGGATCTTAAATTTCTCCCCTCTGCACCCCATCTCCAGGATGGTGAGCTGCAGCATCATTTTGATAGTGGCGAAAAGATCAAAATGCAGTAACACGTATGAATTTTTATCCATGATAAATGTTTTCTCCACCATTCAGAGTGGTTTCTTGTGACACACACACAAAAAGGTGGGAGTGGGTTTCAGTTGTAGAGTGTGTGTTTTTCAACAGGTTATGGATTTGGGCAGAACTTTTTGGGTAGGATTTCCATAATATTTTTCGAAGAAACTAATATTTCCAAATTTTTACTTAAAAACATGGGATATGTTGTTAAAAAACGGGACATGTTAAAAATGAAAAAAACTAAAAATAAATTTATTATACATTGCAATTTAAGCAAAATACTGGTATTAAAATACACTTATTAACTAACAAAAATTTCATTTTAAAAAAGTATTATCAATCATAAATAAAATTAGAAAAATTGTACTTTTAAAACATACACAGTAGTGAAGTTTATTTTTTATATTCATCAAAATAATTATTATGGTCCTGTTCAAAACGTTTTCCCCCCTGACATTTGGACATGGCGTAAGAGAAATATTAAAATGGATCTTTACAATGATTAAAGTTTTCGTTATCTCAATTGTAAGTCTGTATTTTTTTCATCTGTCCCACGGGCATTTTTAAATGAGAAATCACATTCAATAGCTGCATTGGATCCTGGCAATGTCAAATAAATTTTGATTCCCGGCGTCGAATGAGTGAACATTTAACATTATTTTTCACTGATTTAATGTTTCAATTCACTTCATACTTCAACTTTGTTTGTCACAATATCTTTTCACACATATAAGGTAGGGGATTAGGGAGAGTTCAGCGCCACTTCAGAGGCGGTGAATCCCTATACTTTAACATGGGGAACCCTCCGAGGCCAGAAAATGAGTGCATCAACAGAGGCGGTGCTAAAGTCCCATGCTTTAACATAGGGGTTCTCAGAAGTCGGTGTGAGGCAGCACAGTTCCATAAGGTGACGTCACAGAAGAGAGTGGAGTTTATGACGTATATTGTTTTTTTCCTTTTTTTTTTTTTGTTTTTAGTAACAAAATTTCGTAAATACAAGTTTTTTTTTTCCTATATTTTTTCGCAAATGTAAGTTTTCTACTTTTGTATTTTTTTTAAAAAATGTGGTAATGGCAAAAATTAACATTTTGTTAAAATGTTCCAAAACCGTAAAAAAGTAACAAAAAATGTGGTAATGGGCAAAATTAACATTTTGCGTCTTTTTTTTGAAAATGCTAATTTCTCTATGGGAATTAACATGGGTTTTCACAGATTTGTAATTTTTTTTTCAAAAATGTGGTAATGGGAAAAATTAACTTTTTGCACAAAATGTCTCAAAAACGTAAAAAAGTAACAAAAAATGTGGTAATGGGCAAAATTAACATTTTTGCGATTTTTTTCAAAATTCCAATTTCTCTATGGGAATTAACATGGGTTTTCGCACTTTTGTAATTTTTTACAAAAAAATGTGCGTTTTTACAAAAATGTCACTAAAAATGTGGTAATGGGAAAAATTAACTTTTTGCACAAAATGTTACAAAAACGTAAAAAAACAACAAAAATGTGTGTTTTTTACAAAAATGTGATAAAAAAGCGAGTTTTTAAAACAGCAGAATCGCGTGAATTGGGTGTATGAGAGGGGTGTGTTTCCTCAATCTTTTCGGTCTCGGATTTTAATATTTGTAAACAATAGCAGATACTTGTTTTCAACTATCCAAATGCAGTAATGTCTCTTTAATAAATTAGATGCTGTTAGAAAAATATATTATTTTTTTAATTGTGGTCCCACCTCCACCCGGTGTATAGGATACACCGCCACAATTTCTATTTTTTTTCCTTTTTTTTTTTTTTCCTTCTTTCTCTTTTTCCTTTTTTTTATTTTTTTTATTTTAAAGTGTCCGTAGGCATAACTTGTAATGCCGTCCTCGAGTAAATATCTTTTATCATCAATGGGCGACAAAGCCACCTTGTTCTGGCATACAGTGAATAGTTTATGATGGCTACTATCAATTCTAATCTGTTCTTCCATAGTAGGTCTAACACTCAACAAGCATTGTCTATAGTCATTGTGTGTAATTTTCCGTGCAACCACATGTGTAGAAACACCTTTAGCTCTTTTCTTTTCTCCAGCAGCTGATAGAATAGAGTACATTTTAGGTCTAAGTCCTATAAACTCTTGAATGGGGGTTGAATTCAGTTCATCTTTAAAATATCCAATACGCTTTTTATTGTCTTCACTGAAGAGGGGATGATCCTTGGGATAGTCAGAAAAATTATACAGGTGTTTATGCTGGCTCATATCTTCATAAATATCAGCAGTTTGGATTTCATAAGCCAATGAATCAGTATCGGTAAAGAGAAGCGAAGCTTTTTCACCATATTGGCTTTTAATATGTTTATAATGAAACTCATACATCAGGAGTTTAGATAACTCCAAGATAGCAAAGCCAACGTACGCCGGTTCATTAAAATGCAATTCCTTACACGTTCAACACCCACCAGATCTTCGCTAAAAATCCTGATAGCTCTATAAGCTGGAGATGCCACCACCTTCAGGGCCCGCTTTGAAGAATTCACTAGTTCAATATTCACTCGATTTCGAAGATTCTCCATCGTTTTTCCAAACACAGCGTTATTAAGCAATTTAAAAAAGTCTTTCTCAAAATTAGTCTTTGCCTTCTTTCTTTCTTCTGTGTTAAATTGGATGTATTTCTCCAACCAGGGCTTCTGATTAAATTTTAAGGTCTTGTGAATTTTCTCGAGTCTTAAACCTAATGATAGGTATAGCTGAAGGTTACGATAGTGAACAATATAATGTTTCTTGTCATGCAGATTGGGTACCAATTTCGTAGTACTAACAAAATGTCCATGATGTAACTGTTGAACTAGTCGTTCAGCATAGGGGGAGAGCATTTCTCGTTCAATCTTCACCCTTTCAGGGGCTAGAGGGTATTCATTATGATAATCATGTAAGGATTCAGGATACTCCAGATCCACTTCAAATATATATCCCTCTTGGGTATTATCCTTTAGACTCATTATCCAGAATTCATTCAAATTTTCTGTCGATATCCATTCAAAGCCACCATAGGGCAGTGGTTGAGACATGGCCCAACCATATAGGTTATTAGCATCAAGATAGATAATGTGCTTATCAGGCTTAGAAGAATCGTAATTTTCCAAATAACGATTATTAGCCTCGGATCTACGCTGACTTATCATACATATGCCACCGCGGATTCCACGTTCTATAAACAGTAACATATTTTCATCTGTAAGTAGTTCCAGGGTTTGCTCAGTCATTTTCAAAGAGGCCTGCCAAGCCAGTCCAGGGGCGGTCATCATATGGGCGGCATCTAAATCATAGTTCCTCTTGCAAATTTTTCGAAAATTCTCAAATACATCGGCTAACAGTAGCACATCCGTTTTTACATACAGGTCGTGATATTCTCCCAAGTTCTTTATGTTAAAGGTGTTCCATACTGTTTGGGCATGCCGATAATCTTCACTCTTAATATCTTCGCCTTTAATATCATTATGAAATGCAGAAGGGGGAGGGAGCACATTTTCATCAAATTTTTGAAAGGATGTCATATAGCTATAGGGATATACTCCTTTCCTAATAAGAGCATTCTGTTGTACTATATCAGGGAAATGTTCTCTGAGAATATGAAATTCACTCAAGTCTAAATTGGAAACTAGCTTTTCCAGGGAAGCATTCAGAAACTGTAGGCTATCAATAAATTGTAAACAGACACGGGGCCCCTCTTTCTTTGAAATCTTAAAAGATATGTATTTTTCCATATTAGTGGCAATCACATCAATTTTATGGTCTTGCAATTTCCCAAAACTCAGCATAATATGATGAGAGTCATAATTTTTTAAATTATGAAACACTACAGGAATATTAATACTTTGCCTATAGTTAAGATTACAGGCATTATGCAGGGCACCTCTATAGGCTCCAGTCACGTGATTGTGATCACGCACACGATCTGTTTTCAGTTCACGATGGCACACGTTACAATGGGTAGCTCTTTCAAAGTCAACTTCATTCTCTTTAGTCATTCGTAGTGGTTTAACATAACGTAATTTTTCTCCAAGATACTGTTTCTCCATTATCAAGTTGTTAAGAAAATGATTCACAGGGTCAATACCTCGATACACAGTAGCTTGTTTCAAGCATTTTCCATCAGGCCCTATGATAACATAAGCATATCCACAAGGCTCATGAATTGCTAGTCTATGCGTGTAAGATCTAATATTCGAGGGTTTAGTAGTGTCTTCTTTAACGATCAGGGCTTCAAAGTCAGCATAAATGATGAAAGGGATAGAATGCTGATACTGTTTGTTCGTGAATTGGAGATATTTCTGATCTTCCGAGGGCATTTTAATGCGCTGAGGTGCATGTTCTTTACAATATTGAGCATGATCTTGCAAAAGATCGTCTCTGCTGTAACGATGTAAACATCTATAACATATATATTGGGCTCCATTGTGCCTAGTTATATCTCCCAGCAAGCGTGACATATTCCTTATGAGAGTATAGTGTTGCTTATCTTCATCACTAATCAGCAGGAGATTCACACAGTCTTCATCTTCACGTTTGGATATATGCAAAGGAAAAATATCTTCATCTTCGTATCCATATACATTTATTCGTATATTATTCAATTTTTCAATCTGGGGAATCTTCACAACTGAGATAGGGTATTGAATATCTCCAAGTTTAATGTCATTTTCAAAACTTTTATAATGTGACACTCTTTCAGGATGACCTTCACGGGATATATAGTATTTGTGGGCTAATAGGCACCACACCAGGCATTTCTCGTCTTCATTTCGAATATTGAGTAAAGCTTTCTTGGCTGCAAGTTTTGTTGGCAAGGGTATATAGCTAGAAGCTGCAAGAGGCTTATACTTTGCACAGAAAACATCTATCTTTCGCATCTTTTGTAAAGTCCATCCAGATTCTCGACTAACAAATTCTTCGAATAACTTCAATATTTGAGAAAAGGCTTCTTCAACATTGTTGGGAGGGGTATCATCACGAAGTTCTGTCACAACATCTGTTCTAAAATATGAGCTGGATACCTCTTGGCCATTTGCAATGTCACGAATAAATTGCACATCTGCAATAAGATACCACTTAATAGATCTGTATGCATCAAGTTCGTCTTTTAATATCTTCAATAGCTGAGAGCGAATCTCATCAAAACATAGCATAAGATCCCTCTCTACACTTTCAGTGGGTTCCAGAGTGTGTACAGAGAATACATCTAAACCCTTCTTCTTCTTCGCTGCAATCTTGAGGCGCTTATTAGAAGTTGAGGCTAAAGCAGGAGCTTTTCTCTTTTTAGAACCATGTTCAATACGCTGATGGCGCAGGGCATCACTTTTCTTGCTGAATATAAGTTCACAATGCTTGCATTTCACACCATCCTTCAGATGAAGTAACAGGTGGCGCTTCAGGTTATCTCGTCTAGTAAACTGTATGGAGCATTGAGTGCATTCAAACACTTTAACGGGAGAATGCATATTCGCATGTCTAGCCAAGTCTTCCTTACGAACAAATGCACGTTCGCATACTTTACATCGATAAGTCAAGACATCATCGTCAGAATGAACCCTCATATGCCGCACTAAGCTTCGTTTTGCCATGAAGCTCTTCGCGCAAGTAGGACACACCTGTAATAGATAAAAAAATACAAGACTTTAGTATAAACACGCTATTCTCGGGAACAATGCAATACATTTCAGATGTATATATATCATTACAGATGTATATAAAGTAATTGCTAACCCATTATACTATCCCCATTAGAAATAATAAAATTCCTGGATTAAAGAATATATCCATATACAAGACATTTCATGTAAAACCCCAATACATTTCATTAAATTCATAAAAACACTCATTAAAAAAAGTTGTTACGCATCATAAAAATACAAAGTTTAATAAAATGAGAGAATAAAATCACATTAAAACAAGTACTTACATGTCCAATCCTGTTCAAAGAGGGTGCATTACGCATAGGAACGTCAGTAACGGTAGGGATAGTACCTCCGATATTACTTTCTAAGGCAAACATACTCGCAGAAGAACTTGAAACGCGTCTTAACAACACGAAATCCACAGCAGAAATGATAAAATCGCTGCTTAAAGACCACCTACACCCATTCATAAAAAAAATAGTTCTTGGTGTATCCTTCCGCCAAGATGACCCCAAGGTTATTCCTAAAGAGTTCTTCGTGTATCCATCCGCCAAGGGTATGTCAAGGTCACGTGATAGTTATATCACGGTTACCGTTAAACTTGCAACACACGAATGTAATTATGCACACATCCGATAAAAAATAAACAATTCATTCAACATCGCAATCGATTATATCCTTTTTAATAATTGTAATCGATATATTAAATAAATTCACATCTTAAAAAATAATAGATTTTAATAAAATAATGAAAGAAAATCCCTTTACGAGACCCCCTTAAAACCCCCCAATCGTTATGCAATACAGCAACGCGCAAGCATAAAAACCCCGAATAACATACTTCTCTCTCCCCCTCCCTCCCCGAGATACCAACACTCACTTCACCACACGCTAAACGTAACCCATAGCAACCGGAATCCATAATAAAACATTCACCTTCGCCCCCAACCTACATCCAAATACACAGTCATTCAACGTGAAACCCGTATTTTTACAGCAAAAATCACTTTACAGGGATTCATAGAACAAAAAAATCCTAAAAAATCAACAAATTCACCCAGAAACTAGCTAAAACCCTCAAATTACTTATAATTATCATCTACATATGCTATATAACCATTTATAACCTTAAAAAGGTGAGTATGCTAGTAGTAAGAAAAGGAGAGTTCACCAACAAAGGCGGAGCAATGCGGAGCGCGGAGCAAAATGGCGGCCATCTTGGATTTTCGTAATCCTGGACGGGGGTGTAAAAGGGGGAAAACTAAAAAAAAGTGGGGGTAAAAATTTTGGAGAAACTTTTTGTCGGGTGGCAACGATGTCGTAGTCTTGTACGAGGGGTTGAGGGGGAAATAAATTTTTTGGAATGGGATTTTTTTCTAAGTAGGGAAGAAACTTTTTTCCGGTTGGCAACACCTCCGCCTCTGCGACAGTGGCGGTATGGTACCATCAGCGCCCCCTAGCGGCAGAAAGCAGAATTAAAACTGGGGATTTTTCTGGTAGTTGAGATTTTTCTTCTTTTTTTTTTAAATGAATGAAAGGGTGTTAATGAGGATAATGAAATAAAGTAATAAATATCCCTATATGGGTACTAGTAGGGAAATTAGGAATTTTGTGAAAATTAATAAAATATTGAGTTTTTAAAATTTTTTAAAAACTTTTTTAATTTTACCAAAATATAACATAGAGGATACTTTCTGGAAATACCAAAAAATATTTATTTTTTCTTTCCAGAAACTATTTTAGGCGGCATTACTCCAACCACATTCTGGCGAACACCCCTATTCTTACTACTAGCATACTCACCTTTTTAAGGTTATAAATGGTTATATAGCATATGTAGATGATAATTATAAGTAATTTGAGGGTTTTAGCTAGTTTCTGGGTGAATTTGTTGATTTTTTAGGATTTTTTTGTTCTATGAATCCCTGTAAAGTGATTTTTGCTGTAAAAATACGGGTTTCACGTTGAATGACTGTGTATTTGGATGTAGGTTGGGGGCGAAGGTGAATGTTTTATTATGGATTCCGGTTGCTATGGGTTACGTTTAGCGTGTGGTGAAGTGAGTGTTGGTATCTCGGGGAGGGAGGGGGAGAGAGAAGTATGTTATTCGGGGTTTTTATGCTTGCGCGTTGCTGTATTGCATAACGATTGGGGGGTTTTAAGGGGGTCTCGCAAAGGGATTTTCTTTCATTATTTTATTAAAATCTATTATTTTTTAAGATGTGAATTTATTTAATATATCGATTACAATTATTAAAAAGGATATAATCGATTGCGATGTTGAATGAATTGTTTATTTTTTATCGGATGTGTGCATAATTACATTCGTGTGTTGCAAGTTTAACGGTAACCGTGATATAACTATCACGTGACCTTGACATACCCTTGGCGGATGGATACACGAAGAACTCTTTAGGAATAACCTTGGGGTCATCTTGGCGGAAGGATACACCAAGAACTATTTTTTTTATGAATGGGTGTAGGTGGTCTTTAAGCAGCGATTTTATCATTTCTGCTGTGGATTTCGTGTTGTTAAGACGCGTTTCAAGTTCTTCTGCGAGTATGTTTGCCTTAGAAAGTAATATCGGAGGTACTATCCCTACCGTTACTGACGTTCCTATGCGTAATGCACCCTCTTTGAACAGGATTGGACATGTAAGTACTTGTTTTAATGTGATTTTATTCTCTCATTTTATTAAACTTTGTATTTTTATGATGCGTAACAACTTTTTTTAATGAGTGTTTTTATGAATTTAATGAAATGTATTGGGGTTTTACATGAAATGTCTTGTATATGGATATATTCTTTAATCCAGGAATTTTATTATTTCTAATGGGGATAGTATAATGGGTTAGCAATTACTTTATATACATCTGTAATGATATATATACATCTGAAATGTATTGCATTGTTCCCGAGAATAGCGTGTTTATACTAAAGTCTTGTATTTTTTTATCTATTACAGGTGTGTCCTACTTGCGCGAAGAGCTTCATGGCAAAACGAAGCTTAGTGCGGCATATGAGGGTTCATTCTGACGATGATGTCTTGACTTATCGATGTAAAGTATGCGAACGTGCATTTGTTCGTAAGGAAGACTTGGCTAGACATGCGAATATGCATTCTCCCGTTAAAGTGTTTGAATGCACTCAATGCTCCATACAGTTTACTAGACGAGATAACCTGAAGCGCCACCTGTTACTTCATCTGAAGGATGGTGTGAAATGCAAGCATTGTGAACTTATATTCAGCAAGAAAAGTGATGCCCTGCGCCATCAGCGTATTGAACATGGTTCTAAAAAGAGAAAAGCTCCTGCTTTAGCCTCAACTTCTAATAAGCGCCTCAAGATTGCAGCGAAGAAGAAGAAGGGTTTAGATGTATTCTCTGTACACACTCTGGAACCCACTGAAAGTGTAGAGAGGGATCTTATGCTATGTTTTGATGAGATTCGCTCTCAGCTATTGAAGATATTAAAAGACGAACTTGATGCATACAGATCTATTAAGTGGTATCTTATTGCAGATGTGCAATTTATTCGTGACATTGCAAATGGCCAAGAGGTATCCAGCTCATATTTTAGAACAGATGTTGTGACAGAACTTCGTGATGATACCCCTCCCAACAATGTTGAAGAAGCCTTTTCTCAAATATTGAAGTTATTCGAAGAATTTGTTAGTCGAGAATCTGGATGGACTTTACAAAAGATGCGAAAGATAGATGTTTTCTGTGCAAAGTATAAGCCTCTTGCAGCTTCTAGCTATATACCCTTGCCAACAAAACTTGCAGCCAAGAAAGCTTTACTCAATATTCGAAATGAAGACGAGAAATGCCTGGTGTGGTGCCTATTAGCCCACAAATACTATATATCCCGTGAAGGTCATCCTGAAAGAGTGTCACATTATAAAAGTTTTGAAAATGACATTAAACTTGGAGATATTCAATACCCTATCTCAGTTGTGAAGATTCCCCAGATTGAAAAATTGAATAATATACGAATAAATGTATATGGATACGAAGATGAAGATATTTTTCCTTTGCATATATCCAAACGTGAAGATGAAGACTGTGTGAATCTCCTGCTGATTAGTGATGAAGATAAGCAACACTATACTCTCATAAGGAATATGTCACGCTTGCTGGGAGATATAACTAGGCACAATGGAGCCCAATATATATGTTATAGATGTTTACATCGTTACAGCAGAGACGATCTTTTGCAAGATCATGCTCAATATTGTAAAGAACATGCACCTCAGCGCATTAAAATGCCCTCGGAAGATCAGAAATATCTCCAATTCACGAACAAACAGTATCAGCATTCTATCCCTTTCATCATTTATGCTGACTTTGAAGCCCTGATCGTTAAAGAAGACACTACTAAACCCTCGAATATTAGATCTTACACGCATAGACTAGCAATTCATGAGCCTTGTGGATATGCTTATGTTATCATAGGGCCTGATGGAAAATGCTTGAAACAAGCTACTGTGTATCGAGGTATTGACCCTGTGAATCATTTTCTTAACAACTTGATAATGGAGAAACAGTATCTTGGAGAAAAATTACGTTATGTTAAACCACTACGAATGACTAAAGAGAATGAAGTTGACTTTGAAAGAGCTACCCATTGTAACGTGTGCCATCGTGAACTGAAAACAGATCGTGTGCGTGATCACAATCACGTGACTGGAGCCTATAGAGGTGCCCTGCATAATGCCTGTAATCTTAACTATAGGCAAAGTATTAATATTCCTGTAGTGTTTCATAATTTAAAAAATTATGACTCTCATCATATTATGCTGAGTTTTGGGAAATTGCAAGACCATAAAATTGATGTGATTGCCACTAATATGGAAAAATACATATCTTTTAAGATTTCAAAGAAAGAGGGGCCCCGTGTCTGTTTACAATTTATTGATAGCCTACAGTTTCTGAATGCTTCCCTGGAAAAGCTAGTTTCCAATTTAGACTTGAGTGAATTTCATATTCTCAGAGAACATTTCCCTGATATAGTACAACAGAATGCTCTTATTAGGAAAGGAGTATATCCCTATAGCTATATGACATCCTTTCAAAAATTTGATGAAAATGTGCTCCCTCCCCCTTCTGCATTTCATAATGATATTAAAGGCGAAGATATTAAGAGTGAAGATTATCGGCATGCCCAAACAGTATGGAACACCTTTAACATAAAGAACTTGGGAGAATATCACGACCTGTATGTAAAAACGGATGTGCTACTGTTAGCCGATGTATTTGAGAATTTTCGAAAAATTTGCAAGAGGAACTATGATTTAGATGCCGCCCATATGATGACCGCCCCTGGACTGGCTTGGCAGGCCTCTTTGAAAATGACTGAGCAAACCCTGGAACTACTTACAGATGAAAATATGTTACTGTTTATAGAACGTGGAATCCGCGGTGGCATATGTATGATAAGTCAGCGTAGATCCGAGGCTAATAATCGTTATTTGGAAAATTACGATTCTTCTAAGCCTGATAAGCACATTATCTATCTTGATGCTAATAACCTATATGGTTGGGCCATGTCTCAACCACTGCCCTATGGTGGCTTTGAATGGATATCGACAGAAAATTTGAATGAATTCTGGATAATGAGTCTAAAGGATAATACCCAAGAGGGATATATATTTGAAGTGGATCTGGAGTATCCTGAATCCTTACATGATTATCATAATGAATACCCTCTAGCCCCTGAAAGGGTGAAGATTGAACGAGAAATGCTCTCCCCCTATGCTGAACGACTAGTTCAACAGTTACATCATGGACATTTTGTTAGTACTACGAAATTGGTACCCAATCTGCATGACAAGAAACATTATATTGTTCACTATCGTAACCTTCAGCTATACCTATCATTAGGTTTAAGACTCGAGAAAATTCACAAGACCTTAAAATTTAATCAGAAGCCCTGGTTGGAGAAATACATCCAATTTAACACAGAAGAAAGAAAGAAGGCAAAGACTAATTTTGAGAAAGACTTTTTTAAATTGCTTAATAACGCTGTGTTTGGAAAAACGATGGAGAATCTTCGAAATCGAGTGAATATTGAACTAGTGAATTCTTCAAAGCGGGCCCTGAAGGTGGTGGCATCTCCAGCTTATAGAGCTATCAGGATTTTTAGCGAAGATCTGGTGGGTGTTGAACGTGTAAGGAATTGCATTTTAATGAACCGGCCTATATACGTTGGCTTTGCTATCTTGGAGTTATCTAAACTCCTGATGTATGAGTTTCATTATAAACATATTAAAAGCCAATATGGTGAAAAAGCTTCGCTTCTCTTTACCGATACTGATTCATTGGCTTATGAAATCCAAACTGCTGATATTTATGAAGATATGAGCCAGCATAAACACCTGTATGATTTTTCTGACTATCCCAAGGATCATCCCCTCTTCAGTGAAGACAATAAAAAGCGTATTGGATATTTTAAAGATGAACTGAATTCAACCCCCATTCAAGAGTTTATAGGACTTAGACCTAAAATGTACTCTATTCTATCAGCTGCTGGAGAAAAGAAAAGAGCTAAAGGTGTTTCTACACATGTGGTTGCACGGAAAATTACACACAATGACTATAGACAATGCTTGTTGAGTGTTAGACCTACTATGGAAGAACAGATTAGAATTGATAGTAGCCATCATAAACTATTCACTGTATGCCAGAACAAGGTGGCTTTGTCGCCCATTGATGATAAAAGATATTTACTCGAGGACGGCATTACAAGTTATGCCTACGGACACTTTAAAATAAAAAAAATAAAAAAAAGGAAAAAGAGAAAGAAGGAAAAAAAAAAAAAGGAAAAAAGAAAAAAAAATAGAAATTGTGGCGGTGTATCCTATACACCGGGTGGAGGTGGGACCACAATTAAAAAAATAATATATTTTTCTAACAGCATCTAATTTATTAAAGAGACATTACTGCATTTGGATAGTTGAAAACAAGTATCTGCTATTGTTTACAAATATTAAAATCCGAGACCGAAAGGATTGAGGAAACACACCCCTCTCATACACCCAATTCACGCGATTCTGCTGTTTTAAAAACTCGCTTTTTTATCACATTTTTGTTGTTTTTTTACGTTTTTGTAACATTTTGTGCAAAAAGTTAATTTTTCCCATTACCACATTTTTAGTGACATTTTTGTAAAAACGCACATTTTTTTGTAAAAAATTACAAAAGTGCGAAAACCCATGTTAATTCCCATAGAGAAATTGGAATTTTGAAAAAAATCGCAAAAATGTTAATTTTGCCCATTACCACATTTTTTGTTACTTTTTTACGTTTTTGAGACATTTTGTGCAAAAAGTTAATTTTTCCCATTACCACATTTTTGAAAAAAAAATTACAAATCTGTGAAAACCCATGTTAATTCCCATAGAGAAATTAGCATTTTCAAAAAAAAGACGCAAAATGTTAATTTTGCCCATTACCACATTTTTTGTTACTTTTTTACGGTTTTGGAACATTTTAACAAAATGTTAATTTTTGCCATTACCACATTTTTTAAAAAAAATACAAAAGTAGAAAACTTACATTTGCGAAAAAATATAGGAAAAAAAAAACTTGTATTTACGAAATTTTGTTACTAAAAACAAAAAAAAAAAAAAAGGAAAAAAACAATATACGTCATAAACTCCACTCTCTTCTGTGACGTCACCTTATGGAACTGTGCTGCCTCACACCGACTTCTGAGAACCCCTATGTTAAAGCATGGGACTTTAGCACCGCCTCTGTTGATGCACTCATTTTCTGGCCTCGGAGGGTTCCCCATGTTAAAGTATAGGGATTCACCGCCTCTGAAGTGGCGCTGAACTCTCCCTAATCCCCTACTCATATAAACTCATCAAATAAGTCCTCCGTTACATATAGATTTTGTTTTTCAGGAAGGACGCTTAAAAAGCGGGATATTTGGATTAAATTCAGCACACCAGGACATTTTACCAAAAATGGGGACTGTCCCGGGAAAAACGAAACGAATGGGAACCCTAGTGTATTGGGGATTTAAATTCTCAAACTGAGTTTAGTTGCGAGCTTCGCAACATGCCCACTAGGCCCGAGCTGGTATAGGGTGGAGGATTTTAATGGATGTGAAAATTTCAAGTGTTCACGTGGGAAGTTTTCAATAATAAGGACAAAAGCATCTTTAGGCTGAATTTAAAAATTTAAGAAGTAAAATTAGAATGAAATAAAAAGCGTCAAATACTTCGTATGGCAAAATGTTATTAAATACTTCATTGCTGGAAAATTTTAAATTAGAATTTCATATCCTATTATATTACCAAAATGCTGTAAAGATCTCAATGCATCGACCGCGGATCTTTGAATTGGCCAACCAGTGCTCTGAACGTTGAGCTACTGGGAGAAAATTCCAACTTTTTCTTGTCGAATAGGACCCTATAATCTCCTCTTTCTGAAGACGAGCAACTGATGTGGTCATGATGTTGAAACGGGCGCCATCATTCAAGGGTTCACTAAATATTTGTAACTGAGATTTAACTCGTCTTTCACCATCCTTGTATCTAACCTGCAAAATTTATTCGTTGTTGTAAAGATTGTACTGGCGAGGATCGAACCCCGGATATTTGAACTGGTTAGCTCATGCTCTAGCCAAGAAGTCCGCAATCTTTTACCAGTCGTGAACATTCGCATGCATCGAAAATATTTGTCGGGCACTCGATAAAAATATATTATATATACACATATTTACGTATGAATATATACAAACATACATGCTTGTATGCATAGATACATATATGCATACTTATAATTTGAATGATTTCAATTAGCATAACCGAACGTGATCTGAAAAAAAAAAGCGGTTTGTCTTTTTTAGACGTTTTCAAAACAGTTCAAAATATTAAAATATCGAAATTAGAACCATCCTTTCAAAATTATTCAAAATATCAAAATTATAACCACCATATTTAAAAAACTTATTGACTGATCCGAAATACAATTATATATTGCTGCGACGTATTCTCTGGAATCGTGAGTATAAGAATGATACAAGAATGAGTCAAAATTTCTGGATCATTAACATGTTTATTCACAAGCACAGCGTAAACAGGAACAATATACAGTATAACAACTCTTAAATGGTCCACTAATTTCACAAAATAACCGATATTATTCTCAAAACATTGACTAAAGTCATTTCACAAAACAGCAGCTATTATTATCAAAACATAGACAAAAATCACAGTTTAATGTAGCTTGTATCACGTCAACTGCTCTTCGATTGAGTAACGATTCCTTTTATATACTCCCCATAGAAATTTCTGGAAATTTCTCATATCTCGAAGAATAATGGTTATTTTGAGGTTCTTCTCGAACCTTCGGAAATGTATCCAAATTGGCGACCTTTGGCGAGTGGCAACTCTAGACTCACGTCACGGAAAAATATATCTGTACGGATGTTTCCTCAGTCTGGTCTTTAAAAAAGACAAAAGACTCTAGAAGAAAGGGGATATTACACGGTTGCAACAATATCTTTGTAGAGCTTTCAAAAGGCTAAAAATTACTCGGTAACTGTTTATAGCTAGAACTTTTAATTTCGCTTCGATTTCAGCCGCATATTATGACCATAAACATCGCATCAAAATATCAAATCATTTTACTAATTTGTTTCTCGGTATATAAGCTAAACTCATACAATATCTCTGGCGAGATTCTGGTGTATCTATGAACTTACCTGGCACATAAATATGTAGCTGCTTGAATTTCATACTTTCCATTCCTTCTCTTCAAACTTCATCAATATTTTGAACCCCCCAAGTTCACTTCGCTTCCGAATTTATTTTTAAAAAATCTGATGTGGGCAACACATGACTTTCCTTATATAATGTAATGAATTTACTACTTTTACAGTAAAAAAAAAATAGGTTTTTCTTATAGTAGATACTAATATTCTTTCCAAGATATTGAATTTTCGACAATTAGTCGTCATTTTCATTGATTTAGCGACATTTTTATCCATTTGGCGAGATTTTCGTTAATTTAGCAACATTTCAAAAAGTCGCCAAGTTGGCGACATTCCGCCAAATTCGTCGCTAAAATCTCGCCAAGCGTTATGGAGGAAGAAATAAGTTATTCTTACAGCAGATAAATGACTATTGGCGTTCAAATACAAAAGTATCACTTAAAGTTTTTTTTTTCATGAATGGAACGAGATAGATCCACGAGAATGATGTCACCCAATTTATCGTATGGTATTACATATGAAAAGTGAACATGTTTTTCAATAGGGAATATATTTTTTTTATTTTATATGATTTTTTGATAATTTTTTTGAAAAATGTACTATATCTCGAGAACGGTTCATGTTAGTACTCTAAAATTTATGCCAATCGTTTTCTAATGAAAAATTACATAAGAAATGTCTATTTGCGTAAATTTATTAGTGGTTTTGATTTTTTGACGATTTTTCCAAAATTACATTCGAAAATTTATGGGGGGTTCTGAACATTCGATTGCGTATAAAAACAATAGGCTTCCAGTGTTTACGGATTGTGATTTTTGTGCCAAATTTCGTTCGAATCGGTCCATTCGTTCGTCAATTATCGTCTCCACAGACTCACTGACACACACACACAGACATCACTTCAAAAATGTTTGATTCGTGATCAGGGATGCTTGAAACATGCTCTCCCGTCGAAAACTCGAATTCGAATTTTCGACCCCGTCACAATACCTTCCTTATACATTATGTATATAAGGAAAGTAAAAAGACAAAACATCTCGTGCTTGTAGACCAATGTTTTACCAAGGAGGATATTTATCGATCTGTAATGTTCAGGAACATATTTAATGAATTCATTAATGAAAACATGTAATTTGTCTGTTTCATACACGAAAAATGTTATACAAAAATAATAAATATTTAAATCTGAGACACCTACTATGCAAGTAGATTATGATACATACGTAGATTTTGATCGATATTCACTATAAAAATAGTGAGTAACTCTGTTACTCGTTATAGATTGATATGAAACATTGTTCCATTTCCGAATTTCAACTGGAAAAAGGTTGATATGTGTTGCGTGTGAGGATGATATGTGGTATCTAATGAAAGTTTTCGACATTTTCTGGCATTTTTTTTTTATTTCTATTTATTTATTTATTTTTAGATTATACAGTTTCTATAGAATAATAGAATTCCGTTTAATTTGTCAGAATGAGCCAGAAACAACGAAGTTATTGACAGTAAAACTTTTGATGTAATGTTTGCAGACCCCCCCCCCCCCCCCGGACGAGCATGCGGTTGGCGCAAGCGATAAGCGCATACTGTCGTGCAGCACAGATTTCGCAGATCTAAAATTTATTCCCCCTTTTTTTAACACTTTTCTACCAGAATTGTTTTATAGTACAGCTTAAAGGATATGGAGCGAAATAGCCCATTGGTGTAGGCACAGGGATTGCACTCGGAGAATCCAGTGATAATAGGAGTATATCAGTGATAATATTTTTTTTATGAAAGTTTGGTTATACACTGCCCTCGAAAAGTTATGTGAATTGAACCCAAACACAATGGGTGAATGTTCTCTTCACAGCCGAATCAAGATTTGCCCTGTATACGACCAGTAGGCGTGTGCAAGTTTGGACAGGACAAGGAACACGTAACAAGTCCATTAACATCTTTGAACACCATGTTCTCTGTCCTGGTAGTGTGGTAGATTTCATTTTGTAGCAATTTAGGGTTAAATGATTTGCTTCATTGAGTTTTTCTCTGTGAAATTGTAAAACTTCGTGAATTATGCACTGCTTAATTTGTTCAGTGTATATATCTCCGCTAATAATTGTAGAGGTGGCTTTGTACTTTACATTTGCATAGGAGGCCATTAGGCAAACGTAACGGTGGTTCTGCTTTCTATAAGAAATAAAACAAATTGAAAATCCTGACAAATATGTTCAATTATAGAAAATAAACATTATTTAGGAAATACCTAAAGATTTAATTGTGAATAGCCAGGAACTGTATCAATTGTGCATATGGCCAAGCTCACATTTGTCCATTACCATATTTAGCATTCGGAGTTCGTTTGCGGCATTGAAATAGTGTCTGTTTGCAATAAATATAAAAGAAGAGGGTGTTAAATTTTTAACCGGATGGTTTTATTCCAAATCACTATTTCCAAAGGTGCTAAAATGATCAAGGAAAAGTATTGAAATTGAAATATTTTTTTCTGTATGGATTTCATACTCGCACTAATTCTACTATTTTAAGTCAAAATTCCAAAATGGCAGCCATTTAGACAGCCTTTAGTTAAAACAGGTAACATTATTCTATTTCCCCTCAAAGTATGAGATTGCGAAAAATTAAAACTGAAACATTTTTTTTTATCGTCGATATATACCGATAAAATTTTAAAATAATATTTTATATAATAAATAATTTCGTATGATCAAGTTGTGATATGAAATTTACAAGTGCAATCCAAAAAGCTGTGCCAAAATAAGTCGCAGTAAATTAAAATGAATAATACAAATTACTGTGGTCTGCCTATTCTCTTCAGACTCAGACAAGTTTAAAATCAAGGGTAACGTGTCACCCAAGTTTAAAATCATGGAAATTTCTTTATTTTTTGAAAAGAGAAAACTAAGCATCAAAGTTCTGCAGAACACAATTTCAATTCGATATGATTCCCCAACCCAGGTTCATCTTACGATTTAGGGTACCCAGTTCCATATGTTGAGTATCTTGGATACTCAACATAGGGTAATCAGGATACTCAACAATTTGATATGTTGAGTATCCTTAATGCTCCAACTTTGATGACGAAAAATTCTTTAAAAATGGCTGATATCTCACCAAACTTGAAAAAATAAAGAATTGTAAATAAATAATTGTGCTTCAGCTTTACAGAAAGTGTCAATCTTAAAAATGATTGATATAAAATTAACTTTACAAAAAGTGTCAGCCATAAAAATGATCGAGATGAAAAGCTATCGCCGAGTTTTTTTAAACTCCATGAGTGAAAAGAAAGAGAAGACAACTTATTGGATGTATTTTGTAATAAATTTCGCAAATTTACTTAATGATGATATATAGAGATGCAATATATATGCAGTTCAAGTTAATTCATCCCAGCTTTTATTAATATTATTATTAAATTTATCTATCCCACTCCGTTTACTTATTTCAAGTTCATTGCAGAAAGCTTTAAAACAAAGAGTTATATTTGTCACGTTTATTACGATACCAGCCATTTCACGCGCGCTTCGTGCATTCTGAATGACTAGTGGTCACCAAATGTGACACCAATACTCTTAAGAAAAGTTTTGAGTATTAAAAACAGTTTCAACTTCAAGGATAGAAATGGAAAGACGCATATTTCTGTACGCCAAAGTGGTGTACGTTTTTTGAAAAATCCCCTTTATACCGTTATTCCTAATTGAATTTTTTGAAATTTTCCATTTTTTTTCGTTGCTTTGGAAGCGGAAACGGATCGAATGAGACAAAAACCGAGATTCTGACTCGAGTGGAAGTGCCCGATCATTTTGAAAAGTGATTGTAATTTTTTTAATTATTCCTTTGCTCTTCACTCTTAATTCGAACTTTCGAATAATTTTGTTTGTTTGAGGCTGAAATAGATTGAGTGAGACCAAAACTAAAATTCCAGTTAGACTAGAAGGGTTCGATAATTAAGCAAAGTAATTTTTTTTTTAATACTAGCTGTTCTATAGAGACAAATATTCAATTTAGTTTCTAGATCACTGATTTCAAGCTCTACTGCTACATTTAAAAAGCAAGCCGACGCAACAGAGTCTGAAGCTAACTCTTTATCCTTGGAGTGAATCCCCATATAAAAAAAAAAAAAAAAAAAATCATTTGTCTTTATTTTCTCCCCATACTTTTCTTTTTTCTCCCCATATATGCTTCATTTCTTCCCTATTATTCTCTAAAAATATCTTCCTCTCAGATTTACTTTTTATTCTGATATGAGAGTCTAGACAGAGGAAAAATGCAAAAAATTAAACAGCGTGCATTATGATGATGTATCTATGGATGAAAGGCGCATCTTGGAATTCCCCCCCCCCCTTTACGTGATGTCCATTTTCAATGAAGGAGATAAAAAAAAAACAGAACGGCAAGAATAAATTCTTTAAATAGTTTTAAAAAATGTATAACTCACAGTTCTTAAAATTACTTGAGTGCTTGTAACTAATCCTACTTGTCAGCAACTAGGTCCTAAGACTAAACTTTATAATAAAAATCGAGAAATTGCAGGTTCCGTCTGTTCGAAAACTCCAGGTACTCCATGGTAGAAGTCTGGCGTTTGCCAAACTGGAACTGAGTGGGGATAACAGACACAGGTGGTGTACTATTATTCCCCTGATCCGCAACCTCTCGGACCTATAGATTTATTGTGCCCGTACTCCGCGTAAACGTGGTTTTTTTAGTAGTAAAACTATCCGCGATCAAAAACTATCCGCGTAGACGCGGATAGTTTTTGAGTGACTTCGAAAATCGAACACGAGACCGCCGCGTGCAATCCTTTTGCCTTAATCACTGGTATATCCTGGCCTTACTAGAACATTTGTAATCATTAACGTCTTCTCTAGCATTTTCCTTCGAACTTCCTATACGAAAAAATTTCTTCCTATCAGAAAGAAAAAACAGAGAAAATATTTGAAAAGACAGCGACTAATGTAAAATCCATTCAACGTAATCACGTCACTTTTAGAGCATTTACTTATGGTAATGAAATAAGTTGTGCATAAAATTTTCAAAAAGATATATGAAAAATTCATAATAATAGAAAGATTAAAATGTAAATCCAGTAGATTATTATTCTTTTTTAAAAGCGGAGATTTCGAACTCGTCTGCGTGCAGACATCACACGGATTCTTTGTTCAGCGTTCTACAGGAAAGCTTATAATGTGATATTTTCAAGAATATCATTTTGGGAGTTAATAGGGGGCTTCACAGGAGAAACTGTGCGCAACAGAATATATACACTTCATTTGCATATCATAAAAATTGGCATACTAGCCATTATATGCGTAGGTAAGGGGGTTGGGGAATTTTCCCTCACTGTCAGAGGCAAAAGTACGTTATTTCTCCTTAGCGTTCAATTGAAAAATGAAATCCAGGACTGCAGTCCTTCCCCATAAGAAATGTGGATTTGAATGAAAAGGTATAATGGTTTTTGCCAGAGTTGGTAGAAAAGCATAGACAACAATGTTTCATTTAATGTTAATATTTTCTTAACCTCAGGTTTTTGCAGGGTTTGGAGGTCTTTTAGAGAGGCATATTCCTCAGAAGTTTATAGAAAATGATAAAATAAAAAAATTGAAATGCTTTAAAACATTTGTATGGACTATATATAAAATAGTCCATATATAAAATAGACTATAGGACTATATATAAAACAGTCCTATAAGATTGGTTTTCAAAATATTAGAAAATGAATAATTGGAGAGAAAAAAAAGAAAAAAGAAGTGTAGAAGGGGGGGGGGGGCGAAAATTATTTGTCAAACATCTTAGATGTAAATACAATGTAGGAAGTTAAAACTGATGTTTGAAAAGGGTAACTACTATTTTTTATTTATAATTGTTCCTGTTTTTAATAAGGTAAAGGAATTTTAAAATCACAATATGATTTATAAAGCATAAGCATGTTATTTATTTTAAATCTTGAGCAACACTAGTATATCTGCTTGCTATATTATAAATATAATATATTCAAGAAAAAAGTTCTTATAATTAAGAAAAACTTCAAAAATAATTATATATAGCCTTTGAATCTAAAATATTTAATACCCAAAATTTATAAATAGAAAAATTTATAAAATATTAGAATTTTGTATGCATCAAATCCAGTTCTATCCCCATTTAGTCAATGGTCTTGTAACCCATTAAAAGGCGCAAACCAAATTTCACGAAAATCGCTTTATTTCATGCTAGCAGTATTCCCGTTCTTTGTACGGAATATATAGTATAAAGAAACTTAAAATTCATATTCATGTGCAAATTCCTATAGTATACTAAATGACATTGTTAATCAAAATGTTCTATTAAAATATTTAATTTAATGCTCCTAAAAAGAAGTTTAAGAAAATTCTGTATAGCTGGAACATATAATCTTCCCGAGCAAATCTGAAGAATAAAACATCCTGGTTCCGTTTGTAAATAAATTTATAAAAAATATGAAGTTGAACCAATGTATGAAAAATAAAAGCGTTAAAATTGTATGGGACCCGTACTACTTATATTCGCGATTATTAGAAGATTACACATACTACAACATATGAGTTTCTAAAATCTTTGCCAAATTGTGTAGAACCCATATTATGGGTCCCATACAATTATATTTCAATTTATTACATTGACGTAATAAATTGAAAATATCATTAATCCCGTAATCTTTAAACCCATAGGCCGTAATTGATTCCAATGTATGCCAATATATGTCAAAATATGTGCCAATATACTTGTACTACTTATATTCTAGTAGATTAGATGATATATCCGTGCATTTGTAGAAGATTACCCGTACTACGTATAATATATGAGTTTCAACAATTTTTGCAAAAATAAAACAATGATGTAATAAGTTGAAAATATCAATAATCCCCGAAAATATCAATAATAATAATGTTTAAATCTAAAGACCGTAATTGATATATTACAGCCAAGAATGAAATATTAGTGAAATGTATTTTATATACATATCTTTATTTAAATTGGAAAATATTTAATAAAAATCCACTTCTGCATAAACACATTGGACTTAAATCCGTTGCTAAGTGACATGATATAATTTTCTTCAAATAAATTGGCGGAAAAAATACCGCCTTCATAATGCTATCTCTATGGAAGGTTTAATTGTTTGTTTTTAATTAATATTTAGACAGTTTCTGGTCTTAGAAACTCGAAAAATGGGCTCGGACATGGATAAATCAAGGTTACTATATCCTAAAATAGGTTGATTTTAGCGATGCGCTCGCTGTCATTGGCTACTGATCGTGACGTCACCATCGAGTAAGTCAGACTCAAGCCCAAGAATCGCGCATTTTAAATATCCCAACTTCTTGTCACACGTCTCTTCCAAAATATTTTGACAAAATTAAAATCTCTATTAGAAATTTCATCACCACCACCAAAATTGGGCCGTTAATTGAGCCTCTATCGCTTCTTTTATTTAAAATAAATTGCTTGTAGTCCAATATTGCCGCAAAAATTATCAATTGAATATAGACTACGAATCAGTGGCGAAGGGTTGCGATATTATAAGTCATCGGTTGAGACAATTAATTCGCCAAAGGCAAATGCGACTGCCTTAAAACTTAGGTTTGCTAACAAACAATTGGAAAAATCCCCCCCCCCCACCAAAAAAAAATATGATTTTTTGAAAAAACAATCAGTTTTCAATATTTGTCAAAACATAACAAAATTGCTTCCAAACCTCAAAATTAATTGGTCTACTACATTGTTTCAGCGTTGTTCTTTTTCTTCAATTAAAAAAGAAAATCAAACCTGGGAATTTCAATACTAAATATTTTATTAATTTCAGGCTCTGAAATTCACCACCAAATTTCTCTATTTACATGTAGACGCTTGCCATTTTTTTTGTTTTTCTGTTTTGGCGATTAGCTGCTGCTTTTGCTGTTTCTGCGATGTTTAAGTGACGCATCCTTATGAACGTACATTCAGTCCATGTTTCTTTGTCGTATTTCATTTGTTTTGGTGATACGCTAGTAATTGTAGAAAGGGCACGTTTCCTCACTTCTTTGGATACACATCTCGTTCTTCTTTCCGATTTCGTGTTTACAATACAATTTTCTTCGAAATTTTTACTTAAAAAATCACAGCTATTATTTGTTGGAGTGCTTGGCCTAGGACTAGAAGTATTCAATTTCTGAGATGGAACAGCAGTGAGGTTGAATCTCCTTGACGGGGGTAATTGTAAAAGTTCAGCTCTTAAATCTCTAGCATAGTCCTCCTCCACAAAATGCTCGGAACATGCACATGCTTTTGAAAAATTCACTTTATCCAATCTTCGGCACTTAATTTACCATTTTTGTCGCATAGATTCATCTTTAGGGAAACTATGAACAATAATTCCCATTCTTTTTGTGTTGCGATTTCTGTTCTTACATGTAGTAACTGCACAATTCGGCATGATGTTGATCAAATTATTAAGTACTAAATAAAAGTAAAATAGCTACACTTGAATGTGTAAAAGAAATCAAACGATGCAAAACAAGATGTAAATTCAAGGTCAATATAAACAACGTAATAAACATGAACGGTGGGAAGAACAGCAAGCAATCAAGAAATTTTGACTGGATGATGACGTCATGCGCAGATTTCGAAAACAGGTGTTGCGTTGCGCATCGCTTTTACAACCCCCCCTGGACAGCCCCGGCCGTCCAAATAGTTGCTCTTAGTCCTCTGGACGAGTCGGACGGTCTGGGTCTTCAATCCCCCCTGGACTAAATGTTAAGTGTGGCTATTTCAAGGCTACACACAAAATTTCATTAAATTCGGTTCAGCCGTTCTCCCGCGATGATGAGCAGACAGACAGACAGACAGATTTTCAATTTTATTTATATAGATAGAGCTATCACTCTGTCTGTGGGAAAAATAAAACATAATATTTCGAGAGCGGATCATGTTAATTCTTAAACAGGGAATACTGTATAGTTCACTTCTTCTAGAGGATAAGAATTTCGCAACAGCAGCTCAGTGGGTACATCCTCAGCTAGCTGTCCTAAGATTCGTGGTTTAAATCTCTGTTTAAACATAATTTTTTTAGAATGAAACACGAAAGCATTAACTCTGCTGGTTATATATAGTGAATCCCTGCCATCTTAAAGAAGTTGAATTTTCTTTTTCCAACGGTCTTACGATGTAGGCAGCGACTTTCAATTTACTGGTGTTATGATGAAAAGGATATCCTGTAAAAAAATAGAGGAATAAGAAAGCCGTACAGATATGGAGTTGCCCTTCGATCTGAAATCTTAAAGAATATAATGCAGTTTAATTGTAATATAGAATAAAATACATTAGTATCTTTATACCGATATAGCATATAACAGACGTTTAAAAAGTTGGAATCACGCTCCCATTGCAGATAATAACATCCATAAACAGGTTTACCGCTTATTATGCACTGATCAACATGGAGCAGATGGTTCTACAATGGCAGCAAGAAAACAATCTATGTGCCTCAATTTCGCAAACTTCTGTGGGAACCTACAAATTTAGTCCTATCTCTTAATCGACTTCAAATTTATTAAAAATTTGGATTAGTCTACTCAAGGCTATGACACCCAAGATCATACTAACAAAACCTGCCTGTTTGAGTGTAATATAGGCTGTGCTGTGGTGACGTGTTCATAATAAGTACAAAACCGATCTATGAATGCTGTTATTTGTAATGATCTCAACTTTGGAAATGTTCCCATTGAAAATGAATTTGGTAGTTGCAGTTTCTTTAGTCTGAGCTAAATTTGGAAGAAATTTTAAATCGTCTACGTGACAGGTTTTCCGGTCCCTATAGATGTTGGCAAAATGGTGGTACATTGCATGTTTTCTAACTGATGTTGCAAATTCGGTTATTTTATGCTCGTGTTAAGCGGGAAACCGGTCCATTGATGCTATTATCGGTAAAGGCAGCACGATTCAGTTGCCTTATTAGCTCGATGGATAGAGCTTTGATTAGCCAGATGGAAAATGGTCATTCAAGTCACTGTTTGAAAATTGCAATTTGGAAAGCATCGAATTTTATACTTAAACTTCCCCTCTTGTTTTTATACAGCAGGAAATATTTTTGAATTATAATATGATGTAGAATGCTAATAGAATTTCCACATAATTAAAATTACGGACAATACCGAGTATATCTGTTCGTATAAGAGATCCCAAGCTTTTCTACTCGCTGGCTGTATTAAATTAAAATTTTCAAATATTTCGCTGGTCGAAATTACTTTTAGAAAAGTAATAACTAAAACTTACCTATGAAACAACAAAAAGAATTATAATAAGACAATGAGATAAATATAAATATTCTCTTCAAAATAAAAAATGATAAACAAAAATTTTTTTTTTTCGAACAGCACTAATGAAGGCATGAAACTTTGCTTCTTTGATAGAGTTTCGGTTAGACAAGTCTCAAAATGTATTTTCCCAATCTATAAAATACCTCTCAAATTGCAGAAATTTAGTGTCTGTAATAAACTTTTAATTATTCTTTTTTTTTAATTCACTTTAGTGCTATATGAAACGAAAAATTAAATTTGATAAAATCTAGAATGTAATAACATTTTTGGTAGATAGAATTTTTTTAGTAAATGTAACTAGATAGGATTTCCCATTGAGAAACAGGATAATTCTCGAAACAATGACAGAAAATGTAAGTATGTATTGTCAATGATGAAAAGTGGTAGATTAAATTACGGTATAAAGAGTAATCAGAAGCATATACTAACACATCAGGCAAATATTTCTAATTTGTTGAATTAACAGATCTGTTGCCAACATAAATACATAACTGAAGAATGTTTACAAACAATTTTTAAAAAATAACTTAGGAATGATGACTGTTACCATAGTTACCACAATGCAATCAAAAACAATAAATAAATTAATTGATGAAACATAATAAAAATAATCCTCTTCTGAATTAAAATATCTCAAGAACGATTAATTGCACACCAATAGAACCAATCAAGAAAGTTTAGAATATTTATTCTTGCCCATGACAGTATAAAATTGAATTTTGTGTGCCTAGCCATTCCCGAATTATAGCTGAAAGAATGTTAGAACAAAAAAATTCTACGATTTATAAATTTTTGAACAAAATTTAAAGATTTTAGATTTTTATCATTATTTATTATTGGTTAAGTCCCATGTGTACGCGAAGTTTCAAGTTTCTATCTTCAGCCGTTCGGGCTATATTATTCGTTGCTTAGTCAGTTAGTCTCACTCAGCTGTATGATGTAGATTAATGTATAAGAGAATTGAGTTGAGTGTCATACTACAGATAGTTTTCATATGTATATCAGACTTTTTTTTTTTTATAAATTACTGCGTTAGTACAGAAATAAGATTTTTTTCTGTTTTGTTGAATTAGTGGTTATACTGATGATTTTTAATTAATTTACCCGTTTAATTTAAAAATATTGAACATATTTTTTAAATTAAATTAAGAATATAGTATGTATAGTACTTTTGTATTATTGCGAGTTTCACTGTTATACATTATAGAATTGTACATTATCAAATGGTGAGTAGTTATAAGAGTTCAATATTATTCGGTATATTATTCGGTATATTTTCATTATAACTACATGCGGTATACCGCATGTAGTTATAATGAAAATATATTTTTTAATACAACAATTTATTTAAGGACTAAATTTTTTAATTTTAGTACATTCTCCTATTGTTCCACCCTTAAAATAAATTTTTCTAGGGAGCCCCTCCTTCAAGGTTGTTGAGCCCCTTTGAATTTCAATCCAGACCCTCTTGAATTTCGTTTCTGGTTAAGTCCCTGCCCTCTGGACTAGTATGTTTTAAAACTGTTTGTGTAATTATCATTTTTACACTATATGAGTGTCTTGACGCAGTTCTTCGATAACACCCGGGTGAACCTTGCGTGAGCAAGGCTGAACTGGCGCTTTTGAATCTGGCAACCCACGTGATACCTAGAAAGTTTCATTAATCAAAGACTCAAACTGTATATTATTGATAGATATCCCTATCTCGTGGAATCTAAGGGAACGAAAATATCAGTAAATTTTAACATATTCTCCTTCTCAGGCTATGCGGTTATTAATTATAAGTTCATTAATAAGAAGTGTGTAGAAAATTGACGTCAAAATGTACCATTAGTTTCAAAGCTTTGAATTAAACAGGTCTTTTACAAAGTTAACGCCATCGAAAGGTTAATAGATGAAAAAGTATTTATAACGCAGATGGTTTAGAGTTACCAAGCATGTGAAAACTGAAAATTAAATTTCTTTTTGTCATCGGAGGCGTGGTAAGTACAGCCCTAATGTGTAAGAACTCTTTGGGTGGTACTACGTTCCTGGAACTTTGAAGTATGAATTGTCAGATTTTTTTTTGGAATGTGGAAGGGTTTTAGATGTTACGGCCCTTGTTGTACAGTGGCAGATAAAAATTTACATCACTTGCGATACAGTTTATTATGCTTTTGCAGTTAAAAATGCATTCTAATTGTTGTCGCAGTGCTTACTTGCATTGTAAGTATCTGGGGCTATGAACTTGGGCAACCATATGTTGTTGCATTTAGGACAGACTGATGTAACGCTATAATAACTTCATCTCGAGATGAATCAACGTAATATTAAGGGCTTTATTTTGCTTCTTTACAGTGCATGATACTATTACTTTAACTTATCACTTCAGTTTGTACCCATATATACCATAAAATACATGTATGGTTCTGCTGATTGAGATTTGCATGATTTTTCATATTTCCATTACTTTTTCGTTTTACATTTTAGGAAGATATTTTATGTAATAATTTATCAACACAGTTTGTACAGTTGTTGTGTTGTTGTAACAGTTTGCACAGTTTACGGACCACCGTTGCAGAAATTAAATAATAAGCCTCATTTCTTCTCAATTTTTAATCTTGATCTGAAAGCATATGATTGCCAGAAGAACTTGCCAAAACTAACTGAAAACAATAACAGAACTCAAAAGGAAGAAAATACAGATTTAAATTAATTTAATGCCTAAGACAATTGGTTCATTTTAAGAATTTTAAAGCGGTCATGAAGATAGCTTGAAATTTCAATATTTTGTTTACTGTTCCTTAATTATTATTACAAAAATTTCTGTTTATTAACATTTTACAACATAGTTGAAAAGTGTTTATGACTTTGTTCATTCTGTCTGTCTATCTGTATGTTCACACGATAACTGCTGTAAAAATGACTTTATCAAAATGAAACTTTAGTATGTTGTTGAGACCATCTGTGGGACCTAGGAATGTAAATGAATAATATCACCCAATCAGTTTTGGATTGAACCCGGGTTGAAAACATGAAATACATTGAACTCTATGGGACCTAATTTTTCAAACATTTTTTAAGCGAAGTTAAAATTTGCAAATTGCTCTGAAAATTTTAGAAAATATTCAAATTATTCCATAAAATATATATAAAAAAATCAGCAAAATATATTCTATAGAATTTTAAATAAAAATAAAATAATAATGACACCAATATAATATAAAGAGGTCACGTGACCCACTTCAAAATGAAATATGGCATCCATCTTTTTTTCCAGAGTAAAAATCATGATTTTTAAAGTTCTTTTACATTTATATTTAGTGTTGCATTCGTCTTAAAATCGTTTTATTCTTGCGTTTTCTCTGCGCATCTATGTTCTGTGCCAACGCAGTTACAATCCTTTAATTTAAGATTAAATGGTCATCAAACTTTGATTATTTCTACAACGAAATCTAATTTTAATGAATGTAAAATGTAAATAAGTGATTATAAGATGGGTTGTATAAGAATTGCTGAATTTTTTTCACGCCAAATAATTTAACTCTGGAGTCTGCAATAAAAGTGTATGAATGAAATATTCACTACTTTTACATTGAGAGCCTGACGATTCGTCATTTGATGACAAATCGTCTCAAATGACAAATCGTCGTGATTTCGATGACGTCATTTGAATAAAGTTTGAATGAAGTTTTAAGCATGGAATTAGAAAGTATTTTTACCTCCATGGTTTTAATTTCCCAAGTAAAACAAATTATTGTAGTTCCGCGTTAATTAAAACAAGAAAGATCAATCATGCATAAAGCATTGATTATGAAATACTTTCCAACTGAAATGCAATTTTATTTAAACATCTCTAAAATACGGTATATTCAGCGGTGATATTTTTAAAATTATCATAGTACAATAATTGGAAGCTTAAAATTTCATCAAAAAAGGCAATGCTATAAAATCGTTTGCTTCTCTATCTAAGTAAAACCAATGAATATTCCACTCATATCATTTATATTCCAGACGCCAGAGCTAAATAATTTTGCGTTAAAAAATTCAGCAATTCTTATACTACTCATCTTAAAATCGCTTATTTTGTTTACATTTTGCATACGTTAAAATTAGGCTTCGCTGTAGAAATAATCAAAGTTTAGTGATCATTTAAGATATTGCAATTGTGTAAGCACATAATTTAGAAACACAGATAATATGCAAAAATAAAGCGGTTTTAGGACGGATGCAACAATAAATATGAATACAAGAAATATCAATCGTGCATAAAGCATTGGTTATAAAACACTATCCAATTGTAATTTTATTTAAACATCTCTAAAATACGATACATTCAGTGGCGATATTTTTTTAATTATCACAGAACTACAATAATTTATTTTACTTGGAAAATTAAAACCGTGGAGGTAAAAGTACTTTCTAACTCCAAGCTTAAAACTTCATTGAAACTTTATTTAAATGACGTCATCGAAATATAAATCGTCTGGCTCTCTATGTAAAAGCAGTGAGTATTTCATTCATACACTTTTATTCCAGACTCCAGAGTTAAATAATTTTGAGTTAAAAAATTCAGCAATTCTTTTACAACACATCTTACAATCACTTGTTTACATTTTACATTCATTTAAGTTAGGCTTCCTTGTAGAAATACTCAAAGTTTGATGATCATTTAAACTCTGAAATATTGTAACTGCGTTGGCGCAGAATATAGATGCACAGAAAAAAAGCAAAAATAAAGTGGTTTTGGGACGGATGCAACACTAAATATAAATTAAAGATAACTTTAAAAATCCCAATTTTGACAAGAGATGGATGCCATATGTCATTTTGAAGTGGGTCACGTGACTTCTTTAAATGATATGGCTTTCATTATTATTTTAAGTTTTATTTAAAAAACTACCAAACATATTTTGCTGAATTTTTTATATATATTTTGTGGAATAAATTGAATATTTCCTAAAATGTTCGAAGCAATTTGTGAAATTTAACTTCGCTTAAAAAATGTTTGAAAAATTAGATCCCATAGGGTTCTATGTATTTCATTTTTTCAACCCGGGTTCAATCCGAAACAAATTGGGTGATATTATTCATTTACATTCCTATATGTCCCGCAGCCTCTCTGGGACAAGAGAGGGTGAACTGGAACGTTTTCAAAAGAGCACTTTTCGAGCCGCATTTAGCAGTACCCAACATTATGAGCACGGCGGATATTGACTCTGCCACGCACACACTCACAACAGAAATCAGGAGAGCTATTGCATCTGCCACAACACATCGTGAGTCATCAAAAATGCCAACACTTTCCCACCATGTCAAACAGTTAGTTAAACAAAGAAATAGAATGCGTAAGACATGGCAGGCTAACAGAGACCCTACCCTTAAAAGGGAGCTTAATAGACTCACGTGTAAAGTCAGTGAAAAAATTGTCGCAGAAAAGCAGCAACAGTATAAAGAATTAATCGAATCCCTTAGCCAGGAAGACGTATCGCTCTGGCAATTCGCTAAAAGACTCAGAAAACCTCAAATTAAACTCCCGCCACTAATAGATGGCGCTAATATTGCGTACTCAGACGAAGAAAAGGCAGAGGCGCTTGCTAGGCATTACGAAAAGCAATTTGAACCAAACCACGATCTAATGTGTCAGGACACCCTAAGAATGGTTAGACAAACTCTAAACAATTTCAGGAACTCCCCGGTCACGGCTGAGATTAACCCAGCCACCCCGCAAGAAATAGTAGAGATTATCAAAAACCTTAAAAACCGTAAAAGCCCAGGGCACGACAAAATCAGGAATATCGCGGTAAAAAACCTACTCTTAAATATAATATTTTACTTGACCATCTTAATAAATAAAATACTAGAACTAAATTATTTCCCCAAAGAATGGAAGGAAGCGATAATTATAGCGATCCATAAACCTGGTGAGGATGCCTCAATTCCAGCCAACTACAGACCAATCAGTTTGTTGCCGACACTTAGTAAAATTACTGAGAAAATAATTCTTAAGAGACTGAACACGCACCTTAGTGAGAATGACATTATCATTCCGGAGCAGTTTGGATTTCGGCCAAAACACTCCACCACTCATCAATTGCTGAGAGTGGTAGAGTACATTTCTTCTGGTTTTAATAATAAGACACCCACAGCTGCGATTTTTCTTGACATCCAAAAAGCCTTTGATAAAGTGTGGCACTGTGGATTAGCTTACAAATTGATCACTCTAAAAGTCCCTGACGCACTTGTCAAACTTTTAATTTCATACCTAAATAACAGACACTTTCAAGTCAGAGTAAAAAATAACTTATCTACACCCAAGCTCATTAAAAGTAGTGTACCGCAAGGATCCATCCTGGGTCTGACACTCTTTAACATATATCTAAATGACATTCCCAGGACCCCAGACACGGAGCTGGCACTCTATGCAGACGACAGCGCGATACTTGCAAAACACCCTTACGTCTCAGTAATGCACAGACAGCTACAACAACACTTAGACATACTCCAAACATGGCTGGAAAAATGGCGAATAAAATTAAATCCCAATAAATGTCATTGGATTTATTTCTCAAGAAAACGTAAACCTCCGCCGCCTCTGTACATAAACAACCATGCCCTAAAAGCGGAAAAATCTACTAAATACCTAGGTGTAACGATAGATTCCCACCTAACCTGGAAACAGCACGTAACGAACTTAATCAAAAAAGCGTATATGGCCACAGGAGCCTTATACCCAATGATAGGAAACGGAAATCTAAGTTATCAAAATAAACTCCTAATTTATAAATCGGTCATCCGCCCGGGAATGCTGTATGCAGCACCCGTATGGGGATATGCCTGTAAAACTACCATAGACTTATTAGAGACAAGACAAAACAAAACCCTAAGGATTATAAGGAAAGCCCCTAGATACTTAAGAAACTCGGTAATTAGGAAAGACTTCAAAATAAAAACTGTTAGAGCCCAAATCAAAAAGCTAGCGCTTAAATTCTACAAAAATCTGCCATCTGTCCCAAATGAACTATTATTTAATCTGCATGACTATGATCATCGCAAGGCTAAATCTCGTAAGAGACCCCGCTCGGTACTTAACTTTGATATTCGGTACTAGGAACGTCCCACCTTAATCAGTTGATATTAAAGAAAACTCGCGATCTTTGGTTTTCTACAAAATGTTTAAAATCCTAAACTGCTAAAATGCTAGGTTACCCTCAGATCTGCATCAACCCCCCCAAACTGCTTAAACTCTTAATGTGCAACAAACTGCCACACTAGGAGCTAGGACAAATAATAAAAACAGTAAATCAAAAACCTCGAACCTCCAACTATGGACCAATGAAATAATGTCACAGTATGAAGATAAGAACCACACCTAGAGATTGGAGATTAAAGGCGCTTCGCGCCTGGTGCTCTGTTCTGGACGAAACTCTATGAAGGATTGAGAGAGATTGAGATTGAGAGAGGGATTGAGAGAGATTGAGATTGAGAGCGGGATTGAGAGAGATTGAGGTTGAGAGAGATTGATATTGAGAGATTGATATTGAGAGATTGAGATTGAGAGAGAGATTGAGAAAGAGAGATTGAGATAGAGAGATTGTGAGATTGAGACTGAGTGAGAGATATTGAGATTGAGAGAGAGAGATTGAGATTGAGAGAGAGATTGAGATTGAGAGAGAGAGATTGAGATTGAGAGAGAGAGAGAGATTGAGAGAGAGAGAGAGATTGAGAAAGAGATTGAGAGTTAGAAAGAGAGAAAGTTTTTATTATGTAAGATATACTATATCCCATCTATCAAACGCTTGTGGAATAATTTTGCAACCCACAGTGCAAAGCAAATATTTTTTTATTTCAAAATTGACAAGTGATGCAGTTTTTCTGTTCGCCACTGTATAAGCTTGAGTCATGTTATTCGTAAATATCTTAATTCATACCTTTGTACTTACATGTTTATGGTGAAGTTAAATTTCATAATATTAATATACGTTATATCTCAACGCAAACAGCTGAAATACACTTGTCTTGAAATTAAGAGGTAACAATAATATATGCAGTTGTCATTTTTGCTTTTTGTACATTACATAGATAAGTGAACGAACAGTTGTGTGATGGGATGAAAATGTAATGAATGTATATATTGAGCATCTCTGACTTTAATTTAATTTTCGATTAATTTAATTTTTGAACTCAATCCATTGTTGCTATAGAAAAGTTTTAATTTCGAAGTGATAAATACAAGAACTATATATTGCTTTGCGGAATTTCTCACCAAAGTCTATGAGAGTAAATTTTGTGTAAGTTTTACATTGTAAAATAAATTACAAAGAGTAATATATGCACTTTATGTAAAAAGCAATTGTTTCAATTATCTTAATATATCAGTAAAATACATTATCGGTTATAAAAAAAAATCTGTTTATCTGCTGTCTAAAATAATACGAAAATAAAAATACTTGGCATCATCTCAAACAGATATTTAGCTGGTTTTAAAAGCTAAAAAGAGCCGAGCCTTCTTTGTAAGGATAAATATGATAAAGCATCCACTATAACAAATGTCATGAAATATTTGGCAACAAAATAATGGTCATCACGTGATTCAAAAAAGGTAGGCGTTAAAAAGATAAGGGAACAACCCGTTTCAGAAACTAAACGTTTAACGATAAAACCGATGAGTTCATTTTCGAAACCGGTCTTTTTCCGTAATTTGATACTTGTCGATATCTCCTTTAAGGTTGATGCAATTCATCATCTCTTTCCTAGCCATCATGTTGCTTAATTTATTTATATTCCCTTTATGGTTGAGGCAACGCATCATCTTCTTTATGGTATTTTTTCTGATGATGGTAGCTTTTTTTCCGAAAAGGTTTTTTTATTTTTTAAAGATCACACTAAATTTCGTTGTCCTGTATATCCATAATTAATTGCTAAGTTTTTGCAATTTTCTTCTGTATTTTTCACTTTGTTTTATACTTTCTTGATTTTTCTTTTAATTATTATTATTTTTACTTTCCTTATATACATAATGTATAAGGAAAGTATTGTGACGGGGTCGAAAATCCGAATTCGAGTTTTCGACGGGAGAGCACGTTTCAAGCATCCCTGATCACGAATCAAACATTTTTGAAGTGATGTCTGTATGTGTGTGCGTGTGAAAGTATGTGTGTGTGTGTGTGTGTGTGTGTGTGTGTGTGTGTGTGTGTGTGTGTGTGTGTGTCAGTGAGTCTGTGGAGACGATAACTGACGAACGAATGGACCGATTCGAACCAGATTTGGTACAAAAATCACAATCCGTAAACACTGGAAGCCTATTGTTTTTATACGCAATCGAATGCTCAGAACCCCCCTAAATTTTCGAATGAAATTTTGAAAAAATCGTCAAAAAATTAAAACCACTAATAAAGTTACGCAAATAGACATTTCTTATGTAATTTTTCATTAGAAAACAATTGACATAAATTTTAGAACGCTAACATGAACATTTCTTGAGATATTGTACATTTTTCAAAAAAATTATCAAAAAGTCATATAAAATAAAAAAAAAATATTTCCTATTGAGAAACATGTTCACTTTTCATATGTAATACCATGCGATTAATTGAGTGACATCGTTCTCGTGGATCTAGCTCGTTCCATTCATGAAAAAAGATACTTTGACTAATACTTTTGTATTTGAACGCCAATAGTCATTTATCTGCTGTAAGAATAACTTATTTCTTAGTGCATAACGCTTGGCGAGATTTTGGCGACGAATTTGGCGGAATGTCGCCAACTTGGCGACTTTTTTGAAATGTTGCCAAATTGACGAAAATCTCGCCAAATGGATAAAAATGACTCTAAATCAATGAAAATGACGATTAATTGTCGAAAATTCAATATCTTGAAAAGAATATTAGTATCTACTACAAGATAAACCTGTTTTTTTTACTGTAAAAGTAGTAAATTCATTACATTATATAAGGAAAGTCATGTGTTGCCCACATCAGATTTTTTTGTTTATGCAACGTCAAATTATCTGAGCATCGTAAGCATTATTGTATTGGCAGACATTTATGTACCTTTTCTTTAGTGACATCTCTGTGTTATTTATTCTGATGTAGAATATTATTTTGTTTCCTTTTAAAATCTGTTGATATTTTTAATCATGCTATTACTAACACAGTATTTTTATTTTTAAACCCTATAACTATTAATTTACCATTTATACGAATCACTGCTTTATTTGAATAAAATATAGCGAAAATAGCAAATTCAACTAGTGCAACGGTATTAAACTTTTTATGTTATCTTTATCTACTGAATACGGGAAGACCAAATTTTTTATTAAGAGAATAAAAAAGACTAAATTTTATCGTCTGATACGAGAAGACTGAATTTTACCATATGAGAAGTATATAGAAAGACCAACTTTTAACTAAAGAGAAGAATACAGAAAGACCAAATCTGGACAACTTTAGGGAAGAATACGGGAAGACCAAATTTTAATGTAATGGAAGAATATAACACAATTAAATTTTAATAACTTTTCCATAGAATGAATAAGTTGTAAAATATCACTCTGCTTGTGAGTAATAGACAGTGTATAATGTATTTTTAAAGACGTTCTCAAGTTTCAAGACAACCCACTCATGAATTATGTGCCTTTAATTATCCGTAACCAATCATGTGAACATAAAAATTAATGAATGAAAAGAACATTACCAATTCATCCACTCGATGATTAATTACAAGATGATTTATGGCAGTCATGATGAAACTCATCTCTGTCAGAAGATGTCATCAATTTCATAGTATTACGTCAACCAAATCTTTTGGAATAACACGACAGATGGACATATAATTAATTTTTGGACTACCTCCTAGCAGATGGCTTAAGCCTTAATCTCCTGTATGAGTAAATCTTTGATTTCCTCTTAATTTACGAGGTGTGTCGTTGGCATCAGATCTGAAATTTATATTTGGTATGTCTTTCTAATATTGATGAACTAAGCAAAACGGTGAAATTCGTGATTTGATTTTTTTAAGTCAATGCTTATACGGGGGGGACCGTCTTCCTATTGCGATAACAAATATTGGTGATGGTGGATTTGGGAGTTTTTGAGGTTTTGGTAGTGGAATTGTGACCAGACATATGTTGGGGGACTCGTGTAAAACCGTTGTAAACAACAAAGTGAGTTCATCAGAACTGATGGAGGTATTCGTTATAAATCATTTTTAAGGAACTAGATGTTCATGCTGTCACATCACAGAGTGCATATAATTATGTATACGGATTCATTCAATTCGTCCGCCTCCTAAATTTTCCGGACCATGTACCTCTTCCGATTAATACTATTACTTACTGTAAGACACTCAACAGAACGTAAATATCACACGAAGCGTTAAGTAAACGTAAATACTTGACGATATTCCAGTTAGCGTGCGGGGATTGCACTCGGTCGGCCCGGGTTCGATTCCCGGCACTGCTAAAACTGCCGCCGTGTTCACGCGGAGTTCGATCACGTTAAACATGTGGGTCAGTAAGTCCTTCTGAGAGATTGGTGGTAGGGGAAGGAGGTTACGGTCCATTTGGATGCCTCCCCTACTGGGTTTCGGTCTAAATTGGTAGGCACTTCTCGGCCGTTCAAACAGATACCTTATACCTTTCAGGTAGGTCTGACGGTTTGGGTCGAAGAAGAAGAAGACACCTCAACAAAGAGTGCCTGCCACACAAACAGTGAAGCTGGTTATAGTTTGAGTGTATTAAATTAATACTTACCACAAAGCGGCAGAGACAATTACAATTTTCTTTGAGATATTAAATTATAGTTAACTTGGTGATATTTTCCAAAAGTCGTCAAGTAGGCTTTTTTGCGTCAATTTTGTCGTCAAATCTGATGTCACGTGTGATAGACAGATAGAGGTTAGGATTTTTCTTATTTAATATACCATAAATATCATATTTTATGAAGTTTGAAGAAATAATTGTTTTAAAGAAATAGCAAACTATTTTAAATGTTTAATTTCTTAAAATATTATAAAGCAATATTTGGAAAGACCACTTATCAAGATTTGCAAGTCGCCTATATGCTCCTTGATATTGATGTATATAGAAATTTTTTAAGGGGACACAAACTAATTTATATATTGTATTATTATTATATTAAAAATTGATAATCATTATACTTAGTAATTAATATCTTATAGTAGTTTATTTATATACGGTATGTAAACCATATACTGATATTTATTGAAAAATAATTTCTTCGAATTTCTTTCAATTTCATCGTTTGCAAAATACACAGTGAACATGCAGATTAAATCCAATTATTCTGTTCAACTGAAACTGGTGTAAGATGCGGTTCCAACTGAAACTGCTGTAAAATATGTATCCAACTCAGAATGATATAATAATAAGATAGATATGCAAACTAAGATAGATATGCAAATAAATAAATATGCAATAATATGATAATAAGATAGATATGCAAACCAAGATTTTTTTTCAAGCACTGTAAAATGAAGCTATAATTATTATCATTTGGAGTAACAATACAGTTTTTTCAATTTTTCCCCTCTTTGCAAAATTTGTAGAATTTGGGGGAAAAAATTCACAAACTACTTAAAAATAGATTCTAGTACGATAAATTCGAATTGAGCCATACTTCATTTAATTTTCTTTTTAAAAAGTCTTAAGGATCTTATAGTCTGCGAGTCTCTATTCAGCATTTTTATACATTCAGTTTTTAGTTCTACTTGTATTACAAACCGTATCAGAATGAAAAAAGCATGCATCATTTCTCAGATTTCCTTCCCAAGTTATTCTTTTGAAACATTTCGTGAAGTAGTTTAAAGTTTTATTTATTCAAGTTGGCAGCATCTTAGTAACGGGGATGTATGCATTTGTTCTATAAAATAAACTACTTTACATTTATTAACACATCCATACCATAACGTAGTTCAAATTGTAAATTTCCCTAATAAATTATATACTACCATCAATGTTTTACAAGAGAAATAATACTAAGAAAATCATGTAATTCCAATCATTCGAATTCTTATCGTGAGAATTAATAAAAATTCCTCATAGTTCTAATGTTCCAGATAGTGTATCGACATATAATATATGACAGCTGTAGATGCATTAGATCTTGAGTAATCATGTCGAAATCTCATATGCATACATACACACTTAAAAACTCATACGTATACACAAGACAATTTTTTACCTTTTATTAGCTTTTGTTACCAAATGATATTTTTTAAATATTTTGAATTTTTTTAATTGTTTTTTCAAGTTGATAACAAATCTGGAAAGCTGATGAATTGATTGACTGGTTTGTGTTAATATAGTATACGATTTTAAATACTGTTTGCATCCATAGCATAGTAGAAACCCTTTTTTTCCCTTAGATTATGTTTCAATGATAGTTCCGGGAGTTAGCACCGTTTCTTATGGAATAATGTTGCGAGAATCTAAAATGTTGAATAATACTTGTTCCATAATAATATTCGTGTTAATTACACAATATTTTAATTCTAATCCTTATTTTTGCATAATGTGCGCACACGACCATTTTCGTAGAGCTACATGCAATCGTTTTTGAATTAAGGTGGTCACGCTTGACAAGCACACAGTTACACAAACCAAACGCACATATGTAAATATACACATATTTTACAGGAATTTTGATGTGGATTATGCTCGAGTGTGTAAAAATGCTCGTATCTGTTAAAAGATACTTTTTAAGAATTTTTAAGAGATACTTTTAAGAATTGAACTTTAAACTTTTAAGTAAAATTTCATGTAAAAAAATGCTGAGGAATAAGGAGGTAGTGCAGATCAGATTGGCTATTTAATCTAAAATGGGTATAAAAATGCTGGGATCATTCAAATGCCGAAATAACAGCTTTATTATATCAATGAATAGTGCGATTTAATCGAGATCAATAGCTTCTGAACGTATTATAGTATAATTTTGATCTCCGGTTTCAGCTGAGTTTTGTTTTGAGATCATATTAATTCTAATATTCTGTATTTATTTTTATTTTATTGTTTTTTTTTCCAACATAATAATCAGCTACCCTGAGATATGTGGCTCACATCTCTTCTGAGACATAAGTTCTTTATACTGAATGTTACAGAACAAGATAGAAAACTATAAAATTATGGTATTCGTATTTATAATTTTTACTTTTATGAATGTATATTATGCAGCATATTCAGATTTATTATTTTCAAGTAGTAGTTATTATTAGAACATTTCTGGTGTTTATTTCAGTACCATTTAATACAAATAAATAATTTCTAGTTGTGTTAAACTATGAATTTATGCTCATTCAAGAAAACGGTTAAATGAAAACTAGTTATAAATTACCGTACTTCTGTTCTATTTAAGATCCATAAAGCGAACTTCATCTTTGAGCAATTTACATCTAGACGTTTGTTCAACGTGCTCTTCAAATGATAGCCTTTTACTAAAGACAGTTTTAGCGCCAGAAGCGTTAAGTAGAACTTAATGCATATATCTAATCATATTCATACGATTTGTAAAAAATAAAAATTCGGAAACATAAAAACTATAAATGATTTAAGCTAGTTTAGCATCTGCTTCTCATCGTGTTCGAGGTAATTAATCACAATGTTTGAGGAAGAACATCAGCGTCAAAGACAATCATTAGCTTTAACGAAATGCGTATACCTGGTTGAAACAAAATAGTGTGACTGACGAACGCATGTTAAAAAAAACGAAAGGTGATCAAAACAGGTGGTTCAAATATGATGCTAAATCGTAGGCTTCGATTTCCGAATAATCCTTTGAGGGTTGCTAGAGTTATTTGTTTGATTTGAGATTCTTAGTCGTTTGCTTTCTTTATGCGCAATCATAGGACACGTAAGAGAAAATTTTCTGATATGAGGAAGGAGGTGAAATTTCCTGCTCTAGAATTCTTATGGATTTACGTGTTTTCAGCATAAATAAATATAAACGGGAAATTAATAAAGCAGCCTTCATATGGTAGCATATGGTGTTGTTGAGACCAAGATCGTCCGACCTGCCAGAAAGGTGGTAGAAAAGTGGAATGGTGTGTACACTTCATGTTTGTCAGAACTATTAATCCTTTATTCTCATTTGCATACTATTTTCGTACAGTCACATGAATTTTTGGAAAAAAACCATAAGCAACATCTCCAGTACCGGAAATGAAAATCCTTTATGAGCCCCAAACCCTCTAGAATTACATGCAGTATTACATTAGCACATTCCTTGGTAGTGCAGTATTACATTAGCACATTGCAGCACATTTCGTGGCTTCCCGAAGCTTAGATTTTTCTTTGCAGAAGGTACAGAGAGACAGTCGGATGGACAGACTTTTTCTTTTATTGCGCAAAAGATAAGCTAAGAAGATAGAGCAGTGAATTGCATCTCTTTGATGACCCGAAAAGAACTAAAAAACGCCGAAATATTCCACACTTGAATGACCAGGGGCGCGGTAGCCCATTGGTTAGCGCGCTGGAGTTGCACTCGGTAGGCCCGGGTTCGATTCCAGCCACTGCCAAAACTGCCGCCGTGTTCATGCGGAGTACGATCACGTTAAACATGTGGGTCCGAAAGTCCTTCCGAGAGGTTGGTGGTAGGGGAAGGAGGGTACGGTCCCTGTAGATGCCTCCCCCACTGGGTTCCGGTCTAAATTGGGTGGCACTTCCCGACCGTCCAATCAGTTACCTTACAACTTTCTGGTAGGTCGGACGGTCTGGGTTTCAACAACAACAACACTTGAATGACCGAATTAGGATGAGTCGGATGGTCTGGGTCTTCAACACTTGAATGACCGTTTGCAACGGTAGACAAAATATTCGTACATCGCAAGTATCTGCCATTAGAATAACCACTGTTACTATTGAAATAACAACTTTCCCATACTATTGTATAAAAAGATATTGTTCTCACGAAAATTTTCAAAAATTTGAGATTTTGATGAATAATTACGTTGATTAACCTTTTAAACCTGTTTTGAATACTTTTGGAATATAGTCAATGACGCATGTAAGTCTATGGAGGTAAATTGATCAATTGAACTATACTTTGTATATTAATAAGTAAAAACACTTTGTACAAAGGATAAAGAAAACTCAAACAACATAACTCAGCACAAATCCTGAAAAAGGCTATTTAATGTATCCTCGAAACAGCTGTATACTGATTCATTTTATTAATTTGTGTTCAATTACGTTGTTTGAATTTATCTTTTCAAATTCATCAGTTTCACTAAACTTTTAACTTGTCCCCCGAGATGGATAATAACGTCATGAAGACAGAAATTATACCGTGGCAATTTTTGCCACAATTGCAAAAACTATTAAGTTTCGTGATTATTGAGACATAAATAACCCATTGATGATTTGTTTGATTATAACAAATTCCATCATATGTTGCCATGTTAAACAATATGTTGGTTGGTTGGTTGGTTTGTGTCGTGTCCCTAATATTTATTAAGGAAGAAATGTGCGCAGCTTCTATTTAGTCAAAGACCCTTGGCACCCGAAGGTAGAAGTCTGACGTCTGCTCTCAAGACATCCCAACATCCATGCCCGCTGGCGGGACTCGAACCCGCAATCTGGCAGCCGAGCCATCACGAGGAAACGCCTGCCTCTTTGACCGCTCGGCCACCACATCAGCTAAAAAATATATATAATTTCAAATAAGTTCTCGCTCGAATTTAAAAAAAATTCTATCTAGTTTTAAATTTTTCGCTAAAAAAGACGAATATAAAGTTTTGGGAAAATCCATTAATATTTGTGGCAGCTCTCGCGTACACAAGGAATCGACTACCAAGATACAGACATACAGATGGACAT